>JAJJMC010012048.1:4293577-4367886 GCA_023531435.1 Papaver californicum | reverse complement strand
TTTCCCACAAAGTCCCTACCCTTAGTGATAATCACTTTTCCAGACTCAAAAACAATTTTAAAGCCCTTGTCATCTAGCACACCACTTGAAACGAGATTCTTGCAGATGTCTGGTACATGTAACACTTCATTCAATGTGAGGATTTTCCCAGAAGAAAGCTTCATCGAAACCTTTTTTTTTCCTGCAACTTGTGCTGCAGAAGAATTACCCATATGAAGTTTTTCTCCCTCTCCTAATGTCTGGTAGGAGGTGAACATATCCTTGCTTCCGCAGACATGTTTGGTAGCTCCAGAGTCTACCCACCAGTCCCTCACATTGGTAACTAAATTCACCTCAGACACCGTGCCAGAAAATTTATTTTTACTACTTTCAGCTAGGTTTACATTTTGTTTCTTAAAATTCGCATCTTTGCGTTTTCTACAATGCATTGCCATATGGCCAGACACACCACAGACATAACAAGCTCCCTTAATCTTACCAATAGAAGACTTTGGTTTTTGAAATTTACCTTTTCCTTGAGGGCCAGGCTTGCGCTTGTTGTGGTCCAGACTGAGTGAAGCAAACTTGTGTTCGATCACATGAGCTTTGTTTGACATGTCTCTTGCAGAAGAGACATTCTTGTCCTTTGAGCACATCAACTCTTCAACTTGTATTTTCTTGCCCAGTTCTATCATAGTAATCACCAGTTTCATGCCTTAGTCTTCTCTTGTATTCGGCCCATGAACTTGGTAATTTTTCAATCATAGCAGAGACTTGAAAGTTTTCAGAAATAGTCATACCTTCAGCAATGATTTCATTAATAATTTTCTGCAACTCCAGAAACTGGTCAACCACAGACTTTTCATTCAGCATCTTGTATTGTAAAAAACGTGCAACCAGAAACTTTTTACTTCCTGCAGTTTCTGCTTCATATTTTTCTTGCAGTGCAGACCATAAATTGTGAGCAGAAAAATCATCCTTAGCATTGTAAAAATCATACAGAGAGTCTTCAAGGCAATTTAAAATATGATTTTTGCTAAATAATTATTTCTCGTCCAAGTATCTTTTTCCTTGGATGATTCAGGGGTATCCAGAGCTTTGTTATACGGTTTCAACACTATTTCATCAAGCATGTGGAAACTCAGGAAAAAGAGCATCTTCGATTGCCATCTCTTAAAATCCTTACCAGAAAACTTCTGAGATCTGTCAACATCAGTCTTTGCCATTGTTACAGAAGATTCGTTGATTGTACATATATTGAGTTAAGATTGTTGGATAATAATCTTCATGTAACAGAGAAACACAAACAACAGAGAACTTGAAGATGATTAAGGGAGGGTTAGAATTAAACAGCACACATACTCAAGCACAGAGGTGCGACCCTTGGTGCGAGCCTTGGTGCGAGCCCTGGTGTGACCATTGGTGTGACCATTGGTGCGACCATTGGTGTGAGCCTTGGTGCGAGCCTTGGTGTGACCATTGGTGCGAGCCTTGGTGCGAGCCTTGGTGTGAGCCTTGGTGTGACCATTGGTGTGACCATTGGTGAGTGCCTGGCGTGTGCCTGCGAGTGCACACGTGTACCCATCAATGAGAAAACGTTTCTTTATTTCAAATAAATATTTTACGTTTTGTATTAAATGGAAAAATAAAATCATAAATATTATTTTTACCGTTTTAAATTAATGGGGATTAAATTTTTTCAAATTAAATATCTTTTCACCGTTTTGAAAATCAAAAGCTTTTTTCTCCTATAAAAGAAAAAGATTTCTAAATGTTTCGTTTACCCCAGTCGCAGCCACTGTCCTGACGACTTTTCACCATCTTCCTGCTTTGTTTTACGCACTAGCTTTACATTCTTATTATTCATCTTCTGTTAAGTTCACAACGGGCCAACGAGCTTTGCTAGCTGGGTTGGTATCAGGTGACTTTATCCTGAATTCAAATTTGTCACTTAAAAGGTATAGAAGCATCTTCCTGAAGGTGTACCTGGCAAATATTGAGTTAAGGGCAGTCCGTTGAACAGGCGACTTCACCTCTCTGTGCTTGAGTATGTGTGCTGTTTAATTCTAACCCTCCCTTAATCATCTTCAAGTTCTCTGTTACAGGAAGATTATTATCTAACAGTTATAACTAATTGTTCTAAAATAGTGAAATAGTTCAACTCATTCATCTAAAGTTTTATTGTTGGTGAGCTTTTCCGGGTTCTTCCATTTTTGCAACCAATGTCATACCAACTTCTTATCTTTTACTTCCACATTACAGATCCTCTTTCGTCGTTGTTGTTGCCATCTTATTGCCTCGATCAGTCTCAGAGACTTGCCTATACTTGTATCTGTCACTCTCATTTTAAAGGCTGCGCCTTTAATTTTTTCGTTTTCATCCTTCATGAGTAGGAATGTACTCTATCGTAGTTAGTGATGAAGAAAATTTATAGTAGACCATTATGGTAGAATTTGGTATGTGGGTTCTTATCTGCAAGTCCCGAACTTGGGTAAGAGTGGGTTTCCTGTTCATTGTTAACTGGTTGGTTTTGAAATTGATGCTTTTGATATGGGTATGGATAAGTGTGATTTTTTTTGCTGGTGATGCAGTTTCATTTTGAAAGATTTTGAGGCATCGAGCCTTCTATACAAACCAACATACAATTGTACATAAATCTTTCCGTTCAACATTTTCTATAGGACTCAACTGGTTACTGACAAGCCAAGATTCCAACCACTGTTTAATATTCACTCCCAAAAAACCACTCATATTACAACTCAAACCAAACTAAACCAAACTGTCTTACTGAAGGGGCAGTGTAGCACAATAAACACCAAGAGAAAATAGAAGGAATCCTACTAGTAAGAATATCATTGACTGGTATTATCTTATGATAACATTTCCATATGAACACCTATATTCTTGGTAGGCACACCTAATCCCCAAATTATTTTACAGACTGTATTGTCACTCCTATGTTGTGTGTTACTATTGTTTCCAGTGATTAAGTGGGTGTAGACAGATTTTACAGTGAGTTTCCCAGAGTTTGACAACGGCCAAATCAATTTATCAGAATGAGTCTCGATATTATAAAGGTTTATACTTATAATGTTTTCACTTACTCTATGAGGCATGAGTTGGTTTATCTGATGTTCCATCCCCTACTATTACTCTAGATGATGTCACTCACCTTGCGGAGAGTGTTATCAATTATGGGAACAATGTATGTTCTTTTTAAAGTGTTTGATGTATCTAAAGGAATCCATTTGTGAGACCATAGTTGTATGTTTTTTCCATCCCCTACCTTTCAAATTCCTACCTGTTGAACCACTTTGAGACCAAAATACATAATTTCCCATAGCCAAGAGCTATTAGGATTAGCTTTAGAGATATCTGGAGGAGATACTCTTTGGAAGTATTTAGTTTTAAGGATTTAATTCCAAAATTGTTGTGGGTTCTTGATCATTCTACAAGCTAAGCGAGCTAACATAACAATATTGAACTTTTGAAATTGTTTGAAACCTAGTACTCCTTGTGATTTTGGCTTACAAATTATATACCAAGATTTTATGTAGAACCCTCTATTATTATCATTGTTGTGGCCCTAGAAGAACGAACTATCTAGGGTATCCATTTTCTTTGCTATGTTTTTTAGAGTAGCAAACAAGCCATTTGATAAGTAGCCAAGGAATATGCCACATGTTTTATTGTGACGCACTTCCCTGCAGTGGATAGGAGTTTACTAATCCACCCAGAGAGTCTAGATTCAAGTTTTTCAACTATCGATTGAAAGCATCTTATTTTAGACCTTTGTGTGAAAGTGGACCTCCTAAATACTGATCGTCCAAATTTATCCGACCCACCTTTAGGATATCTGTTATTTCCCTAGCTTCTCTATTTTGAATATTTTTACTGAAGAAGATTTTTGATTTCTCATAGTTTATCAGTTGACCAGAACTTTGACTAGAAAGATTAAGGAATTTTAAGAGATTTTTACACTCCTTTTTGCCAAATTTAGTGAAAATGAGGCAGTCATTTGCAAATAGGAGGTGATAGATAGCTGGGAAATCTTTACCAAACTTAACTCCATTTATCAATTTCTTCTTCTCATCATCTCTTAAGACTCTAGAAAGACCGTCCATACATATAATGAACAGGTACAGTGACAGAGGGTCTCCCTGCCTAAGGCCTCTACTTGGTTTGAAAAAACTAGAGAGGGATCCATTAACGAGGACAATACTAGAGGGAGTACTATTACACTGAAGTATCAAATCAATCCACAGTTTGCAGAAACCAAAGTCATCCTCTATCAAAAGCTTTAAACATATCTATTTTTAGACCGATGTAACCACTTGTGGTTTTTTTCTTTGTGGTCCTCATAGTATGGATCACTTCATGTGCAATTATAATATTATTCTTAATTTTCCTTCCAGGGACAAAAGCCGACTGAAAAGAAGAAATATTCTTTTCAAGGAAAGGATTTATTCTATTTCCGAGCAGTTTCGAAATAATTTTGTAGACGGTATTACATAGAGAGATGGGTCTAAAATCAGCAGGAGACACCGGAGACTCTTTCTTTGGGAATAAAGAAATAAGTGTTGAGTTTATTTCCTTTAATAAATGTCTTGACTCAGGAAAACCTCTTATCATCTTTGTTAAATCATCCTTAGCCAATAACCAATTTTTCTGATAAAAAATAGCCGGGAAGCCATCTGGTCCTGGGATTTATTTGGGGCCATATCAAAGAGAATGGACTTTATCTCCAATTCATTTGGTGTCCTAAGCAGTTTACCATTATCCAACTCAGTAATGCTACAGGGGATGAGATTAAGAATCTGGTCAGAGATGACATGGGTAGAGGTAGTAGCCATAGAGGTAAAGTGGTTATATAAATAATCCACAATGTTCATCCTCTCATGGAACCAAGTACCATCCGATTTTTTAAAAGTTTCAATTCCCAGTTTTTTAGCTATATATTTAGCAGTAGAATGGAAAAATCACGTGTTCCAATCTCCTATATGAATGTTGTTATCAGTATCTTTTGTTTTCCAAAAGGCCTCCTCGTAATTATACCATTTTTCTATCTCATGTTTGCATACTCAATTTTTTGGTTTAGATTCTTGATGTTTTGTTGTATATTACCAAAATGGTTTCTATTCTAAGTCTTGATGTTTTTCTTTACATTTTTTTTGTCTTGTATCTAACTTTAAAGCAGAGGAACCAACTTGTTCAATATCTAAAAACTCCTCATTTACCTAGTAACACGAAGGGTCTTCCAGGTAAATACCAAAAAAATTAAAAGGTTTTGCACCATCTTTCCAACATAGTGGCGTTATGACCAGAACAGGACTGTGGTCAAAACCAATGTATGTCAAATGGTAATCCATGGCATGTGGATAAGTACCGAACCACAAAAGATTAGCTAGAGCCTTGTTGAGCCTCGCTTCCATGAATTCTTTACCCTCACGTTTTTTCAAACAAGTAAACTGATATCATACAAATCCCAAATCAATCAATTCAGCATTGTTGACGAGGTGGGTGGAAAGTAGAGTTTTATTTTGGTTAACAGGTTTACCTCCACATTTTTCAGAATCATTCAAGACAAAGTTTAAGTCCCCCGCCATTAACCAATGGAACTCAATAGACCTAGACATACGAGAAAAATATTACCAACTCATATGTTTTTAACTTGATAAGGGCACCTATAAATCCCACAAAACATCCATACAAATTTTCTAACAATATTATTAAGTAAAGCATCAAGTTGATTATCATAAATATACTCGATGTGAAGATCTAATTTAGAAGACCATGCTAACACCATATCACAAGCAGTTCCAATCATACCTTTTGGATTCACAATCACCATATTATTGAAGAAAAGTTTGTTCAAGGTTTGTCTAACTTTGGTTTCATGTTGTTTTGTTTCTGGGAGAAAAATGATATCTGGTTTGTGTTAATCATCTATCTTAGTTAGATGAGATAATGTGGGAAGTTTTCCTAATCCCTGGCAGTTCCATGCCAGGATATTTAAAGATATTATAGAAAAATTTAAGTTGCAACAGTACTAGATCAGATAATAAAAGTGAAAATTATGTTTAGGCTTACCTGGTTATTCTTGGGTGAGCTATCTCCCCCATTACTAGCAGCTGCATTTGATTTTTCTTTAGGAGAACCATTGGCATCACCAATTTCCCATATTCAGTCCTATCGCTTATTCCGCTCCTTGCCTTGGGCCTGGGTTCGATCCACTTCATTGATTAGTGGGGCAAGGAGGGGGATATATTGAGATAATTTGCCAGGGTTTCTGTTAAGCCAAAGTGGTAGGCCCTCTCCTTTGCAGTCGAGTCCCGTCCGGGCCTCTCTTCTCTTGCAGGAAGTCATCTTTATTTTCCTTTTATCATCACTACTAGATAGGATTGAGAACATTGATGTGTGTGGTTTAGATGTGAAGGTGATTTCTGGGTTATGGATTTGAGACGTGTGTGATGTAATTTTTAAATAGTGGTAGAAGGTTCGATACTCAGACTTGTAAATATTCGATTTTTAAACCTAATTTTTAATAACTAAAAATAAAACAGATTAAAGTAAAATTGATTTCAAATTATGGGAAGGATTGAGACTAAGGATTCCACCATTGGCCAATTTTTCATGTGATAAAAATCTTGCAACTCGTATATTCAGTTTATCCAAAATATTGCCAAAGTTAGGTTTTCAAAATAATAGTTGTAAATCGAGAGCATGAGACAACAAAGCTCTAAGATCAGCATGACTCATCAAAAGGGAACACAACTAATTAATAAAAACCATTTTTTCCAATTTTAATTCGAAGCAAATAATAATAAAAGAATTGCAAAAAATAAATGAAATAAGAATTATCACTTTATTATTGGAAAAATAGCTTCCTTCGTCGCCCCAGTGATGGTGATTAGCTCATCATGTTGGAAACACTCTTAAAATAATTGTTCATATCTCAAAAAGTGTTTACAATGATGAAACAAAAGTAACACAGGAGAACTGATACGCTTATAAGCGTTACAGAGTGTGTGGCTGAAGAGAAAATAAGACGGAAGAGAAAAGAACGGACTCTAGCCGCTTCAAAATTTTGAAAGAATACGCAACGAAATCAACGACTGTTCTCTGGAGCCTTTTGTTCTTCCTGTTCTTACACCAGCAGAAATTTTTTCTTCTTCCTGGATTTTTTTCCGGCTGCTCTGGATGATTTGTTTCTTATTATTCTTTGCTATTTATCGGATTATCTAACCCTAGCAACCTTTCTTAACCGATAAGGACTCAAAGAAGATTCCAAATCAAACTCCAATTACGTGTTAATCACAAACAGGATGTGCTTCCCTTTGCCGGTATGGACTCGGATTTTCCAGCCATTTTCACGAGTGAATCACTCATGAATGACGTGTGTTGATCCTATCTTGAGTGTTTCTTCAACTTGGGATATCAAAAACAAGTTTTAAAACCCTTTAAATTTGGTTCAAAACTAATCCAGAAGTTTCTCTCACGTAACTTTTCTCTTCCCGCCAAATCCAGATTTGAATTCAAAAGAGAGGGTGCCTTTAACAACTGTCTAGGTGCCTTTATTAATTTGGTGGGTGCCTTTAATATTTTTTCCTGGGTGCCTTTATCACCTTTTGAGCCGATTTTTCCACAAATATTTATTTCTCAAAAATACCTACAAAGACATAAAAACCCATAATAAGTACAAAATCGAACACTATCAAAATATATAATCGAGCACAATTTAGACATAAAAATGTGTCTATCAAATGTGCTAATTGAGTAAGGCTTGTCCGTGGGAATATTTTCTTTGTGCACTCTTTACTCTTATTAAATCCTTCATACCCAGAGGCTGGTACACTTGATATTATATATTGTAATCTAGATTTGTCTCTTATGTAGCACTGCTCACTTTCCTTTCTTCATTTGCCTCCAACCTACTTCTTATCCTTGAACGCTTGGTTACTGAATCTTCTTCTTGCTATGAAAATGCCAAAAAATTTCTCAAATTATCACCTTCAACATTGTTCCTCTTGTCCCAATGAGACCCTGAAACTTGGTGATTTTGTTGGTGCAACTATATAATCCATCACCTTTGCAACAATTGGAGTAATTGAAATATTTGAAGTGTTTTTCCCCTCTCAACACCAAGTAATTACACTGATCCAACAAGAAACTACACTGATCCAAGCACTGGACTACAATGGATTTCGGATACATGTTTATATCGTCATGGTAAAATATGGTAATCTAAATTGATAGCCCAGACAGAGACATTTTACAACACTGGAGACGTAGAGATTTCCCAGCAAACAAAAAAAAGTATTGTTATATGATATGATTTTGTAGACAATGGTAAATAAGGTTCGTTCAAGACTTGTGAAGATTTGATTCTAGACTAAATTTCTAAGATTAAAAATAACAAAACTCAAACAAGATTGATATCAATATTAAGAGAATGTTGAGGCTAAGATTCCACTATTTTCCAATTTTCAAAGTGATTTAATTCAATAATTATAATTATGCAATTCATACATTCATTTTGATTCTAAAATATTACAACAAGTAGATTTTCAGAATAACAACTGTAAATCGAAAGCATGAAACATCAAAACCCTAGGCTAAGCATGTATCATCAAAAGAAATCATAATTGCTTAACGAAAATCATTAAATCAATTTTTAACCAAAATAAATAATTATAAAAGAATTATAAAAATTAGATTAATAAGAATATACCACTTTTTTTATTGGAAAAAAAGCTTCCTCTGTCGCCTCAACAATGGGGTTTAGCTCCTCATAGTAATCACTCTCTCAAAATAGTTGTTCATATCTCAAAGTTTTTACAAGAAGAGAAAAATTGCAATAACACAGAAAACATATACAAATATAAATGTTGCATTCAGTGTTTTCTGTGTTGCTAAAGAAAAAGAATTAACACAGTAATAGACAACAATTTCTTGGCGTTATTTATTTAAAGGAAATAGTAACGGTTTCTGCAACTTTTTTCTTTTGTTGCTTCTTCTTCTTCCTCCTCTCGCCTGTAACTTGCAGAACTTGATTCTGTTTTTTTTTCTCTCTCTCCGTTCTCCTCTCTAAAACTCCCAGTGACTCAATAGCCTTTTCTAGTTATTCTTGACCATTTATTTATATATAACAACCAACCAATCTTCTAAAATCTTTTCTTTAATGCAAAAATTATTCTCGGCAGGGGAAACTTTCGAGTTTATTTTTTTTTATCTTGTGATCCTGATTTTCTTCCTTTTTTAATCTTTTTTTTGCCCGAGTTGTCAGATATGAATCTAACAATATAGACACAGGATCAGGGAGTATATGAAAGAAATCTCATACGTAATCAAAATTATTTTCCTTCCTCCCTGTTTTCATGAGAATAAGATACGGCTGAGATTTTTGATTGATTTTCGAGTCTTTCATAATATATAAAATCTTATCTATTAAGGCAAGGAGATATCTCTTAAAACTCTCCGAACTTTCCAAATATATTGATCACAATTATCTCAGTTCGAGAGAAAAAAATCCCGCCAAAATTAAATTTCAAATGGAAGATAAGTGCCTTTAACACATTGTTGTGTGCCTTTAAAACTTTTTCGAGCAAATTTTTCCCAAAATACCTATAAACACATAAAATAACACAATTAATACACAATCGAGATAAATCAGATTCAAAAATATGTTTATCATTATACACTAAAAATTATAAGTTAATGTTATGGATACATAATTGCAGGATCGCGAACTTCATGATAATCACACAATAATATGCAAGTAGATTTTATGAGAAATACCTTATAACAATAATTTGTAGTCGGTCATCGATCAACCTGTAGTGCCAGTAATACCTTGTGAAGGTCTTGGATTTCTCTCTCTTGACCTTAATCGTAATGAGTCTGTGATTCCTTGGACGCAATACTGATGGATATTGTTTCCCTTTTATACGTAGAGAGAGGACCAAGATCCTAGGGTTTTATTATTATCTTAAGATCTCGACCGTCCATCAAAGAAGAGATATATTAGGTATCTAACTCCTTATATAAACCAGGTTAAATATTCAACAATATCTTAGATATAACCTAGATTCTCACATGGTCCCAACAAAGATACCACATCCTATAAAAGATTATGCTACATTCTCCCACTGGTCCATGTAATTATCTCTTAATGGTTTATTATAAGCTAAATACAATTGAGTAGATTGCTTTAAATTTCTGGTACAATGGACTTTGCAGTAAGTAAAATTAATACGCACTAGCATAACAACCATTGAGTAGATTGATTATTCATTCTAAATGCTCTAACTTAATTGAGTATTCTCATAAGTTGTTGTAAGTTACGGATCTTCAACAACAAGGTGTTGAACAAACACATGTAGAACCACATAAGAACTTGAAGAACAACGAATTCAAGAGTGTTGAAGATTCAATAAATCAAGAAGCATTATGGAACTTGAGATGAATTTATTTATTTTTAAATCCATATGTAATTGATAGTTTTGTCACTAAATAAACGAAGGGAGAAATTGTTAGAGCATCGCTCGGTCAAACTCATAAGTTTTGGTATATCAAGCTTGTTGTCGAATTTTGATGATCAAAACTACATCTTAATTTATAGTTTACTAAATTCAATCTCGAACTTGGAATATAGCATGGTAGTTGAGTATAAAAATTCACCATTCGACTTTGAAGATTAAAGACTGAAGACTGAAAAACAATAGAGACGCATATATCATCAAAGGTACGTGAAGAATGACTATCCTAATTACTCATATTATCTACCATTCTATCTACTGAGACATATTGCATGACTTTAGTATTATGACGACATTGCAAAGAATAATTGAAGCCATATAGAACTTGTTGCATAAAAGATTGAGAACAATTTATTGTTCGAAAAAATGCATAATAAGTTCATAAAGAGCCGTCAGGTTAGTTTTTATGTTCACAAACTATTTTTCTCAGTTCACGAACTAGAAATTGTAAATAATAAAGACTTGATGACTTAAATCTCAATCAACTCACGTACACGGACTAATTTGCTCAGTTTGCGAATTGGTCGATTTTGAGATGTTCTTGAACTCTTTTATTTCTCTAGTACGCGAACTGTTTTTGGCAAGTCGTGAACTGGTTGATTTTAAGAGGTTCCTAAACTACTTTTATAATATAGGTATATGAAATGATTTGGACAGTTTGCGAATTTATTGAAACAAAAGGTTCTTGAACCCCGAGATGACAAAACATACACAAACTATTTTAGGAAGTTCACAAACTGTTTATCCTTGAGAGTTATTATACTCAATTTTATGCTTGTCGGTTCCCGAACAACTAACCATTGTTCTTGGGATAACCACTTGGTAAACAACGTGTATTTCAACTATTATACGGTTGCACATTTCTTCTTTATAATTCAAGGAAAACTTCTCACATGCTTACATGGAAAATTTATATGGATAAGTTAATCTTTCTTGGTGACAAAGTAATTCGCAAATATAGAAACTAGTTCACGATCTTAGCTTTGTTTGTAAGCTAACAAGCCCCGTTCATCATTATAAATAGAGGACTCTATGCATATTAGGATCTCAATCTTGGCACATCTATTTCCTAATTGAGGCTAGAATCGTCCTCTACAGACCTAGGTTTCCTCTGGAGAAACTGTATTATGTTACGACTTTTAAAGTCTTCACTAAGGGATTCGTGAAGCCCGGTCAGACTATCTTTTACCTGATAGATCTATGATCAAGGTAGTCAAAATCGGTTGTACCGGCTGATATTATCGGTGTTTATCGGGTATCTGAATATAGCTATACGATATTGAAAATATCGGCGATACAAAGACGGAATAATAAAAACGTTCGTATCGATCGGTACAGACCGATATATAGCTTCCACTTATACAACGATAATATCGGGCAAGGGTATTTCTATAATTCACCTATTACTTCTTAAATACCTTAATTCTCTCATAGTTTTTCGGTCCCATCTCCTGCGACAACAACGTCGTGTTTCACTCCCATCTGCAGGTGTAAAAGAAGTAATTTCTTATCTTTCCTCATAGTTTCTTGTTATTCAATTTTGTTCAATGACGTACGATCTATAATTTTGCTATATTAACTACCTAGCTTTACTTCGATTTTTGACAAAGTAATGGATTTAACTAATCTTTCCTTAATCTGTATAATAAGTCATAAATCACTCATACTTCGAATAATAAATAACACCCAATTCTTATTTCATCTTGATTTTTGCATGCACATTCACCCTAATAGCATCCTGTTGATATTTCATCTTGATTCAAGATCACAGTTCATTTTATATTGTTAGTTGATTGTGAATAATACAACATATGTATGATCCTTGGATACTACTTATGTCTTTTACTGAAGTTAATCCTAACTAAAGTCTGTGATTTTCAATTTCAGGCTAGAATGGCAAGTGATTCATTACAATTGAATACTGCTCTTCAATCTCAGCCTCCAACTCAATCTCAGTCTCCGACTCAAGATCATAGGAAAGATATTGCTTGGGAATGGGCTGAAATCAATGATCTTTCTAAAAGAAACACTCTAACTTATAAGTTATGTGGCAAAATAATATCTTGGGGAATCACTAGATTCAAGTCAAATATATTGAGTAGGGTAGGGGATGTTAAAGGATGTAATAAAGCAACTAGAGAAATTATTACGAAGATTAGAGATGTAAAAATAATAAAGAAGAAGCAAAGGGGTCGCAGGGATCAGGTTGATTTGATATATGCAACTTCTGATTTTAATGGAGAATCTGGAGAAGACGAAGATATTGAGGTAGAGGAGGTTGAAGCGGATGTAATTGTTCTGTCTAAAAGAAAAATTAAAGGTGCAAGTAATGCAAGGGGTTATATTGAAGAATTCATGAAAATTGATTACTCAAAAGTGCAGCAAACAACACCTGAGAGACAAAGTGCTACTAAAAAAAAGTTGAAGGATAATACGTGGGATAACATATCGTCTTGGATGACCGAAAATGCTTTTAATACTGTTTGTTCCCCTAGTTTCCAAGTGATGCTAAATTCTATTGGAGATTATGGAAAAGCTATGTTATAATTTCCTTCTTGGATTTCTATTCCAAGTTTTTATTGGTTGATGATGTTAGTGGCAATGTCTTATGTTTCTTTTTACGCTGAAAAATAGCCTTGGACTTTGCTTTGTTTTTAGTTTGTTGTTTGTTAATTAAAGTATCTATAGGAGTTCTGATGGAGGGAGATTTATGGAAAATAAATTTATTATTTATTATTAATATTTATATTTTATTAATGTTATTATTAGTAAAAAATAATTAATTTTGGATTTATTATTTAGGGTAATTTTAAAAGAGTCTAGAAGTTTATTTTAAGAGTTTTAGTAAGTTAGAAAAGTTGCCTAAGGTAGTAGATACCTTGGGAAACAAGTTTATAGGTTTTTGATAAGTTTAGGGTTTGTTTAGTAGGAGTTATCTATACAAAGAGCTCCAAAAACGAAAATTAGAGTTTGAGTCGGTTTAGGGGTTTTTCATCCTTTCTTGACTAGCAAGTTAGGGTTTTTTCCAAGTCTATACAAGAGTCCTCCATGTATTATTTTATACTTGATTAATAAGAATTATTTTCTTAAACTTGTTCAAGTTTAATCGATTATTGTTCACAATCGGAAAACCGAACTCTAAATAATTATCGTTGTTCATAGTCGATATTCCTAGGAATATTTGAAGTCTTTACAAAACCTCTCTTTTCTTTATTTTCTTTATTATCCGCTGCATCAGTTGGTATCAGAGCCAAGTTTGATTCTAGGGTTATTTGATGTTATTTAAGACGAGTAGTCAGGGTTAATAAATTGTCACCAAGACAAGATCCGAGAAGATGTGAATATCTGATCAAATCAAAGAAGGAGATTCTGGATGTGATAGAATATTATTTGAAGAAGTCACTAAAATCTCGATCTAAACCATACTCGCTTATAGAAGAAAACAATATTACAGATAACGACTTTGAAGACTTGTTTTGCCGTCAGGACAATGATGCACAAAATCAAGTTATTGTTGAGAGATATACAGCTCCGATCTTTGATAAATATCCTGATGATGAGGAGGATATGAAATTTTCTTCTCAAAAAGGCGAAGAACATCATGTTTCTGACAAAGAAAAACAACCCAAAGAAGTTTCACAGGATCTAATGGAGTTTCATGGTGAGTCATCTAATTCTGATAAACTTATTGATTTAGAAATTCCTGATATTGATGAGTTTTCCTTACCCGAGAATAAGCTAGTTGTTGATTATTGTGATGCACAAATGGTCTCTCATATCTACCTTAATAAGAGAGAATTTGTTGAATCAACGTATGAAGATCCGTTTTGGGCTTCCATCATATCTAATGCTTCTATACGGTGCATAAATTATTTTTTTACAACATCAATTCATGTGTATGAAGATTGTCATCAACGAGTTACACATGCAGAACATGGTACCGGCAAGATTCGAGGACGAATCATCTCCAAAAACGGTAGAATGATGGAGGGAGATTTATGGAAAATAAATTTATTATTTTATTATTATTATTTATATTTTATTAATGTTATTATTAGTAAAAAAATAATTAATTTTGGATTTATTATTTAGGGTAATTTTAAAAGAGTCTACAAGTTTATTTTAAGAGTTTTAATAAGTTAGGAAAGTTGCCTAAAGGTAGTAGATACCTTGGGAAATAAGTTTATAGGTTTTTGATAAGTTTAGGGTTTGTTTGGTAGGAGTTAACTATACAAAGAGCTCAAAAAACGAAAATTAGAGTTTGAGTCGGTTTAGGGGTTTTTTCATCCTTTCTTGACTAGCAAGTTAGGGTTTTTCCCAAGTCTATAAAAGAGTCCTCCATGTATTATTTTGTACAATTGAATTTGATTAATAAGAATTATTTTCTTAAACTTGTTCAAGTTTAATCGATTATTGTTTACAGTCGGAAAACCGAAGTCTAAATAATTATCGTTGTTCATAGTCGATATTCCTAGGAATATTTGAAATCTGAACAAAACCTCTCTTTTTTTTCTTTTCTTTATTATCCGCCGTATCAAATTCCTACAACTTGTTTGATAGAAATCATGTATAGAATAGTAGTTCTCTTAAATGATTTCAGATTTATGTTTAAAATGTTGAGACTTAAGAGTATATTACAGAAACCTTAAAGATGTCCAAATGTTGAGTTTTTTTTTTTCATTTTCCCTTATTCGAAAAAATGGTTGGTTGAGTAATGTTATTCTTTGGCTTATCTACAAGCTTCATCATAATACTTATTTATAAAGTTGAAGTGCACTTTGCATGGTTGTTGAGGCACTATAACAACCATATCTTTAACCTGCATTGGCTGATGCACTAATACATTTTTTTTCAAAATTATCATTTGTGTCAGGGACTTGGGTTGTTAACTCTCTGTACTTCATAATTGTATGACTGTTTTAATAATGCCAAAGACAAAGTATTCGAAGATAAAGAGAGGGCTTTTTAATTGACGACAGCGAACATGATAAGGCTAGAGCTGAGTTGAGATTGTACAGTGATGCAGTTGAGGAGTTGAGGAGTTAGAACCGCGAGATGCAATCAGAACTAGAGATACTTCATCACCTTGTAAGCTTTTTCTTATATAAAACATAGATAACAATAAAATTCAGTTATTGTATATTAGTCAGAGTTAACTATTTTGTTTGGTGTTTATTATAGATGACTGGTGGATTACGAATGGCGGAATGGATGTTCCAAACCTCCAAAAATTTATGACAAGGGTCTTAAGCCAAACCTGTAGTGCTTCATCGTGTGAGCGAAATTGGAGTACGTTCGGTAATGTAAGTATTTAATCCTCTATAATTGTCACATGTTCATTTATATGAATTAGCCAATGAAATTACTTGTAAACTAGGCCTATGTATGCAACTGAAATAGCTGATGTAAGAACTAAGAATGAAAAAACTATAACAGTTTGAATGTTTGATTCTATTCTTTACTAGTTATGTGTTCAAAACAAAATATGTTGACTTGATTGTTGATAGAGAAAGAATGGAAGACTAGTAAGAAGATAATTGCATACTTTTCAACTATAGACTTGACTGTGGATTCTATTCTTTAATAGTCTAAATGTTTATTGATGTGTCGTTTTTTGCTAATCAGATGCATACAAAGAGACGGAATCATTTTTTACAACAAAAGTTGAATAACTGTGTGTATATTCAATACAACGAGAAATTGCAGCGCATGTATGAAGAATAAATACAAAACATAATTGGGGGGGGGGGGGTTAGTTCATCGAGCACCTTGTAGAAGAAGATAATTGGTTGGACCCTGAGAACTTGAGTGATTTGCTTCATCGAGCTAATGATTTTACTTGTGCTCAAGCAAACAGTGCTATGGGTATTAGTTCAGGACCAGTTACAAGAGGTAGCCGACAAATTCCTAAGAGCCACTCTCCAATTGATTCCATGAACGGTGAATTTATTATGATTTCAACTGTGATGCTCGAGGACCTGCCAGTATGGGATATTATGGTGTTGTACGTCCTTTGATTGATGCTTGGAACATTACTATGGATGATCTACGTTAGAAATGTCACTAGTGTCAATACTCAGTATGTCACTGATATTGTTTTTTGTCTTTTGATTTTGATTTTTTTGGTACTCAGTTCAAGAAAGTGTAGTAATTTAAGTAACTTCATATGTGATTATTGGGGATGTAGTGGGAAAACAGACACTCCTATCAATGTTTGGTATGTAGTTCAGTAGTTGTAATGTAACTAATCTTATTAGGTGTTAAGTATTTTAAGTTAATAGAACTAGTTTGCTTACAATATGGGTGCTTTCCAATCACTAAAACATGAAGGTGTTGCATTTTGTTCGTGTCATCTTCTTTGTGTTATGAATTTTAGTTCATGTATTACCTCATTCTATATTGAAGCATTTATAAATAATTTAAATTCTAGTCGTAATGACATGGCACCGATAAAAACCGATATAATATTTTGTGTAGGTGTATCGGACCCGACCTATACGATACCGATACACGATATTAACTACCTTTCTCTGATATCCGGATCTTGTTCTTATTGATTGTTGTAGCTTTTAAACTATAGATTATGAACAAGATAGATAGAAATTATAAAGTACTATTCGTCTCATACTTTATGATTCCACAAGATATATATCTAAATCACTTTGTTGATTTGATTAGATTGTTCTTGTGAGGTACGATCAATTAGGCATCTCTATAACTTTTAAAGAGAGTAAGCTATCCTAATTGTTTTTGAGTTTTGCTTGATATATTCTTTGCCCCGAAGATCCCTCATAAGCAAACATATTTCCATTACCTTGATTGAATATCTTTCTAAAGGAAATCAAATAGGATATCTATTAGAGGAAGAATCGTTAAAAAGTTTTCACTTAAAGTTAAAGCATACTCCTAGGCCTGTAAAGGATGTCATCTAGGGAATTCGTGTTGCTTAGGGTCTTGGGAGATCCAAGAGATGTAAGGATCACAACTAAAGCTGAATTACTCGTAGGGTTAATTCAGTCTCAGCTATACTCCAATACGAAGTCTGATAGTAGGATAGTGTCTGTAGCGGCTTAAAATAGTATGGTGTTAAAGTTATGAACTAGAAAGTTCACGTTAACAAAATTCCCGGGGGTTTTCTGCACATAGCAGTTTTTCGCGTTAATAAAATTTCTCGTATCCTTTGCTATTTTTTTTCTGCAATATATTGTTTAGCTTTATGATATAAATATCACAATTAGTACGTTAAACAACCTAGAAGGTTTTCAAGCTCAAAAATGTAGAGAACCTACAAGATTTATTCTTGGGAATTCGTATCTTGAAATATAGATTACAGGGCTCGTTCTTTTTGGAATTCGGTTTGTATATATTCGGGTACATACTAGGTTGATTCTTGTATATTGATTTTTGAGATCGTCCAAGTAAACTTGTTCTATAACTCAAGTACAGGATCTCATCTGTTGATATATATATATATTACTGATTGTAACAAGTTTGTCCATACAGGTTTCCAAATGAAAATGTTGTTGTATTTGGTACCCTCTCCTTTTCAACCTTCGACACCAATGATATCCTACACAAAAAAATTAGATTTTACTCAAATTTTCTAAAAGATGGCTCAACCGTATATTAATCATGCAGAGTTTACTTAAAGGAAGATTTATCTCCTTATAGAAATTTGGCACTATACTATCCGACTAGAGTTCACGAACGCAGGCAAAGTGGTGTTCCCGGTCAATCTCATTGGTGGAATATTCATGAAAACTTCAAAACTGAAACCGGTAACCCGAATATCCGTAATGGTGCAGGGTTTTTTTATCGATATGTAAGAATAGCCAGTGCATTTGAAGAATTGGCTTGCTTTAACTTTCAATACCAATCGATATCGACTAAGGGGTGAAATTGATGGTGAATTTATAACGACATATATGCAAGAATGACAAGATGGAAAGGATAAAATTTTCATTACGAAGCTCATTTCAATAACATTAAGGTGATGGAGAGATTCAACCTATTTATATTGAGAAAGATTCCACGATGTTATGATCATGGCATTATATTACTTAATTAAGTTGCTAGAAAATACTTGATAAGTGCATAGTTTACATGATTTCAGTGTCAAATACATACTAATAATTGTTACAATTTGTGCACATTACTTGTTATTACTCTTGTTTTCTTTTATTTTTTTCTATTAGGTGAATCATCCCAACAAGAGATAAAATGGCTACAAAAGAGCTAAAAAGCGAATTATTCCAAGTATTCAAGCATCTAAGGCCAAAGACGAAGAAAGGAGTTCATTGCGACATAAAATGAACAAAGAAATTGAGTTCTACAAGTGAAGACGGGCCAAATACCAAGTTCAACTAATTCAAAATCAGGATTTCTAAGTACCATCTTGAAGAGGACAAAGAAACAAAGAGAACACAAAAATAATGAGGTCATTCTGACATGGGATGAAGAAGTTATGAGAAAAACAAGATAATATTGAAGATTTAGCTCACAAACCATAGAGGTTTGCAAACCGTACCCGTCTGAATTCTTGAACTAAAATGGTTTGCAAACCCGCTCAACTATTTTCCAAACCGTAATTGGGATAGTTTGCCACATGTTTGGACTTCTAAAACAAGGAAAACACAGTCCCGGAAGGATTCTGAACCCTAGATATCATGAGTACTATATAAGGAATCTCCCGAGACATTAAGAAGAGATCTTTTTACACCTTTTACACAATTTTACAAGTCTTGGAGGAGATTAACAACACAAGGAGCAAAAGCTAGGTTTGGAGCGGTTTCAATCATAACGAATTTTCTTACTCTTATGTATAACATGGATGCTTCTACATCCATGAGTAGCTAAAAACCTAATTGATTGAGGATGAATTCTAAGTTCTAGACATGATTTGAGTTATTATATGAATCTATTTTGAGTTCTTCATATGATTACCGTTTGTTTATACTATAAAGAATGTTTATGATTGATTGATAGATTGTTTAGGTGGTCAACTGAATTGATTTGTTGATTTAATCTATTGCTACTATTGAGTTGTGAGATAATTTAGTAATCATCCATTGACTCGTACACAAGTAGAGAACACAAGACCTTGCATAGGGATTTTATGGATCAATTATATGTGTGAACAACACTAGTAAGTGGACATTGATCTAAGAGTCTAACTGCTAGGATTAACCTATAATAAAAATAAAACATTCGACCAAATTACACCCTGAGTGATCTACTACTAGGTGGTTAGGACGAATAGAATCTTGTAGTCAAGAACTCCCGTATCCAGTGATATAAGGAATTTCGGGGATAACATTGATCTAGCTGTTATTCTATGGTTGGTGTAATATGTGACTAACAATGAGTAGATGAACATATTAACTTGATAAATGTTTAGTATCGAAGAAGGATTCCTCGATCATATCTCTCTCCATTGCTTACAACTTAATATTTCAATTTTTTTGTTATTTACTTTGTCTAAAACCTAAAAACAAGGTTTTCCCTATTTCCCACCCCCACTTTTCCTATTTTCGATCCCCCTTAATTCTCATCCTCTATTATCATATTTCCCGTCTATTTCAATTTTATAAAATCCTAAATACCATCTTCTTGACTTTATGTTTTACGCCCTTAGTATTTTCATTCCACCTACCACTAAAAACCCTTACAACCACAGAATCACCGCCTCCGCCTTCATCTTCTCCACTCGACAACAGCATACCTTCTTTTTTTCTCATCATTACCGAAATCATTCAATCCTTTTTTTTTCATGGTCGATTTCTTAGAGAAAGATGTTGATAGACACATTTTTGTGTCCTATTTGTCCTCAATTATCCATATTGTTAATGCTCGATTAGTACTTATTCAAGGCTTCCCTGTCAAGAAATAAACTCAAAATTGCTGGGTTGGCTCTAAAATAGATTCTTCTTCCCAGAAACGGATAAGCACAAGAGTCTTTTATTATAGTAATATTGGCATTGTGTGATTTTATGCGTTTGTAGGTATTTTTGGAAAATAAATATTTGTGGAAAAAATCGACTCAAAAGTGATAAAGGCACCCCGAGAAAATTACTAAAGGCACCCAGGAGTTCTGATAATAGGACCCCACTGTTGGTTAGGGGGCATCCCCTTTTGATTTTAGAAACCGAAAATGGCGGGAGAAATTTCTTTTGCGTGAAGAGTTCCTGATTTGGGTTGAAATCGATTTTTATGGGATTTAAAGAGTTGTTGGACATCACAACATAAAAACAAGACTAATACACGTAAATTACAAGAGTTTAAAGCCGGGAAAATGGGTGGAAATTTGTGTAACAATCGGAAAAGGGAATTCTTCCATGATTCGGATTTACATGAATCTGATTTTGTTTTGGATTGTGTTTTGGGTCCTTATCGAGTTAGGGGGAGTTTTTAGGGTTCACTAAACCTATAAATAGCAAAGAGGAGGAAGAAAAATCAGGTGGGGAGGCTCGGGAAGAAGACAGGAAAAAAAAGAAATTGCTACTACTGAACGTGAGGAACAGGATATAACAACGGTTCCTTTAACCCATCTACAACGGATATCTTCATCTTTGCAACATATATCTTCATCTGCAACGGTTTCTTCAACCCATCTGCAACGTTTATCTTCAGTCGAAAACACTTTTCTTCTGTAACAGTGAGAACAGTGGTTTGCAACGCCGTTACACCGTTGCGAACCATCTGTGTTATTTTTTTTTTCATCTTTCAAACACTTTTTGAGCCATGTACCAATCTTTTGCGAGTGTTTTGAGCAAGATGAGCTAAACCCAACCACTGGACAATGGAGGAAGCCATATTTCATGAATGAATGGTAACTATTTTTGATTCTTAATGACTTTTGCATTGATTTTTAATTGATTTATGATTTTTATTAATTAGTTGTGATTTTGTTTGATGGTGTACGACAGGACTTAAGAGCTTTTGATGCGCCATGCTTGTGATTTACAGTTAATGTTTTAGAAATCTACTTTTGGCAAAGAAACAGAGTCAATAAAAGAGCTATAATTTTTAAAAGAATCATTGTAGAAATCAATCAGAAGTGATTTTGGTGGAATCCTGAGTTCCAGTTCTTCCCAATATTGTTAAAATCTTTTAATTATTTTCTAGTTTAATTCAGAATTAGGTCTAAAACGAATCTTCACAAGTCTCAGCGAACGAACATATTTTTACCACTTTTCTAAAACGATTAGATGCCTCCAAGAAAATAGGTGATTGTTCAATCAAAATCTATTCAAAAAAAGAGGTAAATCTAAACCTAATTTTAGTTTTTGAATTGGTTGTTTTTCATATGCTATGTTGTTAATGGTTTTTGATTTGAGTCTGTGATGATTTGAATATGTTAATTGTTTTTGATTTAACTCTTTCTGATTTGGGGGAGTGAAAGAGTTATCAAGTTTTTTGTGCTACTGAGTTACATAATATTTAGTGAAAATTGATTTGCAGATGCTAAGTCTAGCCATTAGGCAGCAATGTTGTTATTTACTATTGCAGCAACCATATTTAATTTTATAAATTTTCTTTTGAACAATGGTTGAGTGGGTTACATACCGTAAGCATCAAAAATATGTTTGTGATACTTACCTAGTTGGAGTTGGCATGCTTCTTTTCATATTTTTTCTCACTTTGTCTGTGGTATAACTAACTACACTTCCTAATTGAGGAGACCGTGGTTTAGAAAAAAACAGGCTGTACGAATTCCTTGGTAAAGAATAATCATGCCCATGCTCTTATCCAAATACTGATTTTGATCTTCCTAGTAGGAGCTGGCATATGGCATATCTTTAAGACAGTGTTGGAATTGCTAGGTTCCTTGGTTGATAATAATTATACTTATGTTCTTGCATGGTTACCGTAAGTACTGAAAATTGATTGTGATCTCCAAGGCATAAGTAACGTATCTGGTAGTTGTCATGGGAAAATGAATGTTAGGTGGATTAGAGATATGGTTTTGTGTTTGTCATTTTCAATAAGAAATGTGTGAAGTTAATCCTTGTTCGTTTACTGTAGTAGTTATCAGGGTTTTTTCTTAATATTTTTGGTGGTGGATTATGGAAATGATTAGAATCTTTATATTAGGGTAGTTTCTTGGTGATAGCAACTGATGGAATTTCTAGTGTGTAAGATAGATATGGCTACGGTCCTAATTATTGTATGTTAACCAAATATGATTTAAGTCACTATTTAACTGAACCTCAAATTTACTCTAGCTAATCGAGAAGAATGTTAGCACCCGCTTCTATAACTTCTATAGCTGAAATGACTTCTCTCAATGTGTAAGCCGGTTTGGCACTACTGAACCTGACTTAGACTATTGTTTATCACGAATCTTGATTGATGGTATAAGATAAGCTTTGTGATTTGGCATATGTAGCTTGGGCTTCTCCATTATAACTATAATCCATCTTTGGATTTTATTTTTAAATCTTAAATATTTTAATTATAGGGGTAAACGCAATAATAAGACATATTCCTTCGAAGACGTAGGAGATGTTCCATCCACCACCGCTCCGTCAAGTTCACTTTCACAACCCAATCATATAGTTGTTAAAGACCATATTGGAGCGCATATTTGGAGTGGAAAAGTAACATTTTTGAAGCCAATTATACCCATTTTGTCTTTTTGGCTATTGATTTTATTATATATAGTTGTAGTACTTGTGAAACATAATAAATTTGTTATGCAGAAACCTACAAGAATGTTGTCGGCATCCAATCATCATATAACCCATTATGAATGAAAACTTAAATCTTGTGAATTCATCAAAAATTTATTGAGAATGACCGGTTTACTACATATTGTGAAAATGCTCATATAAAATATGATGATGCGTTATGTAGTGCATTCACAGAAAGATTTTATCCGGAAACAAATACTTTCCACCTATTTTTCACGATTTTTTCTTTTCTAGTTGATTCGCGGAAGTGAGAGTACAAATTCTTTTGAATATGCCACGTAAATAACAATCTTTGTGCTTCTGGGAAAACAATACCTATATCGTTAATCAAGACTTGCTCGTTGTCGGTGACAGTAACAGATAGTAAGTTTGTTGGAGAGTAAAGTGATCTCATATGTTGCAAGGCCCATTCATAGTTATTTGTTAGCTCGGAGCTCATAAATGCAAAAGCAATAGAGAATGTTATACCCATAGATGTCATACCCGTCGCATGAAACAAATGCATTTTCCATCGGTTTGTCTTGTATGTACAATCAATAATAATGACAGAAGGAAAACACTAAGCACATACTGTGGATTCGGGATATTCCCAAAAGATATCAGTCACCTCATGATGCGTCGGAAAACCACTTTGTTTTACCGCAAGCGCACAGTGTCGAAAGATGTAGACAAAAGCAAATACGGTTCGTTCCCACGAGGAGTTTGGATTAAAATATTTTTTTAGGTTTTTTTATAAAGAATTTAATTAACTAATGAATTAAGATTATTTAATAAAGTTTGAAAACAGTACGAGGAAAATGTTAAGGTTCCGGGAATCCGTTGTAGATTAAGGTTTAATTGCGTTCGTCACATAGGGTCTCGATTTCAAAAAGAATTGTTTGTTCTCAACCTAAAGTATATTTTCGAAGTACTAAGTATACGGGGCATAAAGAGTCAAAGAATATTCATAAAACAATTTCATACAAGGTTTCAACGAGTCCTTCTACTAATCAAACAATGAACTATACGTGGCATAGAACATGAAAAATCATCGAGACGGTAAAACGTTGAGAGAGAGACAAATTAATGATATTTAGTTCATATAATTGAAAACCCTAGTTTCGAAACACAAATAAAACCATCTCTACAAGTTCATCCTGTCGCCCTAACAAAGGAATTAGCGCAACATGGCTTTCTCAAAAACCATGAAAATTAATAAAAAGGAATACAAACTAACCCGGTGTCTTCTCTGTACTGTCCGTGAAGCTTCTCCAAATTGTTTCTGTCTCCGGGTATGTCTCCGGACCTCAGCGTACAAGTATGTTCTACGTGAGAGGGGATGTCTCTGTATGTGAGGAGATGTTCACTGTGTAGGTATTCTTCTCTCTGTCCAGTGTATCCTTTCTCTTCAGCTGCACAAGGCTATATATAGCCAACAAGCAGTCCCTTTTCCGTGTGAAACTCTAGAGAAGTCTCACCAACCAACTATACTTACCGTGTATAACACGGTTAAGCTTTCATTCTTCAACCCAGCTTCTAAAACTTGGACTCAAGCTCCTCCGTCGATTTACTCCATTTACTGCCAACCATTGATATACACCTCCAGCGACGACCACTCCTAGAATCAATCACCGAAACAATCATCTCATACCATTCTCAACCCTAATTGGATTGTCGCTCAAGTTTTGTCTTGACACACAGAACCATCACTTCACCTCAATCAACGATCAACAACCAACATGTATCACCACCAACAAAGACTATTGTTAACTCATTCTGTCGTTTCATCTCAAGTTCCAACCACACTCCATCATCCCTGCCATCACAGACCAGGCTCACCATCATCAACCTTTCTCTCTTGAACTCACAGACACTTCTCATTCTTCTCAACTATTTTGATTCTCCACCATTTCTCTGTCGCAAATATCCAAATCCTCCAAGGCACAAACCATGGCCATTAACCATCACCAGTTAACATTTCATCATCATTAGCCATCAAGATAATCAACAGCCACCATCTTCGATTCTCACTGCCTTCATCACTCCAACAGAAAACTCGAGCATCAAGTTCACCTTCTAAACCAGAACCCATCATCGACTCCATATCTCGAGCTCCATATTTCATCAAAGGCCATTAATGGCAGTTGAACACCACAACAACTTCTCCGGATAATCACAGCAAAACCATTCCTCTTCTTCTAACCTTCTTCACCGTCAATCACCACTGTCAGGCTTCCAAACTCCATATTAAGAAGGACCCAGAGTTCCTAATGATTCCACTAATTAAATGAGAAATACTTGAGATCAAAATTCATCATCATGATTGATCATAGCAATAAATAGTTCCTCTTCATGTTCTCGGTCTAAACCCTGTCTTCTAACAACTTCACTAACCCACTGATCCATTATAATCCAAACCAAGATAACCACATCGATCATGATCATGATCAATCACGGCTGCAATTCAATCTTCTTCCCTGTTCGTGATAATGAAGGGGGGCGGCCCAGATCCAAGTTGCTGGTGCTTTTAACAAGATTCAAATAGGTGGCAGCCCTTAGGAGATTACCAGGTTCCCTTAGTAATTGACTCCCATCTTCCCCTTATCGTCTGACAGAGTGCCAATAGTGGTCGCTTGAAATGACCATTTTTGCCCTTAGTATTCGTTTCGCTCATAACTTTCTCATACGAAGTCAGAATGACATTGTTCTTTCGCCGTTGGCTTCGTAATTTAATTCTCTAAAAAAAGGAGGGTAGAAATCCTGGAATAGACTGAGATCCTCTGGGTCTCTGGCAATACTTCTATTAAAAAGCTCAATTTCACTTGTTTCAGAGATGTAACCTGATAAACACACAAACTAGAAAAGTAATAATAAAACACGGTAATTCACACAAAATCTAGCAAATAAGAATAAGGAAATGATACTTAAAATGTATAAATTATTCACTTATCAAATTCCCCCACACTTGCCTTTTGCTAGTCCTCGAGCAAACTAAAAATCTAAACTAATCTAAAATACAACTCCCTTTCGTTGAGAAAACGGTTACACTTAGCATGTGTAACAAGCCTTTAAACCCTTAGGTGTCCCTAGTGGACGAGTTATAGTCTCGTGAGGGTTTACAAGAGATTTACCCACAAAACCTACTCCAACTTCTAAATATTCCAAAGCACCTGCATCCAAAGAGCTACAAAGACATAAAGTTTCTGAACACTAACAATAAGAAGTTAGAAGTATAAAGAACAATATTCTCATGCTTAACTCTTGAGTTAGGAGAAAACCACCATGTAAAAGGATCTAGGTTCGAGAGTGACCGAATATTTCTGCCTCACCAATAGGGTTTTATGAATTTGACACTCAAAGGACGCACTTTATGGTTCACACATGTGTGCAGGCAGGAATGAAGATAGAAATCCTACACATGTTGAATGGTATGAAGGAAAGGTAACCTTCCGAATCATATGGAGATGTTATCCCATAGAAAGTGGGACGAAAAAGAACCCCTTTTTATTTTTCTAGTGAACTATAATAACGGAAATCAACCACTATGCAAGGATGGAAATTCTTACTTACCTTCTCATCCGATCGGCAATCAACACCACTCTCACAGCATCCAATAGAAACGTCTTCGGTCTTCAACTGTAGATGATGAACTCTTGAACTTCGTAGAACCTTGAATTTATAACTCATTTCCTCCATTTCTTGTAGAAACTTCTCTATAGATTTCTTCTTCCCCACGGCCTTATTGAAAGAATACAAAAGAAAATCTACACTAAAGCAATGATAATCGTTTTTTTTTTTTTTACAATATAAACTGAAAAATAAATGATGAAATTACTACGACCGTGGGATAAAAACTTTACCACTTGATTCTGAACTTCACTAACTCACATCTTTTGATTTCTTTCGCTTTTGTACATAAGTCTTTAACATGTTAATTGTATTGTTACTTTACTTGAATATGAAATTTGCTCTTTCTTAAACGGTTGCTTTTAAACCTTGACTGTCTTCAAATTTTCTTCAAATTTTTGATGTTCTGCTTGTTGATAATATGTTTCTATGGACCTGTTATTGTCGAGAGAATGATGCCAACTGCAAACAAGACTACAAGATAGAGTTAACAATTCTGATGGCACCCTCATGATTGATAGAAATAGCACTCAAGAGATTAAAAAGTAGTGCTGAAATTGGTGCGAGGTTAGGTAGCTCATCATTCTACCCGGAATTTGTGCAGATGAAACACTCTAAACGGACAATTTAAGGTTTGGTGCCTCACTCATGGGTATTGAATGATCAACAACTCTAATACTGTATTCTCTACCGGCAGTTTAAGTCCATTTTTGTCAGCTTTAGCCTCTCAACAACTAAGTACTCCGAATATAGTTGTATAATAGTTCTAAGTTCAGTTGTTTCGGTTAGAACTCCGTATGTAAACGTAGCAAGAAGTATACTAAGTGACTCTAAAATATCTAAAAGTTGGAGGTTTTCATGCAAATAATTTCGAAAAAGTTGAAAATTTTCTACCTAAAAAGTGTATACTTAAGAACTCTATATGCTTACACTCCCCCACACTTAAACTTTACATTGTCCTCAATGTAAACTAACTCATCCAATGTAAAATCAAGATGGGAAATCCTAAAATGGCATAAAACAAGCAATCAAAAACTAAAAAGATAAGGTGAAGGAAACAAATCTGATGGGTTGACTCCCATGAAGCAAATGATACTTGAATCCCTGCTAAAAAGAAACAAAAACGAAAATCCTACTAATATACACTAAACATGATCTCAAATATTCTTAGTCTTGATAAACCGGGTCCTCGATGAGGACAGTTTCCACCTCGGTGTTCTTAAGCTCTAAATATGGTTTCACTCTTTGTCCATTAACTTTGAAAACATTACCAGATTCTCTATTCTCAAGTTCGACAGCCCCATGAGGGAAAACTTCTTTGATATAATACGGGCATGTCCAACGAGATCTTAACTTACCAGGAAATAAATGCAACCTAGAATTATACAAGAGAACTTTCTGTCCAGGTTCAAACGACTTTCGACTAATCGACTTATCATGAAATGCTTTAGTTTTCTCTTTGTAAAGCTTTGCATTTTCATATGCATCATTCCTGATTTCTTCTAACTTATTGAGTTGAAGTTTACGGTGATTCCCAGTTGTAGACAAATCAACATTAAAGGTCTTAATTGCCCAGTAGGCTCTGTGTTCTAACTCAACAGGTAAATGACAGGCTTTTCCATAGACAAGTCTAAAGGGAGACATCCCAATGGGTGTCTTATAAGCAGTCCGATATGCCCAAAGTGCATCCAATAACCGTGTAGACCAATCTTTACGGTTAGGATTAATTGTTTTCTCTAATATCTGCTTAATTTGTCGGTTAGAAACTTCGACTTGACCACAAGTCTGGGGATGATATGGTGTAGAAACTTTATGTGTAATGGAGTACTTACTCAAAATTATCTTAAAAGATCTATTACAAAAATGCGATCCTCCATCACTAATAATGGCTACAGGGGTACCAAATCGAGAAAATATGTATTCTCTAACGAACTTGATCACAACATGGCGGTCGTTCGTCTTGGTAGGTATTGCTTCTACCCATTTAGACACATAATCAACCGCTAATAAGATGTAGACATTACCATTCGAAGTGGGAAAAGGTCCCATGAAGTCTATCCCCCATACATCAAATATCTCAACTATCAATATGGAGCTTAACGACATCATATTCCGCCTAGTAATCTTACCTAACTTTTGACACCTATCACAACTCTTGCAAAACTCGTGAGAATCATAAAACAAGGTTGGCCAATAAAATCCACATTGTAAAATTTTTGCAGCAGTTTTCTTAGCACTAAAATTGCCACCACAAGCATAAGAATGGCAAAAAGTGACAATACTCCTAACTTCATCATTAGGCACACATCTACGTATGATCTGGTCAGGACAATACTTAAATAAATATGGATCATCCCCAAAAGAAATGCTTAACCTCAGCTAAAAATTTAGTTTTATCTTGTTTCGACCAATCTTCAGGTATTCGACCAATAACAAGATAATTAACAATATCCGCATACCAAGGCAAGTGAGAAATAGCAAACAATTGTTCATCAGGGAACGTTTCATGCATAGGGACAACATCATCAGAAGACTCTAAAATGATCCTAGAAAGGTGATCTGCCACTACATTCTCGGAACCCTTCTTGTCCCGAATTTCTAAGTCAAATTCTTGTAGCAACAATACCCATCTAATCAACCTAGGTTTAGTATCCTTCTTAGTTAGAAGGTATTTCAAGGCAGCATGATCAGAGAAAATAATAATCTTAGACCCTAAAAGATAAGGTCTAAATTTTTCTACGACAAACACAATCGATAAAAGTTCTTTCTCAGTTGTTGAGTAATTCAATTGTGCATCATTCAAGGTCTTACTAGCATAGTAGATGACATGTTGTGCTTTATTCTTGCGTTGTGCTAAAACAACCCCAACTGCATAATTAGAGGCGTCACACATAATCTCAAATGGAAGACTCCAATCAGGCGGTTGTATAATAGGGGCAGAAGTTAAAAGTAATTTCATCTTCTCAAAAGCTGCAATACAAGTTTCATCAAAGACAAACGTAACGTCCTTACCTAGAAGGTTGCATAAAGGGCGTGAGATCTTACTGAAATCCTTAATAAAACGACGATAAATACCTGCATGACCTAAGAATGATCTAACTTCCGTAACCGTACGTTGGAATTTCAACTTAGAAATCAAATCAATTTTAGCTTTGTCTACTTTTATTCCCTTAGAAGAAACAATATGACCTAGTACAATTCCTGAATGAACCATAAAGTTACATTTCTCCCAATTCAATACTAGATTCTTCTCCTTGCATCTCACTAAGACAAGAGTGAGATGATGGAGACATTCATCGAACGATGACCCGAAAACAGAAAAATCATCCATAAAAACTTCAATAAACCTCTCTACCATGTCTGAAAATATGCTCAACATACAACGCTGAAAAGTAGCGGGTGCATTACACAACCCGAAAGGCATGCGTCTATATGCAAACGTACCAAAAGGACAAGTAAACATAGTTTTCTCTTGGTCTTCAGGGGCAGTAAGGATTTGGTTATAACCGGAATAACCGTCTAAGAAACAATAATACCTATGTCCAGCTAACCTCTCTAGCATCTGGTCAATGAATGGAAGAGGAAAATGATCTTTCCTCGTGACCTTGTTCAACTTCCTATAGTCAATACATACTCGCCACCCGGTGGTCTGTCGGGTATGAACCAATTTGTTACTTTCATTCCTAACTACAGTGATTCCTGATTTCTTGGGTACAACTTGAACGGGGCTGACCCAAGTACTATCGGGTATATGATACCCGCATCTAAGAGTTTCAGAACTTCCTCTCTCACAACCTCTTTCATGTTAGGATTCAATCTACGTTGCATCTCTCTAGACGTTTTAGTATTTTCCTCCAAGTAAATATGGTGCATGCAATCACTAGGACTAATTCCTTTCAAATCTGCAATTGACCAACCTATAGCCTCCTTATGTTTTCTAAGGACATCTACCAATCTGCTTTCACGTTCTAATGTAAGATTAGAAGCAATTATGACAGGTAAAGTATCTACAGGGCCTAAGTAAACATATTTCAGAGTGTCTGGCAATGGTTTAAGAGTCAAGGTCGGAGCTTTCTCGACAGATGGAATGAGTCGAGATTCGGGTAGGACTAGAGGTTCAATTTCAGGCTTCCATTTTTTAGTGTCTAACAGTGGTGTGGAGTCTAACAAGGCGTTGACTTCACAAATAACATTTTCATCATCAAAATCATGCCCAAAGTGCGCTAAACAAGCCTCTAATGGATCATCTATATGGTTCTGCAAGTAAGTTTCATGGACTATTTCATCAATAATGCACACAGTTTCATGGTTATCAAGATCAGGAGGAGAACGTGCAACATGAAAAACATTCACTTCCATCTTCCAACTACCAAAAGTAAGTTCCATAATACCATTCCTACAATTTATGATTGCGTTAGAAGTTGCTAAGAATGGTCGTCCTAAAATGATAGGAATGTGACCACTAGGGTCTGTCACAGGTTGAGTATCAAGAATTACGAAATCCACAGGATATACTAAACTATCAACTTGTACAAGAACATCTTCTACTACTCCTCTAGGAATTTTTATGGGCCTATCAGCCAACTGGAGTGTCACACTAGTGGGTTTCAAGTCACCAAGTCCTAATTGCTCATACATAGAATATGGCAAGAGATTCACACTAGCCCCTAGATCTAACAACGCATGTTCAATCTTGTGTTGTCCTATAGTGAAAGCAATAGTAGGACAACCAGGGTCTTTGTATTTGGGTGGTGTTTTCTGAGTAATGATAGAGCTCACTTGTTCAGCAAGAAAAGCTCTCTTATGGACATTTAATTTTCGTTTCACAGTGCACATATCTTTTAAGAACTTAGCATACATAGGAATCTGTTTAATGGCGTCTAAGAGGAGAATATTGATTTTAACTTGTTTGAACACTTCTAAGATATCATTAGGGCTGGTTCCTTTCTTCTGGGATACTAACCTTTGGGGAAATGGAGCGCGAGTAACATAAGTGTTTTCAGATTCACCTCTTTCAGTTTTATTGGTTTCTTTTTGTGTTAAGGGTATTTCCTGCGTAATAGTAGGTGGGTTCCTATCTGTCTCCTTCTCCTTAGGATCACTAAGATGGTTATCGATGACCCGGCCGCTTCTCAAGGTAGTGACGGCCTGGACATGATCTGAGGGATTAGCACTAGGTGTGCTTACCTCATAAGACCCCTTTGGGTTAGGCTGTGTTTGACTTGGGAACTGTCCCTTGTCTCTCTCACTTATTTGGCTAGCAAGCTGACCTATTTGTCTTTCTAAGGTTGCCATGGACCTTGCAGTGTTCTTGTCCATATTCTCTAGTTGTTTTTGGGTGGCCTGCATAAACATCTTAAGACTTTCTTCCATACTAGGTACTCTTTGGTTAGATAAATCAGTAGGACCGGATGATTTCTGCGTATAACCACTAGTATTACTAGGTTGACCTTCATACTGACCTCTAGACCAAGAAAAGTTAGGGTGTCTTGCCCACCCTGGGTTGTACGTATTGGAATACGGGTCAAATCTACGACGATTGTCTTGGTAGAGAGCATGGACTTGTTCTCCACCATCGTAATGAGTGATTTGGTCCACAGACTCAACAAAAGGTCTAGATTTAGTACTAAGTTCTAATGATTCTAGTCTTCTTGTCAAAGAAGCTATTTTAGCTTCAGAGTCGAATTCGATATCAACTCTATGCACCCCCTTTCTACTAGCCATTGACCTTATGGATCCTTAGCCCCCCAATCCTGGGTTTTATCAGATACTTCATGCAAAAACCTATAACCCTCCTCAGGGGTTTTATCAGCGAAATTACCACCACATAGTGATTATACCATGGTCATTGTTTTGTGATCTAACCCTTCGTAGAGAATCATAGTGAGTTTCAAGGTATCGAATCCATGGTGTGGACATTGCATCAGAAGTTCATGGAACCTTTCTAAATAATCCTGGAGAGATTATCCATCTTGCTGCGAGAAACTATTAAGACTTTGACGTAAGGCTGTGATTCTATGCCTAGGAAAAAATTTATGCACAAATAACTTAGTCATCGCATCCCAAGTATGGATGGATGAAGATGGTAAGGCATCAAACCACGATTTCGCCTTATCTTTTAAAGAGAAGGGAAACAATCTCAATTTCAAATATTCATCGGTCAAGTCTTTAATCTTCAAAGTACCACACAGTTCCTCAAATTCTCTAATGTGGGAGTAAGGGTGTTCATTTTTTCTGCCATAGAAGTTTGGCAAAGCCTGGATGGTATTAGTCTTAATTTCATTGTGGGCTTTTGTGGTAGGCAAGACAATGCATGACGGTTGAGAGACTCTATTCGGGTACATGTAGTCTCTCAAAGTTTTAACTGGAGGGTCCACACCCTCATTATCGGTTCTATCCATGAATAATGGATATTTTTAACGAGACGATTATCCTGATCTCTATCCCAACCTACCTGTGTGTTGGGCATATACTAAAAAAAATAATAAAAAAATAAAATAAAATAAATCCTAATTGGAAGGGATTTTTTTTTTAAACAATCACAAGCAAGGCTGACTCACCAAATCACCTATTGAATCTATCAAACAAAAAGCATGATGGCTCCACTTTGATTGTTTCTAGAACAGCTTCTATTCTTTCGAAAGGCAACTAGTTACAGTTCTAGCAAACCTCTTAGAACGATCCGAATTAGATTAAGTCGAAGAGAAACAGGATAAGCTCTAAGGAGCTTTGATAACCCTGTCTCTTTGGCAACTTTTCCCTGGGTTACAAGGCGGCTCTAATCAACTTAAAATAATCTTCCTGAACTTCGAGTTAGGCTAACAAAGTAACCAATACAGTCCTTTTGAACGAGTTTCCTTTAAGCTCGTTACCCTATTAGTCTTTTTCTAGTCAAAATTTTAAGGTTTAGGTTCGCGTTTGGTAACGTGTTCCTAAAGCGGGCAAGAAGGAAACGGTGATGAAATCCGAGTCTTAATCTTATATGGCCAGTTTTTGCCCTTTACTAGAAAAGTAAATCCGTATTCAGGTCCTCAACATATATGCACACGAAGGAATACAGTAAACCCACTTGCAAGGGATTCGTGGGTTGATCGAATCTTACCTCCCGTAACAGACGGGGGATGAACCGTTGAAGTCGACTCAGGCCACTGACTCCTGTGTCAGTGTACGAACCCAAGGGGCCGAGACAATATCGTAATTGTCGTCCTTCCCTGTGCAATTTATATTTAATACTACCCTTCTGTAGGGTTTAAAAATAATAATAATGTCCGTAATGTCCAAAACTAAAAGAAAATTACAAAAATAACCAAAAATTTCCTAATACAATTTTCTAAATTAAATTAACTAATAAAAATCCTAAAAAGTAAAAATTAACTATTTGTCTTCTTCTACGTTCGTTCAACTTTAACTTTACTCCAAGTCTTTTAATTACCAAAATCTTTGGCTCAATTTCTTTTCGTTTCCGTTCCCAAAACCTGCAGCAGAAGATAAATACCAAAAAGCGTAAAATCGAACTAAACAATAAAAATCTAAAAAAAAAACTAATTGAAAAACAACTCCCCGGCAGCGGCGCCAAAAACTTGATGCGTCGGAAAACCGACTTTGTTTTACCGCAAGCGCACAGTGTCGAAAGATGTAGACAAAAGCAAATACGGTTCGTTCCCACGAGGAGTTTGGATTAAAATATTTTTTTAGGTTTTTTTATAAAGAATTTAATTAACTAATGAATTAAGATTATTTAATAAAGTTTGAAAACAGTACGAGGAAAATGTTAAGGTTCCGGGAATCCGTTGTAGATTAGGGTTTAATTGCGTTCGTCACATAGGGTCTCGATTTCAAAAAGAATTGTTTGTTCTCAACCTAAAGTATATTTTCGAAGTACTAAGTATACGGGGCATAAAGAGTCAAAGAATATTCATAAAACAATTTCATACAAGGTTTCAACGAGTCCTTCTACTAATCAAACAATGAACTATACGTGGAATAGAACATGAAAAATCATCGAGACGGTAAAACGTTGAGAGAGAGAGACAAATTAATGATATTTAGTTCATATAATTGAAAACCCTAGTTTCGAAACACAAATAAAACCATCTCTACAAGTTTATCCTTTCTCCCTAACAAAGGAATTAGCCCAACATGAATTTCTCAAAAACCATGAAAATTAATAAAAAGAAATACAAACTAACCCGGTGTCTTCTCTGTACTGTCCGTGAAGCTTCTCCAAATTGTTTCTGTCTCCGGGTATGTCTCCGGACCTCAGCGTACAAGTATGTTCTACGTGAGAGGGGATTTCTCTGTATGTGAGGGGATTTTCACTGTGTAGGTATTCTTCTCTCTGTCCAGTGTAACCTTTCTCTTCAGCTGCACAAGGCTATATATAGCCAATAAGCAGTCCCTTTTCCGTGTGAAACTCTAAAGAAGTCTCACCGACCAACTATATTTACCGTGTATAACACGGTTAAGCTTTCCTTCTTCAACCCAGCTTCTAAAACTTGGACTCAAGCTCCTCCGTCGATTTACTCCATTTACTGCCAACCATTGATACACACCTCCAGCGACGACCACTCCTAGAATCAATCACCGAAACAATCAGCTCATACCATTATCAACCCTACCTGGATTGTCGCTCAAGTTTTATCTTGCCACACAGAACCATCACTTCACCTCAATCAACGATCAACAACCAAAATGTATCACCACCAACAAAGACTATTGTTAACTCATTCTGTCGTTTCATCTCAAGTTCCAACCACACTCCATCATCGCTGCCATCACACACCAGGCTCACCATCATCAACCTTTCTCTCTTGAACTCACAGACACTTCTCATTCTTCTCAACTATTTTGATTCTCCACCATTTCTCTGTCGCAAATATCCAAATCCTCCAACTCACAAACCATGGCCATTAACCATCACAGTTAACATCTCATCATCATTAGCCATCAAGATAATCAACAGCCACCATCTTCGATTCTCACTGCCTTCATCACTCCAACAGAAAACTCGAGCATCAAGTTCACCTTCTAACCTAGAACCCATCATCGACTCCATATCTCGAGCTTCATATTTCATCACAGGCCATTAATGGCAGTTGAACACCACAACAGCTTCTCCGGATAATTACAGCAAAACCATTCCTCTTCTTCTAACCTTCTTCACCGTCAATCACCACTGTCAGGCTTCCAAACTCCATATTAAGAAGGACCCAGAGTTCCTAATGATTCCACTAATTCAATGAGAAATACTTGAGATCAAAAATCATCATCATGATTGATCATAGCAATAAATTGTTCCTCTTTCATGTTCTCGGTCTAAACCCTGTCTTCTAACAACTTCACTAACCCACTGATCCATTCGAGATCGAGAAATAATCCAAACCAAGATAACCACATCGATCATGATCATGATCAATCACGGCTGCAATTCAATCTTCTTCCCTGTAATGAAGGGGGCGGCCCATATCCAAGTTGCTGGTGCTTTTAACAAGATTCAAATAGGTGGCAGCCCTTAGGAGATTACCAGGTTCCCTTAGTAATTGACTCCCATCTTCCCCTTATCGTCTGACAGAGTGCCAATAGTGGTCGCTTAAAATGACCATTTTTGCCCTTAGTATTCGTTTCGCTCATAACTTTCTCATACGAAGTCAGAATGACCTCGTTCTTTCGCCGTTGGCTTCGTAATTTAATTCTCTAAAAAAGGAGGGTAGAAATCCTAGTCTTTAATGGTTGGCCTTCGGTACAATGTAGCTATAACCATGTAAAAATGCACTACCGTGGTGCTTGGCCTTAGAGGAACAAGATGTTATCTTAGTCTTGTGTAGTAGGATAGTTGTTACCTTTGATCTTTGATCAGTTTGTTTCACCAACATCCTTCTTTTATCCGAACAATGCCATTTTCCATTCTATAAGAAAACTTTGCAAGTCATTGAAACAATTTTACCCCTAACTCTTTTTGATCTAGAGGCAACACCAATGTTTCCAAGGATACTTTTATAATTAATACCTAGCCTCTTATACTCTCTTAACAACTTTTTAGAGGGGATTTTTAGAGGGGAAACGTTGTTGAGGGAGGTTGAAGCTTGGAGGAGGATTCAAAGCATCATCTTTATCAAATCTGAATGCATCACTACCCGCTTGGGATACATGAATTGGAATTCTACAGCCCTCAGAATCAGTGACAGAAATACTACTAGAGTCAAAATTTCTTGTATATCATTATTGCCCCAGGAGTGAAAATCAGAAGAAACACCTAAACATTCATCGACATCTTTATTAAAAAGTACTTTTAGATACTCCAAATCTTCAATTGTTTTATTCACTAACTGTTTTTCCTCTATTTAGTACCGAAGTAAAAGCATATTTTGTTAGTAGCAACCGCAAATTCTTTTTCTATAGCTACATTTCCCCTTCCAAAATGGCTCTCTCCTAATAATGATCTATCATTTCGACCATTACTAGGTATGATAATTTCGATCAACTTCTTCGAAAATGTTTAAATTGATGTCAACTTTCATACCGGGCTCAGATCCTACCAACTTTACCGCTAGGCCAATTTGAACAAACCGTCTAATTATTACTAATTTTATCATTAAATCTTAGTATAAAAAATATGTATAATTTTATAGTCATGTTTATATTTTTTATGTATATATTTTGAAATATTTTCTAAGGATGTAAAATTTATAGAAATTCGTATTATAGTTTGAACAGGTAAAAATGCAGAGAATGTGTGGGATTTTCGAAGACTCGAAGCGTGAATGACCTGGTGATGTGGTCAAAACGACTAAAGCTTAACTTTTCTTTAGCGTTGACCATCCCTGACCATTTATAAAAGTATGTGAAAAGACTCGGGGTCGTCTGAATTGACTCATAAATCGTTGGAGGTCACATAATAAATGGAAAATCATCCCAGATATTTATTAGAGTCGAGGTTTAGAAAATTCATAAATGAAGATAAGTATTTACCAAAAAAAAGAATAGCTGTACAACCCTATAATGGCCTGATACTTCAAAATCCAAAGAAACTAACTCATTAAATACTATTAAGAGTGTGTGTTCTGAGTAGAAGTTAGCTAGTACTAGTTGTGGTTGTGATTATACTTGACTCGGATGGAGTCTGTCTAATTTGTTTAGACCCACCACCACCCCACTTGTTTCAATGATTTCATCATCACTTTGAGAGAAGCCATAATTCAAAACAAAAAAACACAGGTACTAAAACAACATTCAAACTTTGATTTATTTATTTTTTTGAATTAAATTTGTTTACTGCAACTGCAAATCGTTATCTCATCATCCGTCTTCTGAGTCCTGGCTGACGAATCCTTCCTTTCCCTACTACCCACTTGACTAAAGCAATTTGGGGCCTCACTCTAGTTTTCTCTTTCTACTTTTGTTTTGCATCTTCTTTCTTTGTTGGGTCACACAGATTTTAATGGTATTTGACAGATTCTTTGCAACTAGTTACTAAAATGGGACCAACTTCTGAGTACTGACCCTTCTTACTCGTGTGGATCCTTCAATATTTATCCATCAATGTCATGCTAAATTTCTAGACTTGCCCCTTTGTAAAAAAAAATCATCAGATTTTTCATGTTTTTGGGTTAATAGTTTCTGACACTAATTCTGGCCTTTGTTTTTGGTACTGAAAAGAAGAAACAAGTTTTTTTGTGGATTCATGGATTTTGGGGAATTATTGAGATAATAATTATTTGGTGGTCCACTTAAATTATAGAACCATCACTGGCACTACAGCTATAGAAAAATGGTTTGTTTAGAAAATGTTTCCTATTTAGTTTTTTTCACTGTTTCAATCCACTAAATGTTCTTCTTTGGATTTTAATGAAATCTAACTTCTTATTTGTAAGTTTGTGTGTTACTATTCTGTTACAGCTTTTCTTCTTTTTTTCTTTTCACTACTAATTGAGGAATCAATCTTTTCTATTGCTGTGAAAAAAAGGGTAAGGGATCTAAATAAAATATTGGGTTGTCAATATCATGGTTAAAAAACTTGGGGTAAGTATAGTGTAGCCATAATTTGTTTGTTTCTTATAGAAAAGGATGGTTATTTGTTTCTCATGTCTGAAACCCTAAGAGTCTAATGACTTTTAAGTTTTTACTGATTAGATTAAGAACCAAACTAGAGTGGGATGAGGATAGATTTGATTGTTATCTACTTTTAGGTGAAGAAATGGGGTTTAGGGTTTTGATGATTTCCATAGTAAAAATGTGAGGTTTTTTTTAACTTGAGTAGTAAAAGTTTCAATACTGTGGGAAAAAAAATCAAATTGTTGTGATTCTTGTGAAATTATTGTTAGAGTGCTGTTTACCAAGTGGGGGTTAGAGTGAACCAGGTGTTTGTAAACTGAGAAGCCAATTTGGAACCACCATTTATAACCATTTAGAACAACAACTGGTGCTTTAGTTCTGTGGTCTATTTCAACATCTTATAGTCCAAAGAAGAAACCCCAAATTCTCATTTCTTCATGTCATAGTCGCCGTCATTATTAAATTTCTATATCTATCTTGTTTCAAACCGCCATTAATTGCATCTACTGTAATCAGGTATATCTCATGATCTAATTTAGTATTGTTTGCCTTTTGCATCAATAGGTTGGGCATTTAACAGTAGTACAATTCAATTCTTCATCTTTGCTCATCATCCTTTTTGAGTTTGGTATCTTCGCGGAGGTGACGGTGGTGGCGGTGGCAGTTTATGGGTATGCAGATTTTCTTTTGGCACTTCTGGGGTTTGTTTGGTTCTATGTGGTTTACCTCCTCTCAGGTCTGACACTTCTGCGCACCCACTCTTATTGCATCCCCCAAAAATTGAAAAAGAAATTGATTGATACTTAGACCCTTTGTGTATAAAATAATTCCAATCTACCAATTAACCAGTAGGTATTGATTTCATATCACAGAAAATAATTGAGATCCAATTTCCAAGAGCTTTTCTAGAAAAATATCTGTTTTTATGTCTCATGCCATCTATCTAGGAGGTGGAAAAGCAAGAAAATTTTGATTAATTTCCCTTTTGAATGTAATTCATTCATGGTTTCAAATATCAGGGTTGCTGTTGCGTTGAGAGGTAGTTTAGGGTAGATCTGAAAGCTGTTATTTTTCTTGTTGATGAAACTTCTTGAAGCCAATATAAACAAAGTCTAGATATGACTGCAGATGAGAATATGAGTAGTAGCTCTGAATGGACTAGGGAGGAGGAGAAGGCATTTGAGAAAGCTATAGTTTCAAATCCTGAGGATTCAATTGATCGCTGGGAGAAAATTGCTGAAGAGTTACCTGGAAGAACCGTAGAAGAGATTAAGAATCATTATGAACTCTTAGTCGAAGATGTTAACAATATTGAAGCCGGGCTTGTGACTTTGCCTATCTATATTTCAGCTTTTGAGGGTTCAACTGAACATGCAAGTGAAGGTGGGACTAGTAAAAAAGGTGGAATTCATCTTGGGCATTTTCAGAGTGAGTCAAACCACGGAAGCAAGTCATCAAGAGCTGATCAAGAACGTCGTAAGGGAATTGCATGGACAGAGGATGAACACAGGTAAACTTATATATACTTAAACTTCTCCTCTTTTTTTTGAACTATACAGTTACAGAAATCTCATACAATTGTTTATATTGATGTATTGCTTTTGGTAGTGGTTCGCTACTTTTGCATTAGTCTTCTGATTAGTGGGGTTGTTCTATGCATCTCATTTAAATATTATATCATAGAAAGTTGTTTACTTCAATTGGATATCTTACACCCAAATTGCTTGTTATAGAATCTTAAGTTTGTTTTGGGGGGTTTTGGGTTTAAAGTTTCTCCCTTTCCATCAACTTCGACTGCATGAGTTGCAAACAGCTTCTTAATCTTGCATTTTTTTCTTGTTTGTTTGTGAACCCTTGCTGGCCCCATATCCTAGCTAAATCTTATCATTGTGTGTAGTTCTTTAGCTGTCTTACAATCTACGTTGAGTAAAAAATCAAACTTTGATTGGACATATCTAAATACAAGTATGAATGCCCATACCCTTTTTATAATAATTTAATATAATTTCCAGTTTTCACTTATCCTGCATAATACTTCATATCTGGTTTCCCAAACCTTTTCTTTACTCTGACTTTACTACTTTTAGTTACTTTTTCCACGTGAGCATAGATATGGATTGATTTTCTTTTCGGTCATAAAAGAAAATAGTTTGTATTCGTCATCTTTCTTATGCTTTATTTGAATAAGTTTCATGTGGGTGTTAATTATGTGATCGTGTTTCTTAACCTAAACTTTGGTTGTGTTCAAATTCGCTCTTTTTAAAACAGAAGTTAGGATCAACTTTGTCTGTTTACCAAATTTAGTATCTATATCATCGAAAAGTTCCATGTGTGCAATTTTTAATAATTGATGAAAGAGATAAAAGATAAAATAGGAAAAACAGCTTGCTAAATGAAACCAGAAATTGACCTTTGAATACCTCTGTTTAAGTACTGAAAACAGTTTTGGAGAATCAGATTCGCTGTAAAAGAAACATGAGCTTGAATTTGTCCATTGCCATGTAAAATCCCTTGATGATGGGATAGAAGTACTTGAGGCGAAGGTCATGTACTGTTAGTGGCATTGTTGCTAATCATAACAGCACCTTTAAGATGGGCTTGACGAGTGTTATTACTAATTAACTCTTCAATGTCCTTTTTTCTAAGTAAAACTTAAGGAGTGTTAACAAGGAATTTCTCAGTAGCTTGTAATGAGATAGAAGTACCTTTGGGTGCTGGGAATGTAGAAGAGATTATTCAGCACGTCTCTCCTGAAGATAGTTGTCACAGATTGGTGCTCTCTTGGTTTGGTCGTAATGTGATCCATTTCCCTTTGAGCCAACAGCACGATACAATGTTTAGCACTTATTAGTCCGTCCAAGTGAAAAGGGATATAGAGAAGAAATAGATTATGGCTAGAGACTGTAGTTAAGAGTTAGTAATTCCTTAGACATTAAGGTCATAATAATTGAATTAAGGAAAGTTTCTAACACAATTGCGACCAAGCAAGGACATAGACTTTTATCCTCTTCACCAAAGTAATATGCTATGTGTCTTACTAGAAACAGCATATTAATACAAAAGGTTTGGCTTTACAGGATTGCAACATGCAAAGAGAATAATCCTAAGCTGACAAAATTTGGTTCTTTTTGACTAGGACAGGGAATATAGGAATGCTCGTTTTTTGTTGTTTTTTAAAAAAAAAAACTTTTCTCTTCTTTCTTTAGAACTGACAAAAACCTGTTTCTTTTAACCTAAATGTGCTCCCTTTCTCATGTTGATATGCAATAAAGTGCCAATAATAGATAATATTGATACTTCTAATGCGATGAAATACTTCTTTGTTGTTTAATTCCATGATTTGTGTCAGCTTGGTTACTTGCCTTCTTTATCCAGGGAAGTAGAAACATGTGTGCTGATTTTTTTTTGGTGAGATACCTTGCATATTAAGATGTTTTATATTTTCATGGCAAACCTAGTGTAGTTATTTCTTTATGTCATTAACCGGCATAATGTAGTTTCTTAAGCTATGAATTCGTACTTGGATATCTCAGTTTTTGCTTCTTGATGAAACAGGTTATTTCTTCTTGGATTGGACAAATACGGGAAAGGTGATTGGCGAAGTATATCCCGAAACTTTGTTGTGTCAAGAACGCCTACACAAGTGGCTAGCCATGCACAGAAATATTTTATTCGCTTGAACTCTATGAACAAGGATAGAAGACGATCTAGCATCCATGACATCACCAGCGTGGGAAGCGGAGATGTATCATCACCCCAAGGACCAATCACAGGCCAAACAAACGGGGCCACACCTGGAGGTGGATCTTCCAGCAAATCTACCAAACCACAACCTCAGCCTTCGTCTGGTGCTCCTGGAGTCGGGGTTTACGGTACTCCTACCATAGGCCAGCCAGTTGGAGGACCTCTGATTCCAGCAGTTGGTACTCCAGTTAATCTTTCTGCACCACCACACATGGCATATGGCATTCGAGCCCCAGTTCCAAGCATGCCGCCGATGACATATCCAATGCCTCACAGGTAAGATTGTGTCTTTTGACACTACATTAGAATGTACAGAGAAAGTAAGAAGAGAGTAGATTTTCTCATGTTGGGTATCCTTTTTACTAGTTTAATCGAAATAAAATTAGGCAATGAGGTGCAAAGTTCTGGTAAATCTTATTAAATGCCCACTCTTGAGAATTTCAGTAGTATCTTAGCATCGAGTTATGTTGAATTATATTATGGTCAAATAATTAAGTCCTAGAAGAAAGAATTAGAAGATTTGTGTATAGTGGAAAAGATAAACACTGTGAATGAGAAAGTTTCAGTGTCAGAGTTAAATTGGTGTCAGGGCAGAAGGACTTAATAGTAGATTCCTTTTCAAATGTTCATTCTCCATGATTAGGCAGGGTTCAGCTTTTAGGTGGGAATGGAAAACAGGATACTTGAGAAGGTATAGATGTAAAAAAGGAATTCCAGGTAGCATTTTAGGGTACATATTGTGCTGAACATTTTTTGCAGATGCTTTGTTTTCCTTTTCGGTTAATTTGAAGAACAATGGATGCCATGAGTAATGGTTACATTATTTATTTGATTCTCGAAAGAATGGTATTGGCAACCTTGTGCGTTTTAAATTCAAGCTTTCAGACTGATCTATTCACTCTGGTGTCTATAGACTTATCTTGTATCAGTTTCTTGGAGTTCATGTGAATTCCTAGAAACTCGATATCTATAGACTTATCTTGTATCAGATTTCAGTACCTGTTTTCATGTTTTCACAAACCCATCAAAAATTCTATTCTGTGGGCTATGCAGCAATAAAGGTTTCAAGTAGACCTTGACATGCTCGGTGTCTCTGTCATCACTAGTGAAGTTTGCATGGCTATGCGCCTACCACTTGAACCTAATGATCCGAAAAACAAAGGCAGCTGCTTTCCACAGAAACAGGCAATGAGAACAGGAAACAACTCCGAAAACACACACATGACTTTCTTTAACTCCTTCCCTGCAAATTTGGAACATACCATACAAACCCATTCAAGCTAAGCCATCACAAACTCTCAAACATCATTAATCTTCTCCATCTGTTCACATATTTGTACGGAGCATCACTTCCTTGTAATTGAAAACCCAATACCAGCAGCTCATTGTTCTTTCTCTTCTCCTCCATTCACTCAAGAACTAACGGCAGTAACAGACTTTCCTCCACTGATTTTACGCCCAACATTCAGACCAAACCCAATTCTCACATCCCAACTTTCTCTCTTCCGTTACCTTTTCCCTTTTATAGTTCGAGTCCCTGTTCATGCCGGCAGCAACAAGTTCCTTCAACAGCCTCGAAGAACTCCTCCTTAATCTTCTTCATATTCTCGGCAGTAAACTCGAGTTGAGAACTCTTAAAACTCTTTACATTTGTTCAACCCTCTCTAAACCCTTGTACACAATAACCCTTCAGACACCTTCTTCCCTGTAATCTCTCGTGCAAGAATTGTGTCGCAAAATTGAATCTGACTACAACCAACAGCAACCTCCTCCTTCCTGCTCGTATCAACAGCTCCACAACCTTCTTAGCCCCTTTGACACAACTCACGTAATCAACAGAATCCATCTAAAAATCATCCATCCATACTCAATTCATATTGATCACTTATCAATTCAACGAAACTGCGTCTAGATTGTTTTAAGTTATTGTGTATAGCTGATTGCTTCATCATTTGGAACAACTTTGAAAAATGGTCATTTAAGATGATGGTTTTTTTGCCGGGTGTTTTTTTAATTAGGAAAGCTAGAAGCGTCAGTTTTATAAACCTAGCTCGTAAAATCTTGCTTGTAATTGTACTGTTTACTTACTTTGCCCCTAGAGTTTCATAGTTGCTCCAAATAATCAATAAGTGCTACTTCCTATTAGATTCTTACAATTTTTTGTGCTTCAGAGAAATTGTGAGGCAAAAATATCTTGAAAGTCAAAGAATATTGACCAAGTAAAAGCGGCTCTGTTTTTGGAAACAGGGGATCCCTGAATCAGAAACGCGTACAACAACGGCTAGTTCGTCGGAATTTGGAAACACCGAAAATCTTGGCCCCAAAGAAACCTCATACACAGCTATTTATGTAAGTACTACTGATCTCCATTAACAACTCATAAACTTGTTTCTTCTGAGTAGTGAATTGGGTTTTTATTTCGTTGTTTCTCTAAAGTTAGGGTTTGCTTCTAAGATTGAATCTTGATTTGATTTGAGTTTTCTGTTTTCAAACTAGAATTAGCAGAGGAATTTCTTTAATCGGGGTTTAATGATGGGGAAGAGGAAGCTTGAGATAATGAAGATACATGATAAGAAAAAGAGAAGCGTAACATTCACCGTTAAAGTTTGCGGGCATCCAACTCACAACCAATTGACAATGAGTGGAGTGGTTCTTTCATATTATATTTTAAGTTTATTATAGGGATATTAACAATATGGGACTATTATCCTTCACACGCTCCCTCACGTGTAGGGCACTCTCTGTGGGCCTCTAACACGTGAACATTATATGTACGGGTAACCGTTGGGCTTACTCTCGTACGGGTCTGGCTCTGATACCATGTTAAAGTTTGCGGGCATCCAACTCACAACCAATTGACAATAAGTGGAGTGGCCCTTTCATATTATATTTTAAGTTTATTATAGGGATATTAACAATGTGGGACTATTATCCTTCACAACGTCAAGGTCTGTTTAAGAAAGCTGATGAATTATGTCGTCTCATAGGTGCAGATATTTCTCTGATTTTATCTTGGGCACAATAATCAAAATGAAGAAATTGTAAATAAACAAAAAATATTGATACTTAACATCGTAAAGTTTTAGAAAACAAAATGAGTCACGTGTTCAACATAATAACCTAATACTACTTAAAAAAAATGATCTCTTCGATGTGGGACTAATAATTTTATATAGTCTCTTAAAACAGCTTAAGATTAGAAACTCTCCAATGTGAGACTAATGAGTTTTTCATTTGTAAAAGAAAACAAGAATTTATTTATTTTCTTAAAACTTTAAAATTCATATTTTATATTTGTTTTCCAATATTTTATTCTCCTCCAATGAAAACCTTTTACGTTTGGTTGCCCTAATTCAAATGAAGTCCTTAACAGATTTCATGTGAAAGAAGAGGAAGAGGAAGAGGAAGAGGAAGATGATGGGAAAAGGAGGAATAGATCAGAAAATGGTGATGGGTTTTGGTGGGATGATATAAATATAGACGAACTTGATACTCTCGAGAAGGTAGACGCTGTGAGGGATCAATTGCTTCAAGTGAAGAATCCTGTTATCAAGAGAAAGGAAGAGTTACTTGCTTTGTCCACTCCATCGGCAGTGGCAAAAGAAACTACTACTGATAATATGGAGGATTCTTGCAGGTTTTTAGTGAACGAAGATGAAGATTCTTGGTTTCCTTCTATAATGTTTGATGATGATATGAATGAGCTAGATGAGTTATTCAAAGATTTCTCTGTTGATAAAAAGATGCAAGAATCGCCTTCACTTATTTACTAAGATACATTCAAGTGAGGAAGGAGTTTGGAAGGATTTAGATGTCTTTACTTGATTATTTGAAGTTACAAAACTGAATATTAATGTTAAACTTTTCTTGATTTATCTCTTCATTGTTATTATTGTCTCTTGAAAACGATGTATGTGATTATAACACCATATTATTAGCATTGAAACTCATTATAGTTTCCATGATTTTGCTTATGCATATTCAGCTCAAACTGTCTGGTCACTCTAAATCATTGCTTGGTATAATTGTTGTTCTCTTGTTTCTTAAATTTCAGATTTCAATACTTTCCTGACATGACCAAGAAGTTTTCAACTCAGAACAATGTTTCTACTGAGAATCGGTTAGACTTGAGTTCTCCTATCAAACCATAATCTGCAATCTAAGGTATTGTTTCAGCTGTTAAGAGATTATGTCATTCACAGAATTGGCCTATCACTGTTAAGTTTTCCCAGCAGTTAGTGTCTAATCTTAGTGAAAACTTGATTGGAAATTTACAAGGAAGTGATGGATCTGACTCAGCTGAGGGTAACTTGATGGTTACCTGAATGTGGGGTCTGATTGGCAGAGAATGGTTGCCGAGGTGGTGGCGCATCCTAGTGACATATTGAAGGCGTCCTAGGAAATTTGGACAACCTCCCAATGACACAAACAAACTCCGCAGGTCATGTCCCATTACACCACCTTGTCAGATTACAGTTTGAACCAAAAAAGATAAAACACCTAGAAATCTTACCTGCGGAAATTGTCAGGGTTCTTATTACTTGTCAGGATTAGCACACAACTTTGTATCTGGTAATCTGAGTTGTAGATTCCCCCTAAACTGTTATTATAGTCATCGTTGAACACTATTACAGTGTTTGCGCATGTTTCATATGTACACAATTTTAGCTCGGTAGCTTTATAAAAGGTTATGAATTATGGATGTTACTTCACGCATTCAACACTGCTGACCCTTAGATTTTTTAACTACTGGATATTTGTGAGGGAGGTTAACACACCAACCACATCTGTTCAAGCAATAACACAGTCAATTTCCCAATTTCGGTTTGGGTACTTGACTATTGCAGAATAAGGAGATGTTTAGATGCATAGTATGATATCATATAAGATATGTGTGACTTAGTATAGTGTTCAAGTACTCAGATTCTACAAACGAAAACTTGTATGGGGAAGTGCAAAAGAATCGGCTGGCAACCCACTAAGTTAAAGATCTGTGGTCATTGTGTGCAGGCCCGAACTTTGTTTTTTCAATCATGAAGTTGAATTTGTCGGTTGAATACATTAATCAAAGCAACAACATCTACTTCAACGTTAACACCTTAGTTATACATTAATCAAAGCAAGTCGCTCAAAGAAGTAGCAGTCTGCAGAACTTAATATGCAAAGCTAGATTAGGATTTCTGACATTTCCTGTTATGTTAGTTGAGTAAGTTCCGTACAAAGAGTTACCAGTAAAAGTGAACTAAAGAACTATTCCCTAGTGACTTAGCTTATTTCATTTGAACTTTTTGTTCGATACATTATTAAGTAGCATCAAGAATGTCTAGTTAGTATAGTATCAGTGGGTACCCATGTTCATGGACCATTCTTTATTGTGCTTTCTCATACACGGCATAATCTTTACCAGAGGCAACAACCTTGAAGTTTGGTGGGACAAGGGAACCCAAGTCCATCTTTGGGCCAATCTTGGTAATAATTCTCTCATCAATTTAAGCTAAATAGAGATCAGCATCTGCGGCAATAATGCACACTGAGCTAGTTGGTTTGATTTCATTCCTTGATCTTACTGCAGTGACGTATGACACGAGTAATGATAATATTTCCTAGTTTTGTTTCTAATAGTTTTAGGTTTCCTTGTTGTTTAAGGATTCTATTTGTTTCTAATAGTTTTAGGTTTCAGGTTTCCTTGTTGTTTAAGGATTCTATTTTAGGTTTAGATTTCCTAGTTCTAGTAGTATTTTATTTTTTAAGTTTTTCTATAAATAGGCACCTTAGCACTGCCTATTAAGTCATTCTTTTTCTTTCATTATTAATAAAAAAAAACCAAAAAGAGATAAGTTTCTTCTCCAATTATCGGTGTTCTTAGAAAACAATGTTTAGTTGTTTCATGTTGCATTTGTTGGTATCAGAGCCTAACCTTGATTTCGAGGGTTTGATCTAATGGTAAACGGCGGGGGAGACAACGTAAACCCAATCCCTAATGACGGTGTGGGTGTTGCAGGTGTTGAAGCAATCTGGAATGCAATCAACACTAATACATTGAGGTTCGATGAGATTCAACAGACGTTGAATCAAATCGCAACTAACTTGTCCACCTTACGGAATCCGAATGAAGTTCTGAATCCAGAAAACCGGCTAATCAGAGAAGAACCTCCTAGGGCTAACCCAGCAAGAGGTAGAGGTAGAGGCGGTGGCAGAGGAATCTGATGAATCTGATTCGGACGATGAGTACAGAGGTAACCAAGGGAATCATCAAAGAATACCTGAGGATGAGTATCGGTTTAAAACGGATCTGCCTGCTTTTCATGGGAACCTTCAAATTGAAGAATTTCTCGATTGGTTGTCTGAAGTCGAAAGGTTCTTTGAGATGATGGAGAAAGGTGAAGACAGGATGGTGAAGCTGGTTGCATATAAACTAAAGTCTTCCGCAGTGGTATGGTGGGGTCAGTTACAAACTAATAGAAGGAGACAAGGTAAAGATGTTGTCAGGAGTTGGAGAAAGATGAAGAAGTTGATGATGGGCAGATTCCTTCCTCCAGATTATGAACAATATTTTTTTTCAATTATATCAGAATTATTACCAAGGTAATCGATCCGTCTTTGATTATACTTCAGAATTCAATAGACTTTCTGCTCGAAACAATCTAATAGAAACTGAAACTCAACGTGTTGTGTGTTATCTGAACGGTTTGAAACCTTTGTTGAGGGAGAGAATCGGGTTGCAAGTATTATGGAGTGTTGATGAGGCACATAATATGGCTTTGAAGGCAGAGATGACAGAGCGGACAGTTCAACCTTTTTGGCAGTCTAATCGTGTTAGGTCATCCTCATCGTATAGTCAGAATGCATCTTCGACTCAATCTACTCAAACTACTCAACGTTCTGTTCCGACACGTGATGTAAGTAGTACACCAGGAACTAAGCCATCCACTGTTATTCAGAAGGAAGTTCAGGGGAGTACCAATCCTTACGCACAACTTACACCTTTGATTTGCTACAAATGTCGTAAACCGGGACATACGTCTAACAGGTGTCCAGATGGAAGGGGTAGGACAGTACACATGGTTGACGGGATAGAAGGCGGTCTAGATGAAACATAAGAACAAGGTGAAGAGGGATTCGAAGACGAAGATTGGGCAGAAGAGGAAGGAGAACATGCTAACCGTGTAGTGGAGAGAGAGGTATTGTTGGCACCCAAACAGGATTTTCCCACGCAGCGACATAAGATCTTTCGATCTTTTTGCTCAATCAAGAAGACAATATGCAAGTTAATAGTCGACAATGGCAGTAGTGAAAATCTCATATCTCAGAAGTTGGTACAATATATGAAGTTACCAACACAGAAGCGGGAGACTCCTTATAAGATTGGTTGGATGAAGAAGGGTCAGTTAGAAGAAGTGAGCGAGGTATGTTGTGTTACTTTGTCCATCGGAAAGTTTTACTGAGAAGAATTGTTATTTGATGTGGTAGATATGGATGCTAGTCATGTGTTATTGGGTAGGCCGTGGCAATTTGATGTAGACAACACATATCGAGGTAAAGAGAATGTTTATTCCTTTACGTGGAAGGGTCACAAGATTGTCTTGAGTCCTAAGGTGTGGGACAGTCCCAAAACTTCCAAAGTGGAGGGTACTTCTTTCTTGACAATTGCAGACTCTGGGGATGATTTTGAGGCCGAGTATAAAGAAGTGGATGAAATGCATGTTATGGTTTTGAAATCAGTATTATTGTGTGAGGAGCCGAAGCCAGAGGTTCCAGAAATCATACATCGGCTACTAGTGGGTTTTAATGATATTATTTCTGATAACCCTCATAATGAGCTACCTCCTATGCGCGATAAAGTAGCTAATGTTCGTTTAAGATCACAAAAAGAATTACCCGACCACTCTGAAACATAAAAAGTGGGGGAAAGTGATGAATCAAAACATAGTAGCTCAACTGATGGTGAAGTAGTCAACGAAGAAGGGTATGTTCCTATTGTTAACGAAGAAAACCAAGTTCTACAGAGTGCACAATTGGTAATGAACATGCTTGATGTGACTATGCCTGGTACACTATCACCATAACAGAAGAGAAAGGTCCTAATGGCCATGGAGCAAGGAGAAACTCTTAAGATGGCTCTAGATGGAGCTGTGCTAGAAGACGTTCGTGGAAAGCTTGCAGCTGCTGCTTCTGCGATGGCACAAACTAATGGGATGAAAGTAAATGCTGATGGAATTATGGATGCTAGTCAGATAAATTTATCAGACTTGAAAGTAAATACCCAAGAAACAGTTGGAGAACCTTCACCTCCTGCACCTCCTGCAAGTGGATAAAATGATGTTCAAACTTCGGAGTCGAAGAAACAGGGTGATGGACCATCTGATGATACCGATGATAAGAATCAATCTATGAAGCTAGACAAAGATCAGGAAAAGGGTGAATCCAAAAATCAAAAGGTCGAAGAAAAACACATAGATTCGTTGCTGATCAAAATGAGGCAGAAACAGGAAGTACATCGGACAAACACGATAATAGTGAGGAAACAGTTGAAACTGACAATTCTGGTGGTGCGCAGGTGAAACCGGATCATGACAGTTCAACTGCTGATTAAAGCAAAAAGGAGGATAATGATGTCCAACACTCTGATGGAAAAAGCAAGGATGATTCAACTGATCAGAAGGATACAACACCAAAAACAGAAGAATCATTGCCAGTTGCCGCATCTTCTCCTGAGGCTCCTCCTACAGACAAGGAAGCAGACAATATTCCAAAGAAGGGAGATGAAAAATCAAAGCCTTCGGCAGATCAAAACCAGCAAACCTCTTCCAAGTCGAAAGAACCGCCCCCACCCAATCCTCCACCTCCTAATCCTCCGGCTCTTGGTGTTTCTCAAGCATCTGAAGCATTTACAGAGTTTGATGATTCAACCCAGATGGCTGTTAATAGTGTATTTGGAGTTCTAGAAAATATGATTAACCAGTATGATGCGCAAAATGAGGAAGATGAACAGAAAAATGGTGACCAACAAGACAAGCAGAGTGGTGAGCAACCTGGTTCTTCTACTGGAGAAGCTGTTGTACCTAGGCAAAGTGATAACAAGTCAGCTAGTGGAGACATTGATACTGATGAAGTTAGCTTAGACTCTGATGATGACCATGAAAAATTTGACTATACAAAAGAGGATGCAGAAAATGGATCTCGCGGAAAACAGCTCACTCAAAACTCTATTTCATTCATGAAAAATAGTTTTAGCTGTCAAAGAAGTAAGGAAGGTGATCAAGTGATGGTTTTCTTGCGCAAGGAGCATTTTCCTGTTGGTACTTATAGCAAGTTGAAACCTAAGAAGTATGGCCCTTACAAGATTACAAAGAAGATTAACGATTATTCTATTTCGGGATCTACCTTCTAATTTTGGGATTTCAAGTACTTTTAATGTGGCAGATTTATATGATTATTTTCCAGAGGAGCCAAATCTTTATCATGTTGATAACTCGAGGACGAGTTCTTCTCAAGTGGGAGGGACTGACGTAGGACACGAGTAATGATAATATTTCCTAGTTTTGTTTCTAATAGTTTTAGGTTTCCTTGTTGCTTAAGGATTCTATTTGTTTCTAATAGTTTTAGGTTTCCTTGTTGTTTAAGGATTCTATTTTAGGTTTAGATTTCCTAGTTCTAGTAGTATTTTATTTTTTAAGTTTTTCTATAAATAGGCACCTTAACACTGCCTATTAAGTCATTCTTTTTCTTTCATTATTAATAAAAAAAAAACCAAAAAAAAAAAAGTTTCTTCTCCAATTATCGGTGTTCTTAGAAAACAATGTTTAATTATTTTCCTAGTTGTTTCCTGCTGCATTATGCAGTTAGCTTAGTTATCTCCTCCTTTATGCCCCAGTCATAGAAGTGGCCATAGAACTGCACATACAAACCATATTTAGCTTGGGAAAAATTCACACCCGAGAGACGGCTGAAACTTCTATCTCCTTGGAGATCTCATAGCCTATGTTATCACCGATCACGATGACATCCAGACTGGTAACTTCGTGGGTGGGAATGAAGTCAATTTACTCCAACTTTCTAAATACTCGCATTTGCAAAGGCTATGGTTTTCCTTCCTCTCAATTACACAGAATTTTATAAGCAATTGCTTGAGATATCTTTTGGGAGGCCGTCTTCCTTTGCTGCATTAGGATAGTCTTAGAAAATATTTGAATATAGCTGCACAGCGTACCAAGGTAACTGAAAATTCAACAACAGCATTTCAACCACAAAAGGAAGACAGGAAAAGGAGAAGTTGAAAGGTAACAATACCTTGCTGGTGCAAGCAGGAAGGCTGATTTGAGAATGGGTTGGCATTTTGTGCGCATGTCCACTAAACACTAGAGGATGAAACTTCAATTCTTGATCAGTTTTCTTTTCATTTGTAGTAATGGGGTTGTAGGCTAAACGGCCATTACAAAATTGTAGAACCAGTTTGTGGAGAAGATGATGGGAATCTGTGGTTGAGGATGCCTTTTCTATGATCAGACCAGACTAGTTCCCTTGATAATTGTTTTTGTGCCGGTTATCTACAGCATTCTCATACCTTTTACCAGACGGGGGATGATATTATTGACCAGTATTAAAAACTTTCAAAAAATGTTTTCACCAAAACTCTTGCGGACTATACAACAACATACCTTACATCATCATACCAAGCAGAAACAAAATCTTCTAAGTTATACGTCAGATTATTCCCGCCCTTTCTCCCATAAACATTTATACACACAAAACCATGCGAGTGCACGGGAAAAAAAAACCAAACATGCGTACACTCAGTCCAATGCCTTGCTAAACCTATGAGATAGTACAATAAAAGAGATTACACGGAAAATTACAGAGTTCACACTGCCTGATATCGTAGAAGTTACACTAACGAAGCTCCTTGGTTTAGTCTCTCTTTTTATTTGCCCGTAGTACCACCTTCACTGATCCAACTTCTTCAGAGAGGCGTGAAAGAGGGAAATCTTTGGTTTAACTTTATAGTTCACCTAATACCACCACCTCGCCGCTTTCTTCCGACACATGAAATAGTAATCTTGAAGCCAGTCTTGTTTCCTGTAACGCATATATTCTTGGTTACTAAGACCCCATATTGAGCTGAGGAATACTACACATACTGTGTTCATCTGCTAGGGGGCAAGGCTGAAGTTGCCTAAGTTGCATACCTGCGTTTTTTCGGGTATGGCCTTGTGGGCGCATCTCCCAAGGCTAGTTGCTCATAAATTGCAGGATGCCAGGATACATGGAAAAAATACATTAAAATGTTAATTGTTATTATGATTACAGTTCTTAGACACTAAGAATGTGCTAGCTTGGCTAGGATGACCATGTCTAATATCTTCACATCAAGTGTGTCATCAACTTTAACAATGCCATCCGTCCCATCGATACCAATCAGTTTTCCAGTGGACCCACGTTGTGCACCACTCATGATTTTAATCTTATCTGATTTCCTTGGGACCACCATCTCCAATTCATGTGGAAGAGCTGTGGTAATCTCTCCGTTCCCACCTGATCCAAGTGACACTTTGCAAGAACCATCCTGACAACCGCCACAGTGAGATGGAAAAAAAAGGTGACGTTAAGAAGCTGCTTGTTTCTTGATCACTTACTAGCTAAACAATCAACACAATTGTTTACACTATGCTGTGTAAAGTATAAGGTGTAAACTAGAGATATTCCATAAGCAAAATGGTTAAACAAATATAGAGCCCAGATTGACAGAATTTCCTCTTAGAAGAAACGGATTGAAAAGATAATGAAAGATAGCATTATATTGTGACATTATCCAATGCTGAATCACTTCCCCGCTAGGCAATAAATATTTCCCTAACACAAGGAAGTGACAAGAAATGCTTACCGGAAGCACGTCTCTTACAACACCTATTATGGAGTCTTCTCCAGGTTTCCGTACATTGACCAAAATGTCAGGCATGAACCATGGCCCATCACCATCTCCACCTGCCAGTGGATGAAGGTAAGGTCAGAATAGTTTCCAATAAGAACCAAATACAGAGACGCTTAGAAACTGCAGAAGTACATACATATAGAGAACGAAACGAAGAAATTAACGGGAAAAAAAGTATGATTGAGCTTCCAAGTGATGACTTCATTCATGGTGAAGATAGCAGTTATTTGTGTGTTTATTGTTCAGTTCTGATAGTTCGTGCCCAATAGGGCTTGGCTTTCCTGCTGAAAAGGGCTTACGTTGCTTTTCCTAGGTTCTATTCTACTCCCTCCGTCCTAAATTAGATGAAGGTTTATGTAATTTCACGTAGATTAAGAAAAATAGAGACAATATTTTCCAAGTATACCCCTTAATAATAATTCTTAAAATATTTAAATCTCCTAGTTTTTTGTTCCTTGTTTCTAGTGTCTGATTCCAATACAGGGACAAATAAGGAAAAACTTGGTAAAAATATGAAAACCTTCATCTAATTTGGTACTTGAAAAAAACCCTTCCCCTTCATCTAAAATAGGATGGAGGGAGTAGCATATATAGAGTCTGTTCAAAGTAGACCTTATATTTTGCTTAAGAAAATAATCAAAAGATAATCAAGAAGTTAGTCAGTTTTGCCTTGGAACTCCAGATGTAGGTTCTATAGTTCCATTCTTGTGTTCTATACTCCTAGTTTCTGTTTTGTATCAGGCTTACTTCTATAGAACTTGAGATGGCAGTATGACATCTAATAGGAATCGCATTACCGATAGCAGGAGACATAAGATCAAGACCACCACCTCCAGGCGTCATTGGCTGCCCACCAGGAGTGCCGGGTAAGTATGTTGCCGAACCTGGTGTCATTGGTTGACCAGGAGTTGACGGCAAATAGGGACTTGGCGCATTCGCTGAAAAGTAGAATTTCAATAGGGTCAAAAAACAAATAAAAAATAATAATAATACATCAGAACTGACTCAGAGAATTAAATTACTGTAGTTATCATTTAAGCAAAGTTAAGAGAGTGAAGATTTCTGATGAACTACCGTATGCAGGACTATTATCTCTTGGGGTTCCAGCTTCACTATAGCTACCACTGGTTGTGTTTGCCCAGCCTGTACCAGGGGTTGGTGCTTCATAAGATCGCGCAGGAGGAGTTCCAGGCTGAGAGATTATAGTGTATAAAAGAGTCGATGCTTAAAAAAGGTTCCAAAATCTATGATAAGATTAATAAAGAATAGAGTAACGAGCAAACGAAGATGCAAGATATGCCATTTTTTACCTGATATTGTGGGCTTGTTCCCCATGACCCAGGATTACCATCTTCCCAGTTATCCCTAAGTTGATTTTTCCATAATGCAAAGCACCGTAATGTCATAGCTCATTAAGAACCAAGATAAAGCAAAAAAGAAGGAACTAAACAAGCCGAGAGAGTCTGCCAATATACTGAAGATTCTTGAAAGGGGAAAAAGTAAAAATTTGTACCCTTCAAAGTAAAAATCCATATGATGAAAGGGAAACTTTTTAAAGTAAATACTGCCAATATTGTACCCTTCAAAGTAAAAAATCATATGATGAAAGGGAAACTTTTTCGCTTACTGGTTAAAAACCTAAAAAGAAAACTGCTACTATCACTAAGAGGAAGAAGATAATATAGAGTATCAAACTATCTATCAGTTTATCATGCTCAAGGGTACAGAATCCTAATACTTGATTGTGGTCCCAGCTTAAGATCAGATACTCTTACGACTGCAAATGTTTCAACCCGTTATAATGAAGAGCTCTACTCTTGAGGGCATCATCTTCTGTAGAGAGCTACATTACTATGTCAAGCCCAAGAGACCCCTCTAGCATACTACAACACAAACCTTCTGATAGAAATATAAGGACTATAAAGAAATGTTTTACGGAAATGTTTTACAAGGGCAAGATGGATTATAAACAAAAAAGGGCTTTTAAGCTTGTTTTTCTATTTTCAAAAAAGTTTCAGAACAAGGGTCTACAAGAACAGGGCTACAAGCTATTACTGAGGTAGAAGCTATTAGAGACCGATTTTTCAATTGAAACCTCTACAATAACAAGGAACATTGAGTCACTTGGAGACACTCTGTCCCCTGCAACTAAATCCACATGTTGGCCCTCACAAACACTTGTGAACATCACTACCCCGTGTAATTGTTTGTTTATTTCTTAAGCAAACGGAACTTAATCATCTTACTCTAAGCTAGACTACGTTACCAATTAATCAATGCCTCAAAGAACATGCAGATTCGAGGACATACCTTGCTGGACTCATGGGAGCATAAGGATTCCAAGCCCGATCCCGCATAGGTGTTCGCATACCATCGTGTATCGGAGTTGCTGAAAACATTATATGATAATTAATTATAATATTTTGAAGGCTGACTTTCTAGACTAAAAGAGAGCACCACTCAATGAACGAACCTCCAGGATCTCTCATAGGAGTCATATACGGATGCAGTGGAGTTCGTGAAGGATGCATTGGTGTCTCGCTTCCCATTCCATATCGAGGTGTTTCACTGGTAAAGAGATGTGAATGTTTAAGGTAAAGTACCACTAACTGGCTTTATCACAGAAACAAAAGAAATAAAAGAGCTATCATTACCGGTTTGTAGTTGTAACTGTGATATTGTCAGATATTTGGTCACGGGTAACTGCACAGACACCAGGAGTTTACATCCAAATAAAAAAAATGTAGAAACTATGCAGTTCAGATTGCCATATAGATCTAAGTAAAGACTTACCTGTAACAACCCTCATCTGGGAGTCCAATTCTATTCGAACTGACGGGCCAGTAACATCTACCACGCGCCCACGGTATCCTTTAAAGGGACCCAGGCGAATTTTGATGGTACTACCAATTAAAGAATCATGCCCTCGTCCACCTCTATGATTATGTCTTCCTCCAGCTGCGCCGCATTACACAAACAGTCAGTAGCAGATTATAGTGTATAAATATATATACTTATGTAAAGGACAAGATTAGAGCAGGAGCGACAAAAAAAAAGGATCCCAGAGACTAATATAGCTGTAGGAAACAAGTAGCTATTAAACAAGCAACATACAGTCTATTGGAGGTCTTCCTCCTCTAGTATTTCTTGGAGATGGGGGAACACGAGGTGCAGCTCTGAGAGGATATCTTGAGAGAGGACCACCCTATAAAAGTAGTATCGAACACAATAAATTGATGAGAACAGATGCAACTATGAAAGACAGAACGTTACACCGATAAGGAAAACACACAGCATATTACTTGGAGACGCTAGATAAACTTAAAGAGTAAGCAAATAATAAGCAAGTGCTAAGAGCTTACATTTCTGTCACCATTCACACGTGAGCCACCAACGACCATGCAAGCTTGTGACTTCGCACAAATATAACCAGCATGCTCCAGGTGATGCCGGTCATTTATGAACAACATTCCTCTATATATATGTTCAACCGGACCTTGCTTACCCTAACATGACAGATATACCAAGTAGAAAGATGAGTATATAGTAAACCAAGTTAGTAAATAATATCAAAGGCCCTTCCAATGTTAGACACAAGGCACTCACTTTGCAAGGTCCCTCAAGAATCCTCACAACATCTTTCACATTGATAGTGTTCTTGGACCGATCTTGTGCAATAATGTTCCTTTTATCAATCTTGCTTTTTATCTCCCTCAATTTTACAAGTGCAACTTCAGGTCTATCTGGAACTCCCTTCAGTACCTGCAGAAGAAACAGTATACACATTTATTAAAAACTAAATAAAACACAAACCATCTTGGGAGTCAGAAACTCATTCTTACCTGGAATGCTTCACTCTCTACACGTATAATTACCCCGAAGTTCGTGCCACTGCATCAAATTTAGATAAATATATCAGAAACAAAACGATCCACGAAAAGATTCCAACTATAGAAGAGGTCCACTATATCATTATCGACAACTTACTCGAGTAACACAAGATCATGTAACTCGTAGTCACCAATTCTAGTTACACCAGAAGTTACTTCAGAGCTCTCGACAACATAATCTGAAAATACTCGAATCTGGACATATTTTGTAAGCAAATTAATAATGCACAAGTGTTACCAGTAAGAAACTAAGCCGAGTACTAAATTTTTGCAACAAGGTATAACACTTACATCCTCCTTGGTTGTATCAGATACAAGTATAAGTATAGGACCTTCAACCTTGACTACCATACCAGTAGCACCTTCCTGGGCCCCTTGAACAATCTTCACATGATCGCCAGGTTTAAAGTATTTGCAAAGCTCTTTCTGATTTACTGCAAGGGTTTTCTGCGGAACATGAAATAGTGTAAAAGCTAACTACCTTCCATTGTCTAAAAAGATTTTGTCAAGATGCATCACAAATGGTAAAAGAATGTAAACCAAAATAATAATAAAATAAAGTACGAACAGGTAAGTCCTTCATTTTCGGTCTGATGTGCACATTATCTTCCTCTACTTTCTCAACCCACCCCATCAAATTTTTGAGATCTCCTTTAATAACAATAACAGCGTCACCCTTCATAAAGTGGCCCTTCTTCCTGTCGCGAAATAAATTGGCTAGACTAGCTACATCACCATCTCCATCTCCAGGCTTACGGAATTTCTCAAGCTCATCAAAAGTGGGGCGTATGTTCTGAGAGTAAATGGATTTCAATGACACTGTTTTATATAGGAAACCTTCTTTAAACATCATTCCTTCAATTTTCCAAAAGTAATCATTAGTATCTGGATCCCTCCTACGTTCAACGAGAATACCCATTTCTCTACACATGATGCAGAAGACAATAATGAGCTCTATGAAATAAGCAAAATAACCTGTTAGCACATTCAAAGGTAAAGTACAAAGAATTACTTCGCTTCCTCTATGTTCATGAAACGTGGAGGGGGGTTGAATCCCTTTTTCTTCACAACTTCCCTGCCTTCCTAAAACCATAAAAGAAATTGACACCATCATAACGCCAATACAGATAAAGATAAAAAAAGGTGCCATCGTATCTTTTTTATTCTCAAAGCGATGTTATAAGCACTAGACAGACTTACTGATTTATTAGCAACCGCCTGTAAATCAATCCTTGGGATTAGCTTAACTGTTACCCGCTGACGCACATTGTCCACGTTCACAACCTATAGGAAAAAAATGATAAGAACTACAGAAAGACAAGGAAATGTCATCATGTAAATGGCAGAGGAAAAAATTAATACCTTTGCAAGATCATTTTTATATGTCCCAATCTTCATCCGTACCCATGTATCCTCCGCCAGATCAATGGCTTTGCTTTCAACTGAAAGAACGTCTGTCATTTCTTTTATCGGAACAAGCATTACTTTCATAGCATATATATTTCGAAGACCCTTGCAAGCCTGACAAAGAAATAATCAGTACTAGTCGACATGGAAAGAAAAATAACGACCTACGCAAATATGATATAAATCATCATCTACCTCTCTCACATGGGCCTCCTTGTCAGCTTCAATGTATATATAGTTCTTAAGATGATCAAGAGCAATAGCAGATCTTATCTGCATCTCGGAACCTCTATCAATACACTTCTGCATAAGGCAAACAGCTGCCTCTCTCTCACGACCAATCTAGTTCAAGTGCACACACTATTATAAGTAACATATCAACTAGAAGATAAAACAATGATTACAAAATTACAATAATAATAATAAAAGACAGTGGATCTTACCGCACATTTCACCATCCACAACTTTGGGTCCTTAACTGATGGCAAAAGAGATTGCTGTTCAACATCAGTGGTTTCTTCATCATATTCTGCATGGTTCGACTTTGCATACCGCTGCTGAATTCTTCTCTCAAGAGCTTCAATCTCTTCTGTGTCATCCTCACGGGATAACAGAGGGCGTGGTATTCTTCTACCACCACCTTCTTCGTGCAATTCAGCATCAGTATGGTCTATAAAGTCTGCATTAATAGTTCCACCCCAAATTAATATGTAGTAGGAAAAAACACTTTCCAGGAAGGCATTATTTGTTTAAGCAGTACGTATCCTGAGTTGTTTCATATAAACGCTATCTAAATAAGGTGCAGATGACCAAGTAAAAAAGGATATACTGGGTCTAAAAGACTCTAGCTGAAATGTTCAAATTTGATTCATTTCTTTCAGTTCGAAAAAATGAAATGAACAATGACAGCAAGGCTCGAAGAGAACAGAAGAAAAAATATGTGCAAAATCTCAACATGCATGTAGTATAAGACCCCTTTATCCTTGTAACCATTTTTTCCTTAGAATAAGCAATCCATAGTTAAGAGAGAGCTGTCGTTTAAGAGAAGTAAGATGTGAAACACATCAAGTAGCATGCTTTACCACATATTGGTTTCAAAGGCGGAAACCTTGCGAATTGGAATGGGATGAACCATTTGGTTGGGTCCTTCAAGGAGGTATATGGCCTAACAGACAAGTCAATCACAAGCATGCATGGGAGGAGTTGATGATATGCAAGTAAGAAATTGAGATGAGAGGACCAGCATGAAGATATTCTTTAGTTCAAGGGTTCGCCAGAACTTAGACATGAGTCTCCTGCTTTGCCAGCTTCCAACAGATTACGGTGGGCATGAAACGTTCGAGTTTGATGGATATTTTAGGGACTTCTAATAAACTAAAAATTGTATTGAAAAGGAAGTTTCTCCCTAATTAACGTTTCTTTGTGCAACACATATCCTCATCATAAACATATGCAGAATTTGTATTTCTTAGAAATGACATTCACCTCTAGCACATGCGTTCAAAACATTTTCTAAGGTTATATATACTGAAAAAGGTTTCACCTTTACAAGTATTCTAACCAATACATATCAGTGAGCAATTAGGGTTCCAAGCTTTATCCATATAATGTGCAGATGGAAGGCTTTTAGTTCCAAAAAAAAACTAAAATTTACAAGTCTAAAACCCTAATTCTCAATCAAACAAGTAAAATCTACCTAATTACAGACTTAAAAAGAACACAGATTTACGGAGTTGAAGTAGATATACATACCATCCTCGCCTTCTTCTTCCTCATCTTCACCGCCCGAATCATCTTCATACGCTTCAAGTTCAAAAAACTGAGAACCAGATGATTTTTTCTTTTGTTTCTTACTACTACCACCGCCCCCACCACCATAATCTTCATCATCATACTCTTCTTCTTCCTCCTCCTCCTCATCTTCTTCAGCAATATCATCAATAAAATCGGATCTTCTCCGTTTCTTACTGCTACCACCACCATGACGACTCCCTATTAAATCTTCATCATCATCAAGATCTTCTTCTTCTTCATAATCATCATCTTCTTCACCATCAAAATCATCATCGTCACGCCGCCGTGGCATTTTTCCTAAATTAGGGTTTCGTTATTAGTCTGAGTTTCAAAATATAACTATTTATATTTCTATTTTTACCTTAACAAATAACAAACGCACACATATATGAAACTTGAAAATGAGAAGGGATAAATTAGGGTTTTCTATCGAACTGATGGAATTCAAGAAACCCTAAAATTGTTTCATATAAAAAATTCACAGGATTTTGGAATTGAATTTGGGTGTGGATTTGATTAACCAGTGAAAGACGGTGGAAGAAAGTTTTTGGTTTTAATGAGAACGTATCTAGCGAGGAGGGGTAGTTAAGTTTGGATGCACCGTTTGAATGCTACTTTCAGGTTCTGGGTCCAGTTTCTGAAAATCTAACGGTTAAATGTTCGGTCATGAAAATCGTGTCAGTTAGCTTACCCAGTTAAGTTACATATCCACGTGTGGGAAAGTAAATCGGCTGAACAAGGCATGACTATAACTATCTTACCATTAGGGCATCTACAATGGTACGAGTATAGTATAACCAAAGAATAAAGAGTAACATTTTTACTCTTTGGTCCGGTTCAAAAACAACGGTCCAGAGACTAAAAATGATCGGGTTATCCTCCAGTATAACGCTTGTTGTTGGCCGGTTGTCTAGCGTAACGCTTGTTGAGACGGGCGGTTGTCTAGCGTAACGCTTGCGTGAAGCGGACGTCTAGCTGAACGTTTGATATGGGGCGGGAACAAAAGATTATGCATGATGATAGACTGACTCCTAGACGCACGCCCAAGAGACGGGCGTTTTACTAGACAAACACCTGATGTAGCGGTTTCCTAGCATTACGCCTGATCAATTGTGTACATGTGCGAGAGAAGTGTGTGCAGAAAAGTACGGACGTGCAACTAGCCAACCGCTTGAAGCACCCGACGGATCCGTAGACGAACGCTCACTCACCAGGCGAATGGATGCATCAACGCTTGATGGGGCGGTAGTCTACTATTCTGTTTCATTTCATAGTTAGTTTGAAATGTTTAAGTCTATTAATTAAAGTTTCATTAGTCTATTCATTAGTTTAATTAGTTTGATTAAAGTTTAATTAGTTTAATTTAATTAGTTTAAAATGTTTAATTAGTAACTTATGGCATGTAGAATTACAAACTAATGTTTTATGGGTTTACGCTTAATCTAATTACAAATTCAAGCGTAGTCTACGAATTAATGTTTAATGGGTTTGCGCTTGCACTAATTTGAATTAACTAAGCGTTATCCTACTTAAACGCTCGACACAATGGTAATTGGTTATTGTTTAACTTCACTAATACTAACTCTAGCTGACGTTTAGGATGCCGCTCCATGTTGTGCGGAGCCTTAGCATTACGCTTGGACCAAGCGGTTTTCTAGCGTTACGCTTCAATGGGGCGGTGATTTGGTTACCGCCTGTTAGTGGGCGTGATCCTAGAGGCCCGCTCCATCAGGCGTAGTCTTAGATGAACGTTTGATCAGGCGGAGGTTTGGTTACCGCCCGTGTTTTCAAGTGTTACGCTAGAATAACGCCTGGCATCAAGCGCTTCACTAAACACCCGCTTAGAATCAGGCGGACAACTACACCACCGCTCGACTAAACCCAGTTTAGTCCAGAAAAAATCTCAAATTTACTCCGCAACAGTTTTTTTCTAGACCAAATACTACATTTACTCTTTGGTTCGTGTTTCCCTTCAGCCATTGTGGACGCTCTTACAGACCTAACTGAAGCCTGAACCCTGCTTGGGATTGTTTTTTTCCTTAAAAACATTTTCAAACTTACCATTGCCATTGTACTTTTCCCATTTCAAAATGATAGACAAGTAGTTTATTTTTTTATATCAAAAAAGATAGGCTTGTTTTCATAAATAGAAAGTCAAATGTTTTAAGATTACTACCTTATCTACATGGGAACCACTCCTCTTCTAAAGGACAGATAAAAAAAAACATTAAAAGTAGTTTTACTGTTGTTTTAAAAAAATTGTGCCAGACCGCGGAGGGAGTAATTTTTATTGAAAACATTTTTTTTTATTTAAGGTCTCTATGAGCAACAAAAAATTTTTTTGATAAACACCGAAACTATTATAGGGTTAGTTGATATTTGATATTTAGGTTTTGTCTAAAGTTAGCGTTTATTTTAACATTTGTCCAATATAGTAGTTGGCGATTGAAAATAACGTCGACTTTTAATGACTCAGTTAAATTTAATTTTAATTAACTTACCCGAATAATTTTGTATATTTTATTAAACCGTTTATCTTTAAGTACACGTGGATGACTAGGGATTTTTTAAGACAATTATGAAGTCAAGTGAACAACCAACATATCATCAATATTAATGAACCCTAAAATCCATCTTTCTCTTTTATCTCCTTCTTTCCCCACCGAAACAACATCTTTTTATAACTGAACTTTAAGATCTAAGTGTTAAAGATATTATTTTGTATTAGTATGCGAAAGATAAAGTTACCGTACTAGTATTATTTGGTCATCAGGGGTCATAATTTCATTTTATAGTGGTTTTAACTAGTTTCTTTTTTCTAGTTATTTTATCTTATTTTATCTTTAATATATTTGTTATCACTTGTATAAATATGGCTTTTGCTCAATTGAATGAAATGTCGGTTAAGAGAAATCCATCTGATACCCATATTAATAAACTCAAAGACGGGTTATATCCAATTAGCTCCGCTGCAAATCTAGTCTTATTGTCAAGGTTTTTATATCTCGTGTCTTTTCTTTTGTCCTTTTATTTAAAATTATAGTTTTGCGTAAATATATGTGTTTTTGCTTGGATTTGTTGGTTACTTGTGATTCATGCGTCAAGTTGTCAAAGTTTGTTAAAAGTAACAAGAGTACTAGCATTTGTTTTCTTCTTAATCATGTTGCCATTGTTAAGTTTGATGGAAATATGCTTAGTCATTGGTCGTTTCTTATGCAGAGTTTTTTTAACAATGATGAAAAATTGTTCCGACATCAGAGATGCAAAATTTGATGATGTTAATTTCAGTTTTTAGTGTTTGACATCAGTTTTGTTTCCAGTGTTCATAGTTCAGTGTTTAGAGTTTCTGGATTCAGAGTTTAGTTCAATGTGTATAGATCGCAATCTGAATGTCACATTCCGCGTGCAACAGTTGACGTGTCGTAGTCCGTGTGCTAAGATCCGCGAGCCATGTTCAGAGATCAGAGATTCTGTATGCAAACTCAAACCATTTGAGGAGGGATGTTAAAGATATTATTTCATATTAGTTGCTCAAGATATTGTTATCGTATTAGTGTTATTTGGTCATCAAGGGTTGTAATTTCTTTCTACAATAGTTTTAATTAGTTTCATAATCCTAGTTATTTTATTTTATTTACTCTTTAATGTGTTTGTTATCACTCGTATAAATATGGCTTTTGCCCAATTGAATGAAATACCAGTTGAGAGAAACTATCATCTGATACTAGTTTTATCACTAAACACAATTTTGAAAAAGAAAAACCAAACGAAATAGTTATTGATCTTTCACAGTATTAGCTAGAACCCCCATATATATTAACAACAACATAATACTAATTTCCAGTCTCTTTATGTTCATCCACCCTCGATTTTGAATGATTCATCTTCACATAATTGGAACCCGGAATAATAGAAGAGAAGGTGTTGTCGGATTTGGAGAGACGACCAAGAATGGATATGTTAATTTCATTTATATATACTAGAGTATTATAAGAAAGAAATTAAATATCTATAGAGAAGGTTTGTCTTTGAGATTCAACAAGTCAAGGTATTAAGTAATCGGATTGAACCATAACAATCTTCAAAATCTGGTGGCGACGGTGGGTTTCATTCCGGGGTGGTGGTAGTCCTAGTGAATCTGTTTCTCCAAATTTCAGCTTGTAGACGACCAAGAAGGTGGTGGTGACGGTCTGAAACGACCTTTTCCATTTTAATGGTGGTGAGGGCGTAGGCAACAAAATGAGATAAAAAAGGGATGCAAAAATCTTATGTAAATGTGTTACAAATGAATAGTAAAATAGTAAATGCATTAATATATATTAACATAATTAATATATAGTAATATATTAAATAATAAATTTAATTATAATTAGATTCAATTGAGTTAATGGGAGTCAACGTGATTTCCAAGTATCAACCACTAAGTTGGATAAATGTTAGACCAAACTATGATTTTGGAGAAAATATATGTACCAAACATCAATTAACCTGATAGACATTTTTGTGTCTTGATTGTTCTCATATTTATATTGTTTTTCTTAATTTTTATATTAATATTATTATTTTTATTGTGTTTCTAGGTATTTTTGAAGAATAAATAATTGTGAAGAAATCAACTTAAAAGGTGATAAAGGCACCCAAATTGATAAAGGCACCCAGGAAGATGGATAAGGGCACCTCTTTCTTCTATTTCAAAACAAAAATTGGCGGGAACAACTCCAATTTGTGCGAATATATTTAAGTGTTTTTGATAAGATTTTCAAGGGTTAAGACAAGAATATCTTCTTGCCGTTTTAGTTAGAATTTCTAGTTCGATTGGGAAGCAATAAACACGGAAACAAAACAAAGACAAACTCTAACAAATTGGTATTTATCGTTCAGAATGGAAGAGAATTATTTTTCGTTTAAAATAAAATGTTCTCGAAATCTGGATAAGTCAAGGATAGTATCTTCGATTTTATGATAAGGCAGAATCATCTTATTCTCGAGATGGAGAAGGAAACAAAATAAAAGAGTATTGTTGTCGAGAGAGAATGAAATTACTCTCAAGATATATTCATTAAACCAAAGATATGTGGGAGAAGATTTGAAGTGATATTGGGTGATAGTATAAGTAGAAGAATCGATAAACGGCTAATTGGTTTTTCGTACTTGGGTTTTGTCCAATATTATAGGGCGTTTGGTTCGGGTAATTGGGAGCCTAGGAATTGGATTCCAAGGGAATAGGCCTAATTCCCTCCAACCAAACAACCCATTCAAAGTTGGAATCCAATTCTTAGGGAATCCAATTCCCTTGGATCATTTCATTTCTATTCCACCCAAAAGTAAATGGAATGTAATCCAATTCCAAAGGGAAACATGGGATTATTAAAGAGATGACTAAATTACCCTCTTCAAATCAAAAGGGATCGAATCATTTCCATTATCCTTCACCTTCAACTCTCGTTTTTTTTTTCGTTCGCAAAGCTCATATGATCGAAATCAAAGTCATTTCCTTCAACATTAACCAGAGAAGATTTTCAAATCAGGTATTAAAAAACCTAATCTCATGTAATCTTGAATATCTCTAATTTTCTAAACCCTAAAAAGTTATTTTTTAATCTTAGTTTTGAAACTCGCTAACAGAAGATTCAAGTACACGACAAAGGCTCTAATAATAAGAAGCAGGTATAAGACTCTTACTTTATTACTTGTTTTTTGCTTTAAATACTAATAGATCTGTGAATAATATAGCTTGTATGTATTTATTTTTTTCTCTAGATTTTGGATTTTGTATGTTTGTTTAGTTAATTTGATGGAGTTTTCAAGCATGGGTATGTTTATGATTCTGATTTTAATTTTGATCAATTCTTATTGCAGAATCGATTCATTCCCATTCTCATTCTTTCATTTTGGGCACCAAAAATTTCAATTCGAAGTCGTGAGGTGACCTTGTAAGTCCAAATATTGTTTATCTCTCTGCTACATTCCAATAGATACTAACCTCAGGCAACCAAAAATATAGTTTTGAGTATGCTTACCAATTTCGAAATCATCTATGTTTGGTGCTTTTGTTTTTCCTTAGTTTCGATCATATTTGTAAATGATCAGCGACAACCATTAAATCCTTCGTAAAAAGTATATACAGTTGCCACCAATAAATGTGCATGTTTATCTTTTTAGTATTCTTGAATAACATAAAAAAAATAATTAGTGCAGACAAATATACATAAGTTCCTGAAGTTGCTATTGTGAATTTGCATAACTTAGTGGCAAGTTGTGAGGATCCATTAGACCTGAACAGTGATGCGATCGAATAAATCGCGAAAAGGTATAATGTATAAGAGTTTGTGATATTGTAGTTGTTTCTTGGTTTTGTTTGAGCATTGTTGTACTTTGAAGGAAGATAAAACTTATGTAGATTGGCTAGTTAGAGAAGATCGGAAACAATTTTGTAGGTTGTAGAAAAGTATATATGCTTTAGAATTTCATTTTTTTTTTAAATGTGGACGTTGCTATGCTTATATGATAAAGTGGAATTCATTTTGCAAGCTTGAATTCGGATTTGTAGGTTGAGGGTGATGAGCTTGAGCTGTAATTTTTCATTAGCATTTAAATAACTTCATTTCATTTAGGGATGCACTTATGTTCTTACCATATTATGTTCATGTTTTGGTTTGAGTTATTCTGTTTTGGTTGCATCTAACCCTATTATGTTCCCGTTTGGCCTTCCAGATATGGTGTTAGCAAACAAGATGAATCCTTCAATGCAGAGCTTTGTGAATTGTACAGTCGGTGAGTCTTCTTGTTTGTATTTTGGGCTTATAGTACATCAGTTGTCATTAGAAAATGAAAACTTCAGAACCTTCAAATCAAGTAGCTATGATGTCAGGTAAGCGTATAATGTTGAACTTCATTCTAGGTTATCTTTATTTATTTACTGATCCAAATGTCCCTGTCCTTGCTATTTATTTTATGTGTCATTATACAGGTTTGTAACATCTGTCCTTCCATCTGGAAATGAAAATCTCACTGACAATGAAGTAGATACTATCAGAAAGTTTAAGAGTGCTCTTGGACTTGATGACATAGATGCAGCTACTATACCTATGGAGGTTGTCTAACACTTTAACAAAATGAATTTCCGAATCTTTATGTCTTGTCTTTATGGTTATTCTCTGACACCTCATTGCTGGCCTTTAGATCGGAAGGCGCATCTTTAGACAAAGGCTGGAAACTGGAGATGAAGATGTGGACACTGAGCAACGATGGGTAGGTTCCTCTGTATACATTTAGTACTTTACACTGTAATTTTTATCATTTTATAATTGTATATTAAAATAAATAGTGCATAGGAAACTTGAGCATAGTAATTTTCCAGTGCAGGCATTCCAGAAGCTGGTATATGTTTCCACCCTTGTGTTTCGGGATGCATCAACGTTTCTTTTGCCTTGGAAGCGTGTTTTCAAGGTCACTGATTCTCAGGTATGCAACACATCTACTAATTTTTTGAGCTTTCTGGAAATCATGCAACCCTTATTTCTCTTTAACGGCTGATTTCTCGGGCAAATATTATGTGCTCACTATATTTACTGTCTTAATTGTACATAATAGCAGGGAGATTCGCTGCATTACTTCTTCAATTACAGATGATATTCGTGTTGTCTTACTATTTTTTCTGTCTGTGTTGTTAAATTTTCTTATGCCTTATACTTCCTGCATGCTAGGTAGAAGTTGCAATCTGTGATAGTGCCCAAAGATTATGTGCCTCCAAGATAAAATCAATTGATAGAGGTAGTAAATGGCACTTATTCAAAGCTTGTATGTAAATTCTTGTCAATATCATCATCATATTAATGATCCTACCAAATAAATTAGTCTATTTGTCAATCAGATGTTAAGCCTAATTAATTAGCATGCTAGAGTAGCCAAAACTGTCGATTTGTTTTCTGTGGGTTGATGGAAGTCCAAACACATAATAAGTGTTATGGCCTACTTAATGTATAATAAGACCACATAAGTGCTACCATTAATCCTTGTTCTTTGTATTTTCAACAAGGATAAATTTGGTAAAAGTCATTTGCATCAACATGTAATTTTATTTTACTCATTAATGGAGTGAAGCTTTTAGTTGTAATGAAAGGTCTATTTTTATTCTGTAGATGTTGATGAAGAACAACTGATTAAACTGAGAGAAGCACAACTCCAGTATCGGCTTTCTGATGAGGTAATCCTCTCTTTTGTTTACTTTTTGCTAGTTTTCTCAGTGCTTCTAGGTCCTGTTCTGTGCAGCATTTTATTACCGTGTGCTGAAGTGCCGATTATACAAATCTATTTACGTGCTAAAATGTGCTTTCTTGCAGCTGGTGGCGGACATGTTTAGAGAGCATACTCGAAAACTGGTCGAGGAGAATATTTTCACTAGCTTTGGATGTCATAAAGTCAAGGACAGGAGCTGTGTATGCTCACTATTACTTTTTCTAACAAACTACTTTATGCACTTTCATATGTTATGCAATTTTAATGTCTGTACCTGTACGTGCTATTGTTCCACAAATATCGTTGTTATTTTTACTTCCAGTATGTGTGTATTAGTAATTAAGAAGAGGATACACTGTTAGATCATTGCATGACCGATGTAAATAAACAATTGTTCGAGGAGTTGAAAAAGATAGATGGCCTCACTGAAGATGACGTGATAGATGTTGCATCTATTATACTCGATTCATTTACAAAAACAAAGGTTTTTTTCGACATGAATAAGAAAATTCTACATCGTCTAAAACCATGGTATCTCTAATCAAATCCTCTTTATTTTGAATAGGTGAATAATCATTAAATTTATTTGGATTTGAACTAAAAATAACACTATCATCATGAAGCACAATTGGAGTGAATATTTCTTGATCATGCTGCCTGTATATTTCAAATTCGTCGTCAATACTATCCTCATCATCATAATAATATGAAGATGTTTGAACCTCGTCTAAATAAGTAGTGTTACCAATTTTATCCTCGTCCTACTGAATAGGTGAAAAATTATCAAGGGTAGCACTATATTGGCAATTAAGATCATTTTAAGCAATATTATACTTTGCAAGACTTTCATTCACACTTAATACAAACCTATTTATATTCTCAATTAACTGCTTAAGGGATTCTTCTAGAGAAAGAGTTGGACTTCTAATTATTCCCCCATACTTAATACGAACCTATTTTTATTCCCAGTCAACTTCTTGAGGGAATTCTCTAGAGAAACAAATGGATCATAAGGAGTACTAGATCGCAACTGCTCGTGTGATTCTTCTAGAGAAAGAGTTGGACTATTATTTGTTCCTCTCACACTTAATTCAAACCTATGTGTCATCTCAGATAACTTCTTGATTGATTCTTCTAGAGGCATAATAGGTTCATGATGAGTACTAGATCGCAACTGCTTCAATGATTCTTCTAGAGGCATAATAAGTTCATTATAAGCAGTCTAAATTGCACATGCTTTAGGGCATCCCTCCAAGACAAAGAACTCGAATTTTGCTCATTTTCATGTTCATATGACGGGTGTGTATATGAATAGTAATTGGGATCACCCTGGTATGAACAATAACCTCCAAAAGGTTTGTGGTGGTCCCGACTACTATCCACACCATGTTGATAGTACGGATAATGTATATTTTGAAATTCAGTCGGATATTCATTGTATTGGTCCTCATAATACCAGTTCGACATTTTATGACAAAAACTTCCTAATATATTTACAAAAAAAAGAAAGAAAATAAATCCTAACATGAAGGGGGTTCTAAACATACACAAACCAGGCCGACTCAACAAAATCAACCATACTGAATCTAGCAAACAAAAAGCATGATGACTCCACTTAGATTGTTTCTATACCAGCTTCTATTCTTCCAAAAGGCAACTAGTTACAGTTTTAGCAAATCTCTTAGAACGATCTGAATTAGGTTAAGTCGAATAGAAACAGGATAAGCTCTAAGGAGCTTTGATAACCCTATCTATTTGGAAACGTTTCTTTGGGGTTACAAGGCGGCTCGAATCTACTTAAAATAATATTCTTGAGGGTCTAAAATTATTAAAGTCCAAAAGTCCAAAGAAAAAGTCCAAAAATAAAAGAAAAATTACAAAAATAATAAAAGATTTTCCTAATTAAATTTTCTAAAAACAAAAATAAATAAAACCCTAAAAATTAAAGTTAAATAAAAAATAAAATAAAATAAATTTGTCTTTTTTTCCCGTTCTTTTCGATTTATCTTTGACTCTAAGTCTTTAATCAATCAATATAATCTTTGGCTCCAATTTCTTTTTGATCCAAAACCTGTAGTACAAAGAAAAATACCCAAAAACGTAAAATAAAACAAATAAAAATAAAAATCTATTTAAACCAACTAAAAAAAAATCAGGATCAGCCTCATGAAAACCTTATATTCCCTGAGGAGGTTCTACCCCGTGGAAACGCTCTTTAATGGAACTTTAGCTTTAGCTGGTCGTGACCAAGAAACCACCGGTTTCGCTTGGTGGCAACTATGTCCCCGACAGCGCCGCCAAAAATTGATGTGTTTTAGAAATAGTGGTAAAAGATTCGATACTCAGATTTGTGAAGATTCGTTTTAGACCTAATTCTGAATTAAACTAGAAAATAAGTAAAATATTTTAACAATATTGGGAAGAACTGGAACTCAGGATTCCACCAAAATCACTTCTGATTGATTTCTACAATGATTCTCTTAAAAATTATAGCTCTTTTATTGACTCTGTTTTTTTGCCAAAAGTAGATTTCTAAAACATTAACTATAAATCACAAGCATGGCGCATCAAAATCTCTTAAGTCCCAGCATACACCATCAAACAAAATCACAACTAATTTAGAAAAATCATAAATCAATTAAAAATCAATGCAAAAGTCATTAAGAATCAAAAATAGTTACTATCCATTAATGAAATATGGCTTCCACCATTGTCCCAGTGGTTGGGTTTAGCTCATCATGCTCAAAACACTCTCAAAAGATAGAAACATGGCTCAAAAGTGCTTGAGAAGAAGAAAAGAAGCTGAAAATAATAAAACATGAAATCTGCAACGTTTTCTGGAAGTTACAGATTAACTGTTGCAATGGAGGTTGAAGATAAATGTTGCAAAGTGAAGATAAACCTTATGAATCGGTTGAAGAAATCGTGGCAGAATGGTTGAAGGAACCGTCGCCTTATCTCTGTTCTTCGTCTTCTTCAACAGCAACAACAAAATTGTTCCCGAAGTGATTTTTCTTCACTCTGTTTAGCTTCCTAAGCTCGATCCAACCTTCCTCCCCGCTTTTGTGACTTAAACAACTCTTTTTCTACACTACAGAATCAAGGAATCTCTAAGAGAATTCCTTCCTTGATTTCCCGGTCGAGCCTCTCTCCCCCTTTTTTCTTCCTTCTCTTTGCTTTATATATGTTTACTAAACCCTAACAAGGCTTCCTTAACCGATAAGGACTTGATTTGGTGTCCAAAACAAACTCGAATTCATCCCAATCCAAATCAGGGAGCAAAACTATTTACCGACAAACAAACTTGACTTTCACCATTTTTTAGGGCCTGAATTACTCTTGATGACGTGTTTTGGTAAGTTTAAACTCTTTCTTCACTTTGGGATATCGAAACAGCTTTTGAATCCCTTAAATCCCGTTCTTCAAACCAACTCAGGCACTTCCATGCATAAGAGATTTGTTTCCCGCCAATTTCGGGTTTTAAACAAAGTGGAACCTTTATAAATATGATGGGTGCCTTTAGTAATTTGTGTTGGATGCCTTTATCACATTTCCAAGGTGCCTTTATTTATTTTCCGAAAATACCTACAAAGACATAAAAACATACAATAAGTACACAATCGAGCACGGTAAAACAGAGAATTGAGCACAATTTAGACATAAAAATGTGTGTATCAGGTCATTCCAAGGTTGAACGAAGAAGTTATGAACATAACAGTGAGATATAAAAAGACGAAAAAGAAATCATGACGACTCTTGAAGTTTTTTGAGCCGAATGTGGTCGATTTTGGTCCTTAAAGTCGTCAAATCCCTTAGAAAATAACCTTGACGACTCTCGGAACTTTTAAGACAGAGAATTTGAGTCGTTTTTGGTGTTTAAGGTCGTTAAGGTTGTGGCAAAGGACTGTGACGATTGTGGAAGACGTGAAAGGCAAGTTTTAACGCGTTTTGGATAAATTGAGGAAACTTGGTCCTAAAGAGATTCTAAACCCTAGAAAAAGAGGATACCTGAGGACCAAGTACTTTAGGCTATATAAGAAGACATCTAAGGCTAAAACAAGACACCTTTTATCACATAACATCTACAACACAAAAATCAAAGGAGCTTGGAATGGATTAGGGTTTACCCCTTTAGGGGGAAACCATGACACTTTCTTCTTGTTATTATTCTTCTTTTGTATATTTTCTATGGGTTTTAGTAAACCTATGATTAGATAATTCTTTTTGGTTGTGGGTGCAATCCTAAGTCCTAAACATATGAATCAATTTGGTTGATTATTATTAATATTCAAGATCTCTTTTTATTGTTCATGTTTTATGGTGTATAACAATTATTTGATTGTGTTCATATAATATGATTGGCTCTTTGAATGTTTAAGTTGCAAATTAAATAACTGATGTAATTTTAGAAAGTGGTAAATAAGAGATTCGATTCTCGAAC
>JAJJMC010012048.1:4197254-4283577 GCA_023531435.1 Papaver californicum | reverse complement strand
TGACGGAATATTGACCGGAAATCTCTAAACTCTTCTCTAAGCTTTTTCCTTGATTTCTTCGGCTTCTCTTCATATATATAGGGTGTAGGAACCCTAGGGAGAGTTCTAAACCTAATAGAACTCCTTAAAATCTATCCAAATCTTCACAAATCCGATTCCAAGCCGGAATCCATTTTTCCGTCCAAATTCATGATTGTGCAATATTCTCCGGCGTAAATCACTCTAACTTGATGTGTTTGAGTTGTTCTTGGACTCTTGTAGCTTTTGTATCAATTTGGAAGCAAAATAACTCGAAAATCACGTTGATTTTGAGTGTACAGTTGCTGCCGATGAGTTGAATCGGTGATTGACTCGGTCAACTCGGGTTGACCGATTTGACTCGGGTTTGACCCGATTTTGACCGAGTTGACTCGAGGGTGCCCCTTATCCATTTCTAGGGTGCCAATAACACTTGTCCTTGGGTGCCTTTATCACTTTTTGAGCCAATTTTTCCACAAATCTTTATTCTTCTAATGTACCTGCAAAAGCAATAAAACACGTAATAGACACAAAATCGAATACTAACTCACTAGAAATTAAGGTGTAATTTAGACACTAAAATGTGTCTATCAATAACCTAGGGAGCTTTTATATTTCTGGTTAGTTCTTAAGTAATTCTATCAGGAACCTTAGCAACAAGTAGAAATTTGTGATCACTAGAGGTGCGAATCGTGAAGGAAGTATCAAGTAAAGCTTTGGCCTAGGTTGAATATGCCACGATAAGTTCGATGTTTGGCCTATGAATAACTCGTCTCACGGATATTAATGTTTTCCTCAAGTTGAATCTCTTAGAGATAAGGACTAGGTTATTTGGTGGAAAAGAATTCAAATATTAGCGATTGTAGTATGTGTTGACATATGGAGGTGTAAAGAAGTATTACACTGAGTGGGGATACTTTAGGGTTCTTGGTATAAAGAAAGAACGGATGATGATTTTAATCTATTGAGGAGCATGATTGGTGACGAAAGATGAAATCCATAACCAGTATTTACTTACCTTGATCTCAACTTTTATTTACTTTGTTTTTATTAGTATAATTTAGTTAATGATTCTACAACCCCCTTGGTTATATAAGAAGTTGAAAACCAAATAACAATTACATAGCTCCTCGTTGGAACGATTCTTATTACCATTATATTATTGTTAGTATTAGTGGGAATATTTATAGTAATTTGTTACACTTACGACTCAATTAGTTATTGATTCCCACTTCATTTGATGACAAGTCATGCCTACATCGAGATCCTCAATCCATAGGTTCGTCATTTGAATCGATCGTTATTAATGCTGACTAACTTGATCAAACAATAACTCCATGATTACCACCATCATCAACCACATATTATTTTCCTTTCTTCATTCATCAAGAACTTTAGCACCATTAATTACTTTCTCTAATAGAATCTGTTTGATTTATTTTTCCTTAGATTTCTAATCTTTTTAATCCTTGCTTACTCATTCTATGAATTATTCTGATCAACTCTTTAACGTTCATAAACACCATCACCTCAACTTTTTCTCTTCACCTCTCTACTGAAACTCTCAACAAGTTAATTATTTATTTTCTTTTAAAACTCATCACCCTTTATGAAGAATAATAAGAGTTATTTATGTTAATTCATGTATTCTCCATATGTAAAGAGTTTTGTCACTAAAATTGACAAATTGGGAGATTTTTATACAACTGGTCGGTTGAACCTACTAAGCTTTGGTATTTCAAGTTTGGTTGTCAGGTTTAGTTCCAAAACTCGGTCGCTTGAATTGGTGACTAAAGTCAACTTTGTTAGGTTAGACTTACGACATAAAAATGTTGATAATGCTCTAGTTACTCATTGAAAATTGGAAGATGTATTGAGGAAAACGAAGACATGATCTTCATATTGAGGTTAGTAACTATTGACTTTGACTTGTTCCATTCCTATCAATTTCTTTTGGTCATATTCATTGAGAACATAACATGTGAAGTATGTTTACATAGATTTAGTTGTTTAGATGAATTGATCATTCATATGATTTAACTGTCAAATGAAGGATATACATTGGTTGTTTCTGCAACTTATTGTATTAAGTTACGTAAGTTTACTATACTTTTATTGTTTTGACATGTTTTAGTGTAAAAACAAATAAAGTGAAAGTGGGGGCAAGCTGAATGCTTGTACGAGTACGAGAGATCAAAATCGTACAAGACTCGCTGAAACCAAGAAATGGTCGTTCAAGTATTGCTTTAGTCACAAAAGAGAAGAAGGGTTGATCTTAGGGAGGGAAGTAGAGAAAGTATTGAGATCACTGGGGTTCTGTGTTTGCAGTAAAATCTGTCTGGACTACTATGCAAAAAGGGTTCCCTGTGTAAGACTAAATTTTTTTTCTCTGTAAAATCAAAATTTGACTTGTATAAGTCTGAGATGATTCGTGAACAGGTTGGAGAACCTTTCTATAGTAGTCGTAGAACCAAAGTATTTAATATCGTGTATCGGTCTCGTATCGCTGAGGTGTTATACATATAGACAAATGATTATACTGTATTTTATCGGCGATACACGATTAACTTTGTTATTTGTGCATTATGTTACTCAAAGCTTTAATGAAAGAAATTTATAATGTAAAAATATAAATTAAACTAGTTCACTTGATAACCTAACATCCTCAAACATGAGATTTGTATGGCAATTTTTTTTTTGAAAAAAAGAGACAAGAAAAAAATTGTTAATAAAATTTTTGTATCCTTACCTATATTATCGGCCGATATTATCGGAATATTCATGTATCGTCGATATATTGCGTATCGTCTAGGTTAAAGGCCGAGACACGATAAATTCCGATATTATCGGCCAATACGACCGATGTTAACTACATTGAGTAGAACACATTGATCTCGTAAGTGGTGGTAGTTATGTAAAAGTGGAAGAGTGTATACTGTGGATAACATGGTTAAGTCACATCCGTAATATTATAGAGGACTTGCAGTTACAAGCCCACTATTCCATTCACGCCTCCAACTGTTCACACGACTTAGTCGATTTCTCATCGTGAGTGTATTACTACATAACACTTGTTGTAGACCGCCATACCCAAACCCTAATGAATATCCATCATATGACATATTTGATGTCTCATAGTAAATTAATAGTAAAGTTAAGTACTTCTATTGTTTAAGTAGATTAAGTCATAAGAGATGCTACCTCTTCAAATAGTGAAGCTAAGACTCAGTGTGATAATTAATTAATTAATTAGTTAATTAGATCGAAGTGAGTGTCGAGTCTGATGGGACTAGTATGAGACCAATATGCCTCATAGAGATTCACTAGTAAGTCAAGTGATATTAGCAGTCTACAATGCCATCTGAGACAAGTGATGCTTAGCGTGACACTTTTAATTAATTAGACGATAAATTTCTAGTCTAATAAGACAGGAAATCTAACAGGGACTTAATAAATTAATAAAACGGGTAACATTTGTACTCCATAGTATCAACTGAGACGAGACTGTGATGAAATTTTGATTAATTATTAGACTTATGAGATCATTGAGTCTAATGGAAACCTGGTGATAAGTGCATAAATTACATGATTTTAGTGTCAAATTCATACTAATATTTGTTATAATTCTTGCATGTTACTTGTCATTACTCTTGTTTTCTTTTATTTGTTTATATTAGGTGAATCATCCCAATAAGAGTGAAAAATTACTACAAAAGAGATAATAGGTGAAGTACTCCAAGTATCCAAGTGTTTAGATCCAAGAGAAATGGAAGAATGTGACAAAAAGGAGCGAAGAACGTCAAAGAACATAAGAATGACTACCAAGTAAATAATTTAACACTCAAATCCAGGATTTATTCTCACCATCTTGTAGAGAATTGAAATAGGAAGCCAACATAAAAAAATTGAGGTCATTCTGAGTTCGTATGAAGAAGTTATGAGCAAAACGGTGAAACCAACTTAGATTTGGTTTCTGTTGAACTGTTTTGGGCCCGCACGGGCTTACCTTGGACGTGAATACAAGGGTATATATTGGATTTTGAGGAGGTTAAGCGTCCTAATTGGATAGAGATTAAGAGGTTAAGTTTTCTACTTGGATAAGGATCAAAAGGATGTTAAAATATTTGATGGTTATCAGGTTTCCTAGTTGGGGATAGACATCAAGAGGAGATTACAAAAGCCTATATAAAGGGGAGCCTAGATACAACTTTCACATATAATTTTCTCTACATTTTAAACCCAGGGTTCACCCCTTTAGGGGGAAACCATTCATTAATTTTCTTCTTTCCTTGTATTGTGAGTAGCTAATTCTTTTGTTGATTACAGATGAATTCAATGTTCTAACACTACACCAAAAATGGACATTAGCAACTGGCTCCCGTTGTTGCAAATCAAGGTCGCAACTGCACTCTGCTGTTGCGAAACATGTTGTACAAAATTTTGCAACAGAAATTTACCTGTTGCAAATTTTGAGTCGCAACAATTTTCACGTCTGCTTGAAGCTGTTGCGACTTAAAAAAATAGCAACAACTTACAAGCAGTTGCGAAATTTTTACTATTAGTTGTAAAATCTTGACTAAGTCAACGAAGACCGACCCAAAATTTTTTGGTAAAAATTTTGCAACAAAAAAAAAGGTCAACAAAGATTGACCTGGTCAAAAATCCCCCCCATTCTATTTTATCCTGCAACTACCCCATAACCCTGTGATTCAATCAATCAATCAATATCATGCACTGCTTATATTGATATTGATATGTTCAATGATACATGAGAACAATATTTAAGACATTTTACAAAAGAAAGAGAATAAAACAACTTTATGTTCATCGACACATTTACTCTAGATTTCAATAAGACTCTAACTTAGTTTAGTTTCAGAAGTAACAGCATCATGGTGAGTGTCTAAGATACAAATTTCTGCTTTATGCGACAACCTAAATTTCAATAAGAAACTCATATTTGTAACTTGAATCAAGCACCTGATATCAATGCGTGGTGAGTTCAACTCCTCTGTGTTATGCGACAACCCTGCAAGACAAGTACAAACCATATTATTAGATACGGAAAATGCATAAATGCATAAAATAATGCTATAACATCAAGTTAGATCAACCATTCATGTTTTGATAAGAGAAAAAACCAAAATTTGGCATACAGTATCTAAGATACAAATTTCCGTTAGTTTTGGTTTATGCTGCTGAAATTCATACTTGCCTAGCACGGGTTGATTGGACATCAAGTAGCAGTAAGATGCCTGCTCGAGCATTACAGCTGCATGTATTGAAGGCTCTTGGTAAGAAGTACATGGTCAGGACCAGAACATGTAGGAGTTACTGCAAAAATAAGAAAAGGGTGTATAAAAATCAGTAGGCTCACTCGGAACATCTGCCAAACAGAAAGATGCATAGACAATCTACAAGAAGCCACACAAAGTCGGTTTTCTCTTCACTCATGAATATTCAAATTATCTCAGACAATGTTATAAAAAAAAGGTACCCATGAATGAATTGAAATAAGAATAAGCTATTCCCACTAAATCAAACTGCAATTTAAAATCTATAAAATAAATAAGAAATATCATGCTCCTCATTGTCTTAAATAACTACACAATCATCTCCACTCACTACAACAAACTCGTGACACATAATGCAGTAACAATGTGAGAAACTCAATCCAATTTAATAGGTTTTTTGTTACAATGATCAGAAATTTACTTTAAGATTGAGCAGTTCACAAGACTTACAGTTTCTCCATCAGTCACATACACAGAACCACTGGCTTGTCTCCCAGTGTCATGTCTCAACAAAATCTGCAATAATGCGCACGAAAATAAACACCTTTTATAGTTTAGAAACCTAAAACATTCATAATTCATGATCCTAAACCTAACATGCAAACTCTATAATCTACAATTCACAAGGTTTTGTTACATTAAATCAATCAGAAATTTGAAGTAAAATTACATCAAAAAAAGAAAACCATTGAACTTTCTCTTTGAAAGGGAGTTCAATAAGAAACTCCTATTTGTAAATTAAATCAAGCACCTGATGCATAGTGAGATAAATGGTTGGCAGAAGTAAAAGGCTCGTGACCAAGGAAGTAGAGAAGAGCGATAGAATTATCTTACTTTGCTACTAATAATGAGCACAATAACATATCTAACCTCAACTTCCGGGTCTGCAAGGTGAGCAATCAGTTTCCTCCTTTCCAATTTAAACTGGTTTTCTTCAGTTACCACCTAGTAAATATACCATGATATCAAAAATAGGTGTCAGCGGACTGTAAAATGGTGAAACAACTCTAACAACATATATTTTAATGTGTACTATAATCAAATTAAGCATGCATAAAAGAAACAATCAGGGCAAAATATGAGGACATGCGAATAAAGTGTATCACTTGCCAGTATGTTCGAGCAAGCGACAATTCATTTCTCTTAAAAGACGAACTAACTCCATTATGACCCTGACCTTTTTTACGAGTACGAATGGCAGCAGGCAACTCAGAGATGCCATCTGACTGGCGGAATCTCTACAACCTGCAGGGATCAATGTTACTAAGAAAAAGATATTTGATGAAGGAATCTTTATCTAACTAGTCAATGCTAAATAGCAAAAAAATACAGTTCAACGAAAGACCACATTTTTACTTCTATTTCAATGTCTTCTTGAAAAAATTATGCATGCAAACTGAAACAGAATGACTCTATATAATGGATAATATGAGCTGAAATAAAATTGATTTTTTTTGCATAGATATCAATAATGTCGAAAACCTTATTCTCCAGACACATCTTTCATAACCCTTCCAATATGAAGAAAAATGCACGAAGCTTCATAAGTTCCATTTAAAAATGCACACGTAAGGTGGCTAGTGGTATTTCTATCCAAAGTACTATGTTTTGTATCTATTTGTTAAGAAGAATAAAATAATACTTTTTATATATGCTTATGAGGAAACTAAACTCCACAAAGTAACGAGGTTAAGTTGCAAGAGCTAGAGTTTCTACTCCATGTTTTCAGCTCAATTAAAATGCTTTTAACATCCCCCTACCAACAATACAAACAGACCCTTATAAGTGTAGTAATGCACAACAAGAAAAATCAACATCACTGCAGAAGTAAAAGAGTTGCCAGTCTTTCATAAGAGTTGCAGTGCAAACAAAAAGTGAACCAGAATTGAATTTGCTGGAAAGGAAAATCAAGAATTAACATAAAACTAAACATCTTAGTTACCTGAACATTGATCTCCCCTGCAAGTCGATTGAGTTCTGCAAGCCCATCCTACTGAACTCAACATGCATTCAACTGAGTAATTCAAAGAAAATCAATAAAATTACTACTTAAAAAACCCAATAACTTAAAAGGAACAAAAAAAAAAATTTTAGAAATTGGAAAATTCTTGTAAAACCCTAAAAATCAGTCGATAATACATAGTAATTACTTTTGATTTCTACTCTTGTTAAACCAAAGATGCTAAAAAATAATAAATAAACCAATCATTTTTAAAAAAATAAAAATAATAGTAAAATAGGAAAATAAATTGAAGGAAAAGAGGTTTGAGATTACGTGATTAGAAATACAAGAAAAGATTGAATAAGGAGATATCCATCACTACAAGCAACAACAATGTTTCGGTACTTGGTGGTGTTTGTTGTAGTGGTGGAGGAGGAGGATTCTATTTGATGGTCGATTGGCGGTGGTGAGGTTTTCGTTTGAATCTCCCTGATGATGCAAAGGAGTATGGAGGCTGGCCGATGAAGAATAAAATGAGGAAGAATTATGGACTATGGAGGCTGGTTGATTAAGTAACCTCACATAAATTTGTTGCACGTGTAATAAGGGGCGGAATAATCTTTCTTATGAAAATTCTGGGCGGAGAAATAACCAAAAAGTGTTACCAGGAACACAAAGTACTCGCACATGTAATCCTAAGTTGTTGCGTTTCGCAACAGGGCTCGTGTTGTTGCAAAATTTGTAACAACAATAAGCTGTTACGAAAATTTAGCAACAAATTTTTTTGTTGCGAATTGGCGACAGGGATCAAGCTGTTGCGAATCTAAGTTGCTAATCCTTGAATTTGGTGTAGTGTAAGTGTGAAGCTTTATTAGTTGTACAAGATTATTTGGAGTTTTAATCATTGTCGTTTGTCTTTACTATATCGAAGGTTTATGAGTAATTTTTAGATTGTTTGGAGTGCATACTAAATTAATTTATTGATTACTCTATTGCTAGTAGAGAGTTGTGAGATACATGTAATAGTCGAACACCTCCTACACAAGTAGAGAATGTGGGACCTTGCAGAGGGATTTTGTAGAGCAACTGCGTGTGAGAACATCACTAGTAAGCACACCGAGCTTATGCTTTTGATGCTAGGATCAACTTAAATTCACAAACTCTAACACATTCGTCTGGGTTACACCTTGAGAGCTTATTCTTGGTGGATGAGATGGATAAATCTGGTAATCAAGCGCTTCCGTATCCAGTGACACAAGAGTTTTGGAGATAGCATAGCTTATTGCTATTCTACGTTTGGTGATGAATGATTTTAACGAAAGATATATAAGTATACTAATTCAGTCAACGTTTGATAACGGCGAAAGACATCTTAATCATATCTTTTCTTTTTGTTTTCTTTTTAATCTTTTTAGTAATTAATCATCCAATCCCCCTTAATATTTCTTTTTATTATAGTTTTTCTAATCACGGTTATGCTTATCATGTGCAACAATCCCTTAAACCCCTAAGTATCCCTAGCGGACGAGTTATAGTCTCGTGAAGTTTTACATGAGATATACCCACAAAACCTCCTCCAATTTCTATATATTTCAAAGTCACAAGCATTTAAAGAGCTATAAAGACATAAAGTTTCTGCGCACTAATAATAAGAAGTTTGAAATAACAAAGAACATTGGTCTCATGCTTAATTGTTGAGAAAGAGGGTGTAATGTGTTAAACCAATGTCATATGAAGAAATTTAGCCTCAAGAGTAATCAATAAGCATTTCTCCTCGACTTCTACCTCACCAAAGGGGTCATAAATAATTGACACATGTAAGGTGATAGAATTGGGTCTCACGTGTGTATAAGCAGGAATAAAGAAAGAACACTTACACACGAAAAGGTTACGCTTAATAATTTCAGTTTTCGATGATCTCTAAGAAGGAAATCAAGTCATATGCGAGGATGAGAATGCTCACTCACCTTCTCATGAATGTCATCTAGCAGCAATCCTAGCTAGTTAGGCGAGCTGAGTTGAGATATAATCGATCTAAATATATCGATTAAGTTGCTTCACCTATTCTAACTGATTTTAAGAAATATAACCCGTTTTAATTATAAACCTAATATTTCCCCTTTTCTTCTTACTCGGAACCATAAACCCCAATTTTATTTTTCAATTTTTTAAAAAAGTCACTCAACTGGATGCCGGTGAGATTGTCTGTATTGCAACAGTAAACAACAAGAAAGAATAAGGACAAATTATGACATGAAAAATATCTTTCCATAAAAGAATGCTTGGAAGTTGATGAAGTTGTCATGAGATTAACTTCAAAAATACTTCTATCAACTAGCTCTATCTATTACGAGATATCACATGAGTTTAGGAGTACATTAGTAAATAAAAAGGGAAAAACTCATTCAAAACCGGAAAAAATCCCAATAGATCTTAATTTTTAATAAAATTATCATTTGCTTACAAGAAGCATTAGCAAGTGCAACATTAAACGATAAAAAGTTATGTTGTTTGTATTTCCCAAGCAATACAAACCGGGAGGTTGAAAAATTGGCAAGCTTCTGATGTCGGGGTGCACAAGTGGGTTTCATCATATGACGGTCTACCAGTTGCACTAGCAACATGACCGATATATTTGATATATGAAGTCAGAATTTCCTATGGGTCACTGAGACAACGATTTACCAACCCAGTTTTTCATCTATTTAGTGAATCACAAACCTAGTTGGTGGGCTATGAATAATTATAGAAAAAAATCAAACTATACTAACTAAAGTCAAATGGGTTGTGGTTAATAAAGGCATGGACTGCCTTTAATTATCTAAAGTTTGGAGAGTTAAAAGTCTACATGCCGAACTTTGTGGCAAGTTCAACCAGCCGCTATAACTTGGACAATATAGAAATGCGGGAATGATTTGATCTTCAATGGTGCCAGCTTCGTGGTGCTTCAAGTCATTGAGAAAGTGAAGGCGTCGACTATTTCAGGTGTAAATAGGGATGCACATGGGATATGGTGGGTAGGATATGACCTATTTCGCTATCCTATCCGTAAAATGATGGGAAATAAAAATTTTACCCGTCACCCTACCCGTTTTTACAATAGGTAAAATCCTACCCGGTTTGTCAAACGACGGATCGGGAAGGTGGGTGACAAATATAATCGTTTTTTTATTTTTTTTTCTACCAAACTACACTAATCCTTCGTGCATAAAAAGAAACGCAGTCCTTCGTATAACCATCTTCTTCAATCGTTAGAAACAAACTACACTAGTCCTTCGTGTAACCCAAGCGGAGACATGGAGAATGAACCTAATTAAAACAATTATTCACTAATGTCACTAATGTCAATATGTCACTACCAAAGCAGCTAGAAAACGTACAAAGAAAAACAATATCATAGATGCTGTTCCAGAGGGTACTAAGAAAATGTCATAGATTCTCTTTCGGAGGATATCTGGTTTGAGATATTTACCCATCTTCCTCTAAAACTAATCTTTCAGTTGAAACTTCTTTCTAAACAGTGGTATGTTCTAATCTCTAGCCATAATTTTATAACCAGGCAGTTGAATATCTACACTTTGTATTATAAAATTCGCTCTGTTAATCAAGAATCCTCAATTGAAATATTTTTATAAACCGGGGAATATTAATGATTATAAGGAATTTTATTTTAATTAAAAGGGTATTTTTTTTTAATCATGAATTATCCATATTACCTTTTATATTATCTCTCCGTTCTATTGTATTTTTCACTTCAATCTTCTTCGCTTCATTAGCGATAACAGGGCAAAAGACGATCACTCCAAAGGAATATCCAATAGAGTGTAAAGCATTTCCTAGGTTTGGCTAATGTCGCTCTCGTGAACCTCTTTCAGTCATGAACAGTCTACCATGACTCACTTATTCCTTACTTTATTCCAAAAGACATCATCCTTAATGAATTAATTGATCCAAGTCTGACACACTTTCGTCTACCAAAAAAAAGTCTGACACACTTTCTCCAAAAGTACATTAAAAATCGAATAAAATCTCCACCTTTTCTGCTTCAAAATTAATTACACAAAAGTATACCCAAATTAGTACTGTCGGCATTGCATTCAAGGACAGTGGACAGTCGGCATTACATTCAAGGGGTCAGTATTGCGCAGTCGACATGCTCGATAAAAAAACTGAATGCTGATTGTGTTTGAATCAATACCGATTGTTAGTCATGGTTTAGGGATGCTCAAGCTAAATTAAATCATTATCAAAATTATTTAAATAAAGAGTTTTTTAAATTATTTTATAATGTTTTATTTTTATTAAGTATTTCCAGTTTACTTGAATATTTTTTAATTAAGATTCTTAATCAACTTCTTATGAATTTTGATTCCAGTCGTATTTTCCTTAAATACTGATTCTTCTGATTATAACATTACTGATTAAGAATATATCCATTATGGGTTTTCTTTCAAGTTCCTTCCAGAACACATGCAAGAAGGACTAACTCTTTTAGGTTGTAGCAACGGTTTGCATCTTTGTCGTTATTTTCACTACTGTTGTTACCCTCATTTTGACTATTTCATTTGTAATCCACTCACCAGAAAATGGAGTAAAGTAATGTTCTCAATATATGGTATTGCTAAGCATGACTCTCATGTTTTGGTATGTGAATCGTCGTCGGCGACGTCCACCTGGAACACTAATCCTACTGGTTTCAAGGTGGTTCGTATTTCACATATAGTGACACCTACCAAGAAATTCCACGTTGGAATGTTCTCTCCAAATAATCCTACTGGTTTCAAGGTGGTTCGTTTTCTAACGGCTGTTATAAATCCTTATATAATTCATTTTCCATCTAATTTTATCTTTCCTGACGAAAAAAAGAAAGGTTCATGTGTACAAACATATTACACACATGTTCAATTTACACAAGTAGAACGTGTAAGAATGCATAAGATAAGAGCGGTACTATTTACAAAAAGTTCAAAATATATTTTGTTTCTTTCAAAAAAGAGAATGAAACCAAATAATAAATGCAATCATTCACATGCACACAGGTTCACAAGTGGATTGTGTATAAATAAATATAACCACGAGTACTTGCAGAATAACTTCCATCTTCTGTACAGGGTACCCGATAAGCAGATTCCAAGTCCTAGGTACCAGGATTAGGAGTCTGCATAGACACTGGTTGTCCATATGAATATCTCCATTGTCCACAAGCTTCACATTTATCCAAGAGCATGTTGTTTTCTAGGGTACAAAATTTGCAAGACCACATCTTGAACTTAGTTCCATCATCTTTCGGCTTTTCGCTACCACAAGCTTTGCATATTGGAGCTAATGGCTGAAATGACATATAAAACATTTATAAGTTTTCAATTCTTAATTAGCTTAAGAAAAGTAATATAAGCAAAAGGAAAAGTTTTAAAAATGATACTCCCTACGTTTCAAAAAGATAGGCTTGTTTATTGTTAATATAGGTAAAAGGTACTCGCAGTTGCAGGTGCTTTAAAAATCTAGATAGAATTCCAAAATCAGATTTAATTCCACAGAACATATAAAAAGCTTAAACTTTTTACTATGAATCATAACCGATAAATTTCCTTAAAAAACTTATGTTTATTATAATTGTCATCCGTGGAGTATTCATTCTCAAGGAACTAGTCGCTTGCTTAGTAATTAGCTAATTTCCAACTATAAAGCGAAATCTGGTGGAGCTTCGTATAAAAGCATTATTATCTCTAGACAAAATCAGATGTCATACCTCAAATATGTATTCACTCAGATGCGCTTATTCAAATCCTAACCTATAATATCAGATATGCTCCATTAGAAATACAAGTAGTCTGAGTGACTTATTTGCTATTGAGAGGCTTTAAGGAAATAAGGGAGATAGGTTTTGCGAACACAGACAGCAGTTCTCATGCATCTTCTAAGGGAATGATTATCCTAGTTTATTTGGGATAACCATCTACTATTAAAAAAAAAAGGTTGTTCAGTATCAGAACTTCATCCGATACCAGTCCTTTTTATATGGTAAAAAGGGAATCCATATTTTTATTAAAAGTTTTGAATTCCATAACTCAGATGAAGCTAAAGTTACCTTGGGGTCCACAGTTTTGAAAGCAAGTTATTCAAAAAAACGAACATGAGAAAAAAAACACACACCAAAAGACCTGAATGAATGAAAAGGAATCTTCGCATAAGAAAAATGCAGAAAATATCATGTATGTAAGAACCAAAGCACGTACCGGATTAAACAATGTGCAGAACCGACATTCCCAAATTACTTTATCCTCAAAACTATCTGCTGCCTTTTGATTTTGTAAGCACACAGACGTTGAAGCTTGTGCAGCTATGCCCATCAAGCTAGATTCTTCTCCCAGCTTGGAGGACAGAACAGATGTATCATTATTTAACAAACGGCTCTTTTTGCAAAGCCTTGTGTTTGCACTGCGAGATTCAGAACCACCAGCCTGTTTTGAATTATTAGCAGATGGCGCAGCCCTTGATCCAACAGTCTGGGGTATGTCAGAACTACTTTTTTCTTCCCCAGATCCTCCAAAAGATTCACACCCACACCACATATCATCTTGAAGTCTCCTTTCTGCAGCCATTGCTGCAGCCTGTACTGGACTAAGTGCAACCATAATATCATTGTCACCACCCAAACGCTTGGGTCCATGAGGTAAGAGAGAGCCAATGCGAGCTCTCTTTTCTGCTGCAGTCAGTGCAACTTGTCGGATAGATGAAAGAGAGGGTTGACGAGAAAATCCCCCCAAACGTTTCCCAGGAAGATCAAACCCCTCCCCCGTCCCAGTTATTCCTCTCGTCATCAGCTCCTCACACTCCTGTAGAAAACAAAAATACATAGAGGAAGACGGTTCACCAAACAAACAAACAAAAAAGATAATGTAACTTGCTTTTGCTCACCGGAGGCATTCGTGCTTGTCCACCTCCTTGTTTTTTATTTTTGACTTGAAAAATGTGGCTTATAAATTTTAAATATTAAACAGAAAAAATGAACTGGATCGAGAAAATAAAATAACATGTTCTGAATCTACCAAACCAAAAATATATTAGAGGAATATAACTAAATTTGCTCATAGATTAGATATATAATGAACAACGACAATATATAATCTTATTATAATAATTGTAATTGTAATAATTATTATAATAAGATGTGTATAGACAAATCTTGTTACCAAGGGAATCAGCTGTCTTTGCAAATCTTGCTATCAAGGATTTTGCCTTTTTGGCAAGTTTTCTCATACCGGTCATTTGGGAGGAAATTTCACTATTGTTATAAAAGACAAACTTGAGAATGTTTGAATCAGTAGAAAAGATGTGTAACATTAGCGGCTTCACAAATGAAACTGAATCTATATCATGCTATGGCATGTGGACAAATTAAAATAAATATTCTCCAGGAACTCAACTTTTCATCGAGTAGGTTTATATCAATATCAGAGAATAGAAGCATATGATTACTAACATACATTCTGCAGCTAGAAACATGAAGAAAGAAGAACAAAACACTATAATCACTAGATAACATTAAGATAAATGGTGTAACTGCTATTTATGTTTTCAAATATGAGGAAAAGAGAAAATATACATACAACAGGGTACAGCTTAAATGAAAATTATTTGCAACTGTATGAAAAAGTACCTTTCTGAGGTCATCCCAAAGCTTATAGAAACTGGAATTGTGTGGACCATGAGCATTATGGCAAAGTTCATGAAGCATAGTATCAAGAATCTGATCATAGGGGTAGAAATCCCAATCCCTGTTTGGTCTCCGCAATCTTAGCTTAACTTGCACACCTCCTCCCACATTCACCCCTAGCAGAGCTGGATTACCTGGACTGCATTTTTAATCCAATTTCACCATCTTTAATGTAAACAAGTATGGAAATATTAAAGAGTTACTGAAAAACAACAAATGCACAAATAAAGTTTACCAGAACTCAGACAGAAGTTTAACCCTCCATTTGTGTTTCTTCATGATTGGTTGAACCTGTTTAGCTATTTTCTCCAGAATCTTTCTAGCTTCATCTTCTCCAGGCTTTCTTTTTAGTGCTTTAATTTCCCAGACTTTGTTTAGATCACCAAGATCCATCACTTAGTCAAAACTAGATACGCTGACCTGATCCTTCCATAGTTGAATTTCATTTGATTCAAATCGTCCAAATAAGAAGGCGTAAAAAAGGGAAGGCCAAAGAAAAAGAACAGTCAACGAGAAAATTAGGTTCCAAACTTTGTGAAGAAGGGAAACAACACATCGCCATTCAAATTCAAAGCAAACAATTACTTTTAAAATCCACAGAAAACAAAAAAAAATCTTCTGCAAAACCCATGACTCAGATCAAACCCTTGAATTGAAATTCTGGTAGTCATCATCCTCACTACTATTACTCGATTAGAAAGAAATATTTTTACAATAACTAAAGCAACTAAGGGTTTGTTTGGTTTCGTAAATCAAAAATGTTATCAAGCTTAGAAGGACGGACTTAACGCAGAAGAATTGTCATTCAAGCTAGCTTATTGTATTTAAATCCCTATAAAAGAAACCCAGTGTAAAACAAGTTTCAACTAAATAAGAGAGTAAACAAAGATTTTAAGCTTCTAAGAAAGGGAAAAAAATAGTACCAGAGAAAAAGATACTTGAGCAGGAAGAAGATGAATGGAGATAGAGTTACCTGCAAAGATATTGTGCAAGTTAACACGGTTATAAAAAGTACATTTTCGAAACTCAACTATAATGAGGATACAATGACTTAGCTTGCTGAACAAATGACGTAAAGCTTCCAAATTTTATAGAAGTAGATCAAGTATTACAGAAAACCCCACTACTTTCTGATGTTACACTATTCTTCAATATAGATCACCTGGTATATACAAAAGCATGCAACATGCAGACAACAAAAAACAGGCAGACAGTCATAGACGCTTTATGAGTTCGTATAGAGTCGCTCGCAACTATATAGTGTGTCCGGATTCAAGCGCAATTATAGTATCCGCCGAACATTCAGAAGCTATTATAGTTAACGTCTGATACAGGCGAACTTATAAAGTACGTTTATACAAACATTCATTAAAAATGCGTCTAAAACCAAATGCATGTAAACCGTTTCATTGACACGTTATTTAAATCACGCTCCATTTGAGCGTGATTTATAACTGCGTTTGGTATCAAATGTAAATATAAAATGCATTTATATTTTTAAAAATATTCAACGGATACATTTTCTATCGTTTGATTTCATTCCAACGGCTCTTTTTTAATATAACCTATAAATAACTTGCTTTGGTCTCCATGTTTCTACTGGAAACAACTCACAGGTCAAAAGAGAACTAAAGCACCAACAGTAAAAGGAACTACACAAGCACCAAAACTATTTGCAATTACATAACTCTACCTAGCATAACCAACATTAAGTTCATTACTGACATTAGGTTCATTAAACCAAAATCCTGCTATTTACGCTAAATTGCTAATGCCATGACTAAATTTACAGTTCAATACCTTATCAAGAGAAATATAGACATAATCATCTTTGAAACAGGGTGGCTGACACTCTAGCAAAGAAAGTTACCAGAAATAGAGTAGGGTTTTAAGACTTCGTCAACATTCTTCTGATATATTAATTCTGGTATATGAACATTTTAAAGTATAGAAAGCATAATCCATAATACTCTTGTATAGACTACAGAGAACAAAAACTTGTTATAAGAGTTAACTTACGAAGACTTGATAATTCGAAATTAAAAAAGGTGTATATGTTTCACACAATCAATTGAGACACGTAAACTGGTTCAGCTTTGCACAGCTATTATTTAGCATATCCATATAAAGATATTTTTTCTAGTAACCAATAAATAAATACACAGGTTCTTATGGCAAACAAAAAGAAACATAGTTTCCAACAATTCAATACAACATTATATCAGTAGCCCTTCTTTGAGTTCTCTCCGAAATTCTTGCACCACAACAGTTACAGAATTGGTCTAACAGGCATATGAGGCCGCTGCTGTCAGGAAGAAGCAAAAGGTCAGGTTAGCTTTCCAAATGACAATATGTTGAGAACTTGCAACCATCTTGTTGATAGGGAGAAAAAGAGTTTCACTTTATAACCACCAAAATGGTTCAAGAAAGGAAACTAAACAGACAACACATAAGCACCATCAATGTTAATAATTTGACAAAGTAAAATAAACATGAGGCACATGCACAGATCCTAAAGTAGAGTCTTCTAGTTTTCTATCAAGCTTACTCATGAGTAGAAAACATTCACCATGAACATTACAACGAATTTATAAAAGAGTGTAAGGCCTCTCGTTGACTGTAAACACATAATTCATCCCATTAGAGTCTTGCCAAAAGCATACACATCTTAATAGTGAATCAGTTAGATTTTAAAACATAATAAAAACATAAGAGGGGTGGATTTAATATACATGTCTGCACATCATTAAGTTGAGTTGCGCAAACACGGATTGTAAAGAAAATCAAGCTAGAGGCGTAAGCAAATCAATGGGTTGGAAATCTTTGAGGTACAGGGGAAGGAGATTAAAAATACAAAATCTTTCAAATTTTTGGCTACAGGTGGAGTTTCATATATGAAACTCATTGAGTCATTTTCACGAACAATAAAAAGGCTAGTCTACCCAATCTAAAAAATCTGCACCACTTGATTTACGGTGACAATTAGTACTTGCATGGCTGCAAATCATTCTCATTTTTTTTCATAAAATCATTTACTAATATTTGAAATCATACACATTTCAAAACACAGAGCATAATTGCATAAAAGGTAGGATTTTAAACCAAGTTTATTGTACAGTAAAATCATCAAAAAGCATGGATGGTTTGGAGGAAATTCGTGAATAAAATTGGCTAGATTCAAGGTTAATAAGCCTCACAAATACTCATCTGCAGATTTACATAAATCATTAGAATCATGGAAGAGTTGAGTACATGGCATTTAGATGAAGATAAAGTAAAAACAGGAATCCCTACCTTTAATCAAGACCAGCATTTAATCAAATGATTCAAATCTAGTGAGTTAATGTGTTTTGAAACCAGAAAAACTACTTGCACGAGATGGTCTTGATAATCAGTTGAATGAGGAGAAGAATTAACATGCATGCAACCAAAACTTGAAAACTAAAAACCCCCAATTTATGCCCCAACTAAAAAACCCCAATTTAATGCAAGCATACATTTTTCTCCAGTTTATGCCCCAACTAAAAACCACCAATTAGCTAGTTTCGTGGAAGAATTTTGGAAAAAAACAGGAGATTTTTTTTAAAAAATTTCACCGGTTCTGTGAATAACCAGACTGAAAGATAAGTTTCATGTGCGTCTAAGAAGAAATAAGTTTGGTTTAAGTGCATCTCACCAGACGTTAGTATTAAAGGCGCCTCATCAGGCGTGAATATAAACACCGTCTCACACACAGACGTGATTATTAGTTTCGTCTGTAAACAGACGTACTTTTTATTCCCGCCCAATGATAAGCGATATCTTAATCTCCGTTCGGGTAAAACGCAATTTATAAATACGTGTCTTCTACAGACGGACTTATAATTAACGTGTGAAAGTGGGCGTATATATAATTACGTTTGGATTTGAGAATTTCGCAACCAGTGTGGAAATTCTCTAAAAGCTAAATATAGCTTAGCTTTTTAAACTTTTCATGGCTCATGACTGTGGATGCTCGCAAAGATACTAAACAACAAACGAACTATGATGCAGCAAGAAAGAATAACAAAGAAGGTTTTGCAATAACATTTATAGTGAGGGCAGAAATTAACAAAGTTTATAGATTTTTCTCTGTATTGTAATAAACTCAGCAGTTGCTACCAAATTTGTAGCATGGTAAAACTATAAAACATTACAAAATGCAGAAGTAGCATGGACTATTTGCAAAACATTGTCAAATATGAACCTTTTGGCCTCTAAAATACTAAAAAGAAGAAAAACATGTTGCTAGACTATACCTTCAAGGTAATCATATCCAATAGTCCATTAAGATTAGTGTTTAAGTAGTAAATGCATAAAAGAGGGTGATTAGGTTTCAAAGAGTATCCAAGAATCATTCACATAGTGCAATGTCAGGCAAGATTAATATCTACATCAGTATATCTCAATGTAGAGAAAATAAGGTGCAAGCAAGAACCTCATGAATCAAACATATATAAACAGCTCAAACAGTAGCCAGTTGGCAAAAACATTAAAAGCTACAGGACAAATTTTCCCAAGTAACTGCAGGGCATTAAAATTTGTTACTATAAACTGCATTCTACAAGTTTGCTTCAACTCTTTGTGCAATTTCATAATGTTTTTCAACAATGCACAGGAGTGCCCAACTTGTAAGGACTCACTTTATACACCCATCTTAAATGAATAACTACTTTAGCATCAGCCTTTAAAAGCCAAACATAAAACATGGAAGAGGTGGCAGGAAAATTTGTATGTGTGGCATGAGAGCCTTGGGTCACGCAACATATTGATAAAAGTGAAACTGGAGACCACTGGAGAGAAATAGAGAATGCACTCCATATCTGGAAAAGTAAACCCAAGATCGATCACAATAAATAGCTCTTGAAACAAAAGCTTATAGCTACTCACAGTCATCAACTTCCAAAAATCAATCAAACCAAGGAGTCAAGGACACAAGTGTTAGAGAATGCAAAGAGAGTTCTCAAATGGAACTGACTTATATGCAGGCGACATCAATGTCATACGGCTTTCTTTAAAATTGACAAGCCTACTTAAAACCTGGCCGAAACCTACGTCTAAGAGCCACAAATTTAACAAACAATAAACTTCGAATATGAAATACATTATAGTGAGAAAAAAATACTGGCAGAAAATCATCCAGATGTTGTTACTTGAAGATTTAAAGATTCAACACAAACTGCTTAAACACAGGAAGTTTCTTGCAGTAAGTTCGAACCGAAATCCAGAAAGGAAAACAATTACACCTCCTAATTAAAGAGAGATAGAGACCCAAATTTTAATGCAGAATTTTGTGGTCAAAGGGTATACTAGTATTGAGTATTCTCTAAATAAGCAGTTGCCCCATGCGTGCTAATGCATACATGGTTATGTTCACAATCAAATACTATAAGCTTAAAGAAACAAATGGTAATGTTACAGCAATATTAATCAAGAAAAGACATCGAGACCAGATTCTATACACATTTTGTAAAAGAATCCTTTCTTCACAGACCAAAGGTTCACAAAACAAAATTATCATTTGAATGCTATGAGATCAGACTCACTTCTGTAAGAAAAGTCCCTTTGATTACTCATGCCAACACCTAACCAAACGAAGTGACTAGAAAAGTTAATTTTGAAGTACGTAGATAAAGCTTCTTTCTTGTGTATTACTTGCACCAACTCCGGAATTCCCTACTACAGATGCACAAAGAAAATATCTCAAAGGTACAGTGTGTTTTCGAAGAAAATTTTCACGAATCAAATGAAAGTGAAGGAGGATCATGTGTAACAAATTCAGATGCATAGCTTAACAACTCAGAATATCTACGCACTAACAGAAAGAAATCGAAAAGCACAAAACAACAATAAAATCTACAACGCATAAACACTAACCGTGGTTATCCCATAACTTCAAATTTAACAACTTTTTCAGTTATTTCCTTTTCTTTCTCTAAAATTTATTCCTTGGCAGTTTTTTATCACAAGTAGTCCTTTATAATTACCACCCCAACGATCTAATAACTGTCCGCGGATATCCTTACCCTAGCATATGCAAGTCGAAACTCTAACTAAACTACAGTGGTAAAAGGACCTTGAGCTAGCGACGTTTTTTTCCAAAAAATAATAAAGAAACAACGAATACTTAACTCAGCAATAATTAATACATTTCTTACAATAGGTGCGAAGAACTTCCTATATGTACAACGAAAGATGAGTGTGTAGCCGGATTATCCATATCCGTTAATGTTTAACTGAAGCCTGATTTTATACGGAGTAATACTGAGAGCCAATGAAACTTGGAAATATTGGCAAATAAGATTACCCATTTGGTATTCTCTCATATAGATTACATACATAAAATCCTTTCAAAAACTAAGAGAAGATATTAAGTAGCGAAATTGGCGAAATGAATTAGCCTATGTGGTCTTGCAGAAATGCAACAAATTAAAGTAACCATGAAATAAACCCTAAATTAGTACCTTGAGGACCTAGTTATATCTATTCCGTATTCGCCTTGAAGAATTAAATAAAATATAAAAAGAGAACAAAGTGATGACTTACCTAAGGTGATGATAATCGCATTGAGTTCAGCAGAACGACGAACGAAGAGGGAGTTGGGGAATGATTAATGCCGGGGGAGAAGAATATTTCGAAAACGATGTCGCTTGCCCTTTTCGTATTTCTGTAAGGTAAATATCAATTTTTCGGAAAAAAAAGACGAAACAGTACGGGCCACCGTGTACATGGACCTGAAGGTCCTAAACCCGAATCTACTTGTTGGGTGGTAACAAGATTAATGAATTTTGGGAAAATTTGTCGGTCAGTCCAAAAACCCGTATACCGGTTACCCTATAGTCCAGCAGGGTAAATTAGTTATCTTATAGTCCAAAAACCTTTTGAGAAGTTTATATTACTTTCCTGCCCATCGTTACTCACATAGTAGTTCAGTTTTTAGTTTATGAAACCACCTGAAACTTAAAAAAAAAACGACAGAGATAAAAACTAGGGCACCAAAAATCTAAACCCCGAGAAATTAAAATCCAAAAAACAACATGAAAACTAAAAATCTAGGGAATAAAAACCGAATCGAAAATCAAAATTGAAGAAATCATATTAATCAACGGTCATCAACAAAAATAGATCAAAAACCATGTTATAGATTTAGTGTAGAAGAAGAAGATCATACGTATTGAGGAAAAAAATGTGATCTCACAACACATATTGATCCAATAGTACATATTGATATGTACCGAAGGAAAATATGTACTGAAAGAAAAAGTTTATGATTCCATAGTACATATTTTCCTTCAGAACATATTGATAGAAAATATGTACTGATATAGAAATTATTTTGAAAGAAAAAATTTATGATCCCACGGTACATATTGGTATGTACCAAAGAAAAATAGGTAATGAAGGAAATAGAGTAGATAATCCAACAATACATATTGATATATACTGAAGGAAAATATATACTAAAGGAAATAGAGTAGATAATCCAACAATACATATTGATCCAACAATGCATATTGATATATATTGTAGGATCATACTAAATCTACAAAAAAAAAAAAGAATATGACGATTTAATCAACCAAATATCTTATATCTGCAATACAAATAAAAATAACATCAGATCGACTAACCTATATTGTTTGAAGAGATAACCTTTTTTTTCAACATTGAGCATCAGATATGGATGAAAAAATAAGATTAAAAAGTCTAATTAAAAACCCAAAATTGATGAATATGTATCTTCTTCTCCTTTTTCACCATCAGTTGATTCTCTTCTTCTTTTAGATATATAAACAAAGCATATTAGTAGAATTCGAATGAATTAGAAGAAAACCCAAAACTAGATCAAAAATAGAAAATTGTTTGCTTTCAAAAATTTATATATCAATTTGTAAATTACATCACGCTGATTACAAATCTAAAATCAATTATAATATCGAAAACAAAAGAAGAGATCAATCATGGATCTTAGAAACTTCATAGTCATAACTTTCATTTAGACAAAAAAGGAGAGAGAAGAAACGAAGAAGAAAACGGGTTATATGATATTTGGAGGTTAATTTTGGAATATATAATAACACATAACAAACCTCGCACATGGGATGGACTAGCGAGTCAAAAATTTAATCCAAAAACATGATTTTGGACTAGCGGTTAATTCATGTATAATGGATGGACTAGACACTAAACGGGTCACCTAGAATGGATTAACCAGTAATTCCTAAATGAATTTCAGTTGGACCTGTAAGAGCAAGTCTTATGTATCGCAAGTCCAATGCTAACTAAAAATCATGGGAAAACAAGTATAATCAGGATTCAGTATGAGAATTTTAGGCTCAGTCCCAAAATAAAATAAAATCTTACTATCAAGTCCAATTTTTTTTTCTAGTTTCCATAAAACCCATAATTATTTAAAATTGCAAAAAAGACATATAAATACCAAATTACACTGTATGTTTTACATCTGTTATGAAACCTTCATTTACACACGCTCCGTCTGCGATGTGGTCGGACCTCATACTTCCTCCCTTCTTTTATTGACATGTCTCACTTCAAGGGATTAAAAACTACCGAACAGTTTTAGTTAAATTAATATAATATGGAATAAAAAACCAAAGTGACCAAACCTCCAATACAAAAACTCCTCCCATATTATTTTCTTTACATAAAAATAATTTGAATATAAATGATACAAAAACCCCATTTCATCTAATAATGGGTAATTTTAGTTTTTAGTTAATTTTAAAATACCCAAGATGTCCTTCCTTATATAGCGCATATGTTTCAAAAGGAAATATCGGCTAAATCAAATCTTGGTGAGAGAAAATCATATTTTCTCCAAATACGTTAACAGAATCTGATTCAGGAAGAAAAAAAAAATTATCTCTCAAAATCTTCGTTTTTTTTAGATTCTAGGGTTTCAATTCAAACACATCTTCTCCAAATAAATCCATTGAATAAGTCTCAACAGAACTCGTTTTCGTTTCTGTTTAATTGAAGAACAAAAGACAAGTTACAAGTAGTCGAATCATTCATTAGGTAATTTTGATTTTGATTTTACTTGATTTTGGATATCTTATTATGATTTTGGTTGTATTTTAATTTTCGAGTTGATATTGATTATGAAACTTTTCAGTTTGTTCTTCGAATCAGTCATCAGTGAGATTAGATATTGGTTTGAAGAATCCAACTGAAGTTACAGTTTATTCTTTCAATTTGATCATATTCTCATTCGGCTCAAGCTACTGTTTTAGTTTAATCATTCATCCGAGACTGAATTTCAACTTTTTAGGTAATTGATTTTGTTTTTTATTTTGTTTGAATTTTTGAGTTTATGTTGATTATGAAACTCAGATCCATTTGTTTTTATGATTTCTCTGGTTATGTTGTTGATGTTCTTATTCAAACCTATTGGAATCAAAATTGTTATGTTGTTTATGTTATCATTCAAATTTTATTGTTGTTTTTGTTGTTGTTGCTTATATTCACATCTAGTGAAACTTTTTTTGGTTTCATACTTTGTCCTGTAGCTTATGGAATCTGTTCTCGCGGTTATATCTCACAAACAGGATACATTATCTTTTTGTATTGGTCTACTAGCATTTGTTTTTGATTTTACTTGATTTTGGTTTTCTTATTATGATTTTGATTGTATTTTAATTTTCGAGTTGGTATTGATTATGAAACTTTTCAGTTTGTTTTTCGAATCAGTCATCAGTGAGATTAGATATTGGTTTGAAGAATCCAACTGAAGTTACAGTTTATTATTTCAGTTTGGTCATATTCTCTTTCGGCTCAAGCTATTGTTTTAGTTCAATCATTCATCGGAGACTGAAATTCAACTTTTCAGGTAATTGATTTTGTTTTTTTATTTTGTTTGAATTTTTGAGTTTATGTTGATTATGAAACTCAGATCCATTTGTTTTTACGATTTCTCTGGTTATGTTGTTGATGTTCTTATTCAAATCTATTGGAAACAAAATTGTTATTTTGTTGATGTTATTATTTAAATTTTGTTAATGTTGTTGTTGTTCACATCTAGTAAAACTTTTTTTGGTTTCATACTTTGTCATGTAGATTATGGATCTGTTCTCGCGGTTATATCTCACAAAGAGGATACATTATCTTTTCGTATTGGTCTACAAGCATCTGTTTTTGATTTGAAGGGTAGTATATGTTCAAGTTGGTGTCAATTCTCTGTTCTTTCTATAGAAATTTTCCACATAGTTGGTAATCATCAAAAGGTTATCAATTGTGATCTTGATCTCTAATCGGTTGCTCTATTTACTTTGTTTAATAAGCTTCAATCTCTTGAGTTACATGTAAGGCATAAAGATGGTTCCTCTAGTTATAGTTCAGGAAGTTCAGTAATCATACCTTTTGAGCAGCCACGAAGTTTAGGAATTATACCTTTCGAGCATGCATGACTTACAAATTTAGTTGATTATGATGTCCGTAATAAAGTTAAAGAACCGTTGAAGTCTACACTTTGGTTAGCCATTTTTCAGGGTGTCAATCAGGTGTTTACGGGAGGTGTTCAACAAGTTCGTTCTGAGTTGTTAAAATATCATGCAACATCTGGTATTCATTTAAGATGACAAGGAATGAGAAGTTAAGGATTAGTGCATGTTGTACTAAGAAGGAAGAAGAGAAATTTGAATGACATATATATGTTGTTTCTATTGATGGTGTTGAAGGTAGTCCTTTTATTATCAAGGAGTTAAATAAAAAACATACTTATTGTGGTGGAGTTGTCAACAAACTACATGTGTCGAAGAAACTAATTAGTAGCTTGATTCTCGAAGAGATTAAACAAAATCCAAAGAAGAAGACAAAGGATATTATGAATAAGTTTACAAGAGATTATGGATTTGACATTAGTCATTATTATGCATATGCATGGAAGAGGCATGCATTGAATATTACATGGGGAGTGAACGAGAAATCATTTATCTACTTGAAATGGTATACCAACAAATTGACTGAAACCAATCCCGGGTCTCGTGTTGTTTTGGAAGTTGAAAATGGGACTCAAAAATTTCAGAGATTGTTTATCTCTTTCGGAGCATGCATTTGTGGATTCAATTACTGTCGTCCTTTATTATTCCTTGATGCAGCCCATTTGAAGACCAAATACCTTGATCATATCATGGCAGCAACAGGTCTAACCGGGAATGACGATAAATTTCTTAAATATTCTATTTGTTTATCTTGGTTTCATTATTTTTATATACTGAGACATTTTTTCCCGTTATGTTTCAGAAATCTATCCTTTTGCTTATGTTGTGGTTTCATCGGAGAATGACGCGAACTGGAAATGGTTTTTGGAGAATTTGAAGGAAGTCCTTTTTCCTCTGCGCAAAAAGCTTACTTTTGTGAGTGATCGAGGTAGTGGTTTGGTGAATCAAATTCATGTTGTATTCCGTGATGCTGTTCATGGTTGGTGTTATTTGCATATGAAGAACAATATCAATACATACTTGCCGAAGGCCAATAAGGTTTATAACAATTATGTGTTGGGATTGTTTGAAAAATGTGCGTATGCTAATACACATACAGAATTTTCAGAGAACTGGAAGAAGTTGTTGCAGGTGAAAAATCAGAAGTTACAAGATTATCTGAGTAGAGTTGCGGTTGATAAATGGGCAAGTGTTTATTTCTCGGGTCGTCGTTATGGTAGGTTGTGTTCGAATATCGCTGAGAGTTTCAGTAGTTGGATCCTTGAAAAGAGAGAGAAGCTTATAGCCATCATGGTTGATGAAATCAGAGTGAAGCTTATGAATCAAATATGTGTACATCGCAAGGAATGTGCAATATTATTGAAGTGGCGAGAAACTTTATGTCCAGAATTTGAAATTGAGCTATACAACAACAAGATGCACGGCCGTGAATACAGTGTCACCAAGTCGTCGCAATATGTGTTTGAAGTTCATTCGACATTAACACAAAAGGTCAATTTGCAAAGAAGAACATGTTCTTGCAACCGGTGGCGCATCAACGGTTTCCCTTGTGCCCACGCTATCCGTTATATCATGATAAATGAAGAAGATCTGTATAAGTATGCGAATTCTACTTTACTGTAAAGTTCTACCGTGAATCCTATGCAAGAGCAATTAATCTTGTTCCCACAGTTGAAAAGCCTACGATTGTGTCTCCAAAATCTGTTGTTCTTGGTCCTGACGCGCTACCACAATCAGGTCGTCCAAGGAAGAAGAAGAGAATTCCTAATACAGGTTCAGTTCCTAATAATAAGATGAAAACTTGTGGTAGCTGCCATATTTTGAGTGCCTATAACCGAAGGACATGCCCTGCGCGACAGATGTGAAGTCATTTTGACTACAATTCATCGACTTTCATCTTCAGTTTTTGTTTAGACTACTATATGTTTTAATCTACATTTTTTTATTTATTATTTTTTCTATATTTCTTACAGTTAAACATTTTAATTTGCTGCAGGTGTTTCATGTTTATTTTTTTATTTTTAGATTAAGTTTTTCAGAGTTGCAGGCTTTTATACTTCGTTGGAACCAAAATAGTTTTCATAGTTTTTTTTTCATCTCTAAATTGATGGAACTTTTTTTGGTTCCATCATTGTTTTCATCTGGAATAAGATGAAACCAAAAAAAATGATGGAAATTTTTCTGGTTCCATCATTTGTTGTTTACGTCTGTGATATGTATGTTCATCCTGGATCGTCACTTCCGGTATAAAAAAAAAAAACAAAAAGAAAAAGAAAAGAGAGAAAAATATCACAACATCTTGATTAAGAGTCGATATTTTATAACTTAAGACTAGTGATCGATGAAAATACTGTTCTTAGTTCTTAAACTTGCACCTAGTAAAAAGGTACCATGTATTTACAACTTCTTTATACTTTCTTAGTTTTACGGTCAGGTTGAAAACCAGCCGTAAGTTTTCCTGTGTTTTTCACAAAATCTAAACCAACTATGTTTCCTTAACTAACCCAAACTCAGTTTCACTGGATTTTACCACCATGAACATACAACCACCATTAACGCACCATCAATCTTCTTTCTCTGCCATCAAAACGAGACACACCTGAAAAGAAACAAAACAATTGCATAATTGAACCTTATTGTGACTCCTGTTCCTGTATGTTGCAAGTAGTCCTCCTCCACCCTATTGTGAATCAGTCTTTTCCCGTGTTTCTCCATTATAACTTTCCTCCTAAGCTAAAACTGTCAACTTTAAGTTGCAACTTTGGCCTCATATTCCGCACCTTTTGTTTTATATGCGCTTCGGACGAAAAATTTCCTTTCAAGAGGCTCTTCATGTAATAACAAACATGAAGGCCACAATCATTCCTGAAATTAACAAAACAAGATCTTTAAATTGAATAAAACAACAAAAGATTAAAATAAAGGTATTGAAGAGAAGATCTCTAAACACAAGTTCTTTTAAGCACTTATACATCTTGATGACAACATAAAGGGGTATTCAAAACGAATTCTTTTGATTGACTTGCCGGGTCTAGGGAGAGCTTTGCAACATGTTTTTTGAATGCTGACACCATTCTTTCTTTCATGCTTTCAACACTTTTGGTGCATTCATCTTCAGTGGAATCCATGGAGTTGTAGTGAGAGATTCTCCAGTCTCATTATCAAAAGCTAGCAATGTCCAATGATAAAACTTTTCACTAAGTTTTGTGAGCAATGGAACGAATATAAATTCTGGACTGTAATCCATGTTGTCGATGAAAGCTTAAATTGCATAGTGACAATTTTGCCCGATTGAGTGTAATGTCTAAAATTCAGTAAAACAATCAAAAATCAAGTTCTAATTTGGTTTCAGAAAGACACTTATATAAGAGAATTTAGAGGAAACTTACATAGACATATGTGCTTAGAAAAACTGCCCTTTTGTACTTAAGAGTACCAGCTGGTTTCAAGTTTTTCTTTGATATTTTTTTTTTGCAATTTCAGCATGTAGAATTCAATCATATCTCCGGCGATGTCACCCTTTCTTATCAAGGTATTCATATTCGTTCTCGTTATGTACAATCCCAACTCTTTTTTCTCCCATGCCATGTCACTATTGTTAAATTGTTGAAAAACAAATTAATGATTAAAGAAAAAGAAAAGAAACTGAAAGAAATGTATTCTCATTTTAGTTTCAACACTGAAATTATGAAACCAAAAAACTGAATAGTATGAATGCCACTTACCTTTTATTATGTATTTTAAAATATCTGCACACGAGAAGTTTCTGATTTGAATCGAGTACCTGCATAATCTTCAAGTTCTCAACTGCTTTCAACTTCACCTACTTTTTTTCTGCTTCTTTTTTCTTCGACTTTTTAAAGTGCTTTCTTCTAACACAACGACTCTTGTTTCTTTTCTTCTTCTTAACTTCCCAGGTGTATAATCCTGCATCTTAACAGGTGCTTGCATATTCCTTTTGTTTTTCCTCATCCTTGTATTATGTTACTCACCTTTTGTTCGGAACTGACGTCTTCATTCTCACTATCTTCTTTGTCACTGTCACTTTGCATCAATCCCAAACCGAAATGAGGCATATCATCTTCTAAATCAGTTAAATCTTTTACCATGTGTATAACTGAGCAGTAACACATGCCTTTACTTTTTGGATTTGATGTAGAACCCTTCTTTGCATATTCATCTTCCATTCGTCTAAGAACACTTTCATCAATTGAACCCTGAGTTGACACTTCAATCTCGATCTCTGGCTTTGATGAAGAACTTTTCTTGGCTTCCAATTCTACCTGCTCAGCCACCTTGATATCTTCTATTGTGTCTGGAGTCAATTCAGAAACTTCTTCTGTTACACTCTTTAACTCAGTTTTCGACAAAGAAGATTCAACTTGTTCAGCCACCTTGATATCTTCAGTTGTGTTTGAAGTTATCTTCAAAACTTCTTATATTACATTATCTCCTGCTTGCTTCGCTTTGTTAATTTTAGATTCAACTTGCTCAGTCACCTTCAATTCTTCAATTGTGTTCGGAGTTAACTCCGAAACCTCTTCAATCAGCCGCTGAACTTTGCCTTCAGATGATGAAACCTTTTCTGGTTCCATCACTTGTTGCTCCTGAACTTTGCCTTTAGTTGATGAAATCTTTTCTGGTTCCAATAAACAATCTTCAAAATCTTCAATTAAACCTTGAATCTGAACTTCATGAGCTGAAACCTTTTCAGGTTCCACTGCATCATCTTGTTGTGTTTCTTCAGGCATATTCATTACCTGCAAGATTTATTAATTTCAAAAAAATTAAATTCATTGACAACAAAAAAATCAAATCAAATCAAAGTAAAGTAAATTATCACCTAAGGATTATCTTCGAAAACAACATTGTCGGAATTTTTCTTTTGTTCACCATCTTCAACCAATAAATCCTTTTCTTGTTCAATCTCAACATCGCCAGCATCTTGTTCTGTTTCTTCTTGCCGCAAAACCCTTTCTTTTTCTATCATGTCATCAACAATATTTATAGCTTTGTTTATCATATCCTGCAATATTAACATATGTTAGATATTAACATTTCTAACTTACCATAATTCTCAAATGAAACTTTTCTGATTTCATTAAAAAAGAAATTCATACCAATCTATTCAAATGGAACTATCATTAACCCAACACACACAAATAAACAAGATCATATTTAACACATCTAAGATTTAACATATCACCTCCACATCTTTTTTACTGTTCGAAACCGTTTCAGGTACCATTTCTTCACGGTTCGAAACCGTTTCTGTTTCATCTCTTGTACGTTTCTGTCTCACATAAGTCTTCATCACCGGTTGTAACCTCTCCTCAGCATCATATTTGGCCAGAATTGATTGATGTTCTTCAGAAATCCCATTGTTACCAACGGTTGTAAGTTTTTCAATCAAAATTCTCGACCACTTATATTTTTCCTTGTAAGGGTTATCTTCATTTCCAGTTCCAACATTCTCTTCATTTCTAGCACCAACATTCTCTTCACTTGCATTACCCTCTTCATTGCTATCACCAACCTGCAGTTCACCATCAATATACTCTTCAATATGAATATCTTCTTCCTCTATACGCTGGACCAAGTGTATTTCTTGTTCATTATATAGAAGCAAGAAAGGATCCCTGACGGTGACCCACATTCATCTGCAGAACACAAGAAAAGTTATGAAACTTTTTTTGATTTCATCAATTTTTTTTCATCTGAAATATAGTGGAATTAAATAAACTATGGAACCTTTTTTGGTTCCATCATTTGTTTTCATCTGGAATAAGGTGGAACTAAATAAATGATTGAAATTTTTAATTCTCAGACATTAAAAATTATAAACAAACAAGAACTATTGTTGCTTTTACCTTCGAGAAATTTTTTGGTTTGTTGCTACGATCATCAAAATTATTCAATACTGTCTTGCTTATTTCATCTAGCGAACCTTGCGTACATGTCGTTCCCATCCTATCTCAAGGTGATGTTTGACATCTCGGCAAACCAATACAGAAAAAAACAATACACAACATTTAAATTAGTAATCAAACTCGGACAAAATAAAAAACAAACAATTTATGAATCAAAAGAAACAAAAATTAACTTACCAATGGGTAAATGACGCAACCTGATACATCATCAACTTCTTCAGCTTTTATTATCGACTCAATTAGATACTCATGAAAAACATCTTGCCAAAACACCTTATTCATCTCAAATACTTGGTACAAGTATTTTGAAGTCAGATTCTGCCCACCTTTGTTTGGGACAAATATCGAAACCAAGAGATAGAGGACGAATAGCTTGACGAAGTCTTTAGCTTTGGTTTCATCTGCTGCAGTTTCCATCTTCTTATCTCCCTTAAAATACTCGACCGCAAACATGTTCACCCTTTTCTTCAGCTCATCATCTTTGGCTATATCTACATCCTTCATCGTTTGTAGACCAAAAATCACAGCAAATTGTTCAGGTGTGGTCTGCAATATCATATTCTTTGCTCTCATTAACTTGAAACAATCTGGTTTCACACGCTTGACACTCTTATAATATGACCCTAAGATCATCTAAATTGCTTTGTCCTTTTCTTCAATTTTTCTTCTTGCAGCTTACCTTCGTAGAACAGCTTGAAGAAACACCAAAATGGACAAGCAACAAGGGCCTTCATGTGTTTTTCCTTTTTTTGTATCAAAGATTTTATGTTAGGTGCCTCCGCACACAAATGATGCAACGAGCACCTATATGGTTCTGTAAGTCTTTTTTTCCCTGTTGTTAAACCATAAGTAAACCATAAGCACAAACAAAACTTCTCCCAACCATACAGTGAAGATGATGAAACCAATTTTGGTTCCATCAAAATAGGCATTAAGTAAAAAACACCAACAGAGTTGGTCCCAACCATACAGTGAAGATGATGAAACCAATTTTGGTTCCATCAAAATAGCTATTAAGTAAAAAACACCAACATTGTTGGTACAAACTATAAGTGAACATGATGAAACCAATTTTGGTTCCATCAAAATAGTCATTATGTAAAAAACACCAACAGAGTTGGTCCCAACCATAAGTGAACATGATGAAATCAATTTTGGTTCCATCAAAATAGCCATTAAGTAAAAAAAACCAACATAGTTGGTACAAACTATAAGTGAACATGATGAAACCAATTTTGGTTCTATCAAAATAGTCATTATGTAAAAAACACCAACAGAGTTGGTCCCAACCATAAGTGAACATGATGAAACCAATTTTGGTTCCATCAAAATAGCCATTAAGTAAAAAACACCAACAGAGTTGGTCCCAACCATAAGTGAACATGATGAAACCAATTTTGGTTCCATCAAAATAGCCATTAAGTAAATAAATAAGGTGAAAACAGATGAAACCTAAAACCATGCTACAAACAGATGAAACCAAGATGAAGATCAGTGAAACCTAATTACAGAAAAATGTAATTGAAACCTAACTATGAAACTAGTGATTTCGAAACAGATGAAACCTTATTACCAAATTCATTGATGAAACCAAAATTGGGAAACCAAAAATCATTGATGCATGTTGATTTTTAACCATAAATAATCATTGAAGAATAATGAAACTTCGATTTACCTTTTGGAGAATCTTGAATCTTAACTGTTTTATTAAGTATTTTGTTGATCTTTTTATCTTTCTTTTTCTCTTGTTTCTTCACCATTTTTAATGTTGTTTAATGATTTTGTTTCGATGTTATGTTAGGTTGAAATTGTTAGAGAATATAATAGACATATCTGAGTTAATAGTAGAAGGAGGATGTGGGAAAGGGAATAAATCTATTGATGACGATGAACAACCGTTTGATAATAGAAATTCAGTTTTTGATTCTGATTCTTAATGTACTGGTGGTGATGCAGATGATGATGACGAGGATCGGGATGAAACCAAGATTAAGATGATGTTGTTTCAGGAGATTTTTCTGATAATTTTGAAATTGGGGAACGGGTGAAACTGGGAAGTGGTTGAAGAGGGAAATAGTATCGTTACAAATTAAATGAGGAAAAATAAATGAGAGTGGTTTAAGGAAGGGTAGTTTAGACAGTTTGGTTTCAAATGAATTTTTTTGTAAAAAATTTATTTTGTTGAGTTTTTTGTTGTTGGATAGTGATATGTTTGGATTTATAACTCATGACCTGTTAAATTAATTCTAACTGATAAAATTTTATATACAAAAATATCAACTGTTGACTAAATTATTACCCATTTGTAGATTCACTTTCCTTTTTCTTCTCGCATATATAAGATTCAGTTAAATTAAATACAAAGTATATTTAAAACATAAATATTTATCAACTTAATTAATGAGGTAACAAAGACCCACCTTTGTCATCATCTCTATTTCTCTACCCCCTTCTATTTTCTTTTAAATCTGGTTGAACACCATTGATGGTGAGAATTAGGATTGTCGATAAGTACTACTACCCCTCGAACAAAACCTCACTGCTTGGACCACTATCAACACTATTAGAACAACCACGATTTACACACTACCACTACCCCTTTCCTATATAAAAATCTCATCACTTAAAACTGATTTATAAACGAGAATCAAATATATATAACTACCGACACCTATTTATAGTATTTCACTCAAGTTTTAAAAAAAAATATTTGAACCTTTTTTTTTTCTAAAAAGAGGCAAGCCTCATATAATAATAGACAGAACCGATTGAAAATCGGATTTGATACAGGGGTGATCAAGGATCAGATTACAATCATCAAAGCTACGGAGACTCCACCAATTCCTGACTAAATTTTTTACAATTTCATCCATTCCAACTATCCCTAAAGACCAACAAAGTAACAATATCATAAACAACCAAATTTGTTTGAAACAAATCAAATTTGCGCTCTCGAGTGAAGCAACAGTGGGATCTTTTGAAAGATCCAACCAAGGGTTTTGATTAAACCAAGGGTTTTGATTAAACCAAGGGTTTTTAAGCTCTTGTATAAAAGAGTAACATTAACAGTAACCTAAATAACAGTACCAGTAACATGAGTCTTCTGGAACGGTCGGAATAAGTCGAAATCGGTCTGGATCGGTATTGGAGTCTTGGTAACTTTTGTTGTTGCTGTTGATGAGTCTGTTGGGGGAGTTGTTGTAGCCGTTGCTAAACGAGTTTTGCTTGAAGTGGTTTTCATTGATGTTAAAGAAATTTTTATCTGGAAAAGATCTGCAGTTGAATCAAGAAGAACTTGTTGTTTTAACACTAGCCCTTAGCTTGAATCACCAGTACAAACACAAACTTGCAAGATTTGAAGAACACAACAACCAAAATAACTCCCACAGGAAACCCTAATAAAAGCTGAAAATCAAGGAAAAAAAAACTAAACTAAAAACTCAGAATGAAACTTACTAGATCTAAGTAATAAGTAAGAAGAGGGGATGAAAGAAGGTTTGATCTTTTGATCTGAGCAGAAATAGCTTAAGCGGTTGTGAGTTCTCTGATTGCGAGTCTTTTTTAGCATAGAGAAAACTGATTCAAGGATCCCAACGAAAACTGAACCTAAAAAACACTCTTTCGATTTGGAGTTTTATCATTCGTATTCAATGAAATGGAAAAAGCGTGGTCATGTTTTGGTTACCAGTTAAGTGTTCACAATTGATTATATGTTCTAATATTGATAAATGTGAAAAAGGATACATAAAACCCTAACTTTCAAGGAGAAAAACAGAGATAAAAGGAAGTAGGTTTTAGTTAACCAAGTAAATTAAGTTTAAAATCAATCCATACACAAAAAAGAAAAAAATATTAATTAATCTTTAATAAAAAATCGTGAAAAAAAAAGAAATAAAAATAAACATATTTGTAAATTAGGTAATTAAGAGAATCCACAGTGGGACGATCAAATCCCGGACCAAACCCAAATTTCATCTCTGGTCCGCCCAAAATGGATCACAATGGCGTGATCAAATTTGGGTTTTGGTTCACTTTTGTTACTGTTTCGGACATTTTTGATCCTAGAAGTGGACCAAAGTAGAATATGGTGGAGCGTGCATCTAACCATGCGTCTCGTGCCAGGCGTAACGCTGGCTCTCCGCCTCGTGCCAGGCGTTTACCTAGACGTGCGTCTGAAGATTCACCAGGCGGTTGTCTATGACTACTCCCCATCAGGCGGTTGTCTAGGGCTACGCCTGTCACTTGGGCATGCTCTTAGACGTGCATATGAAGATTCACCAGGAGGTTGTCTAGGGCTATGCCTGTCACTTGAGAATGCTCTTACATGTGCGTCTACAATCAGACGTTCTTCCACCGAGCGTTAATCAAGTGTCCGCCCCAACCAGGCGTTAGCTTAGTATTACGCCTGATCAAAATTTACTCTCTACCCAATACGTTTCAGGCGGAGTAAACCCAATTTTTTTTTTTCTTTACTCTTTGGGTTTAGTCGCACCACTGTGGGTAATCTAAGGGTATATCGGTGAACCTATAACAGGTAGGTAAAAGTTTATTTGACCAAAAACGCTTGGTAGTTTTTGATCTCCTGAAGGAGACGTGTCACCAAGATAGGAAATGCCACATCCTCCGAGTATGTGGCCCAACCACATCGTAGCCGGGGCATCATTTACATATCCTCCTCTTTACTACACTAATTCTAGTTTCTCTCTTCACCACAACCACAACCTCCAACGCTGCCACCACAACTTTCACTGTCGCCGCCACCTTTAGTGCTGCCGCCACAATGATCGTCACCACCTTTAACACCACCGCCACCAGCACCACCACCAATGCCAATGCCACCGGCTCCAAGACTACCAGCTCCGCCGACCCCACCAACGCCTCCGCCAGCACCACCACCAGCACCATCGCCACCTCCACTCAGAACTGCCACCACAATCACTACTACCAACAGTACCGTCACCGCCACCGCCACCACCAGCATCACCACTGGTAATACCGCCTAGACCTATCACCACCTCCACCGCCAGCAACACCACCACCTCCACCACTACCAGCAGCACCACCACTTTTACCGCCACCAATAACACTACTTCCAAAAAACTGCCGCCACAGTCGCCACCAACACCACCCTTTCAGTTTGACGAATAACAAGTATATAACTACTTTAACCGGTATAACTTGTTACACATCCTTTAATGATGGTTGCATAACCTATTACATACTCTTTCAATTTGTTGCATAACAAGTCATACAGTTATTTTAATCTGCATAGAGTGTCATGCAACTATTTTCTCAACTGCAACCACTAAAACTTTGAGTTTTAACTTTCGAGGCCTACAATGCTTAGTGACTTATGATACCAAACAACTTCATACGAAGAAAAATAATAATTTCAGTGGTGCAGTAAGTGTCCAAAACACCAAAATCTTAAACTAATATGTCTATGTTTTACACTTCAACCTTTCATAGAAGTTTTTCTAAATTGTGTTGGGGACGCTCCTAAATTCCCCTGATTACACCATTTTGAACAGACATATGTTGAAATTGTGGTTAGCAACTTCATTTTGTTCCTGATTAGTAGTACCACTACCTATTCAACAGTAACTATTAACGACTAATGACATGATAAACAAAATCAAGGTCTGTCTAGAACTGTTGTTTGTCTTTCCACGGAAAGTAGGTATCATCGCACTCTGAATACCAATAACAAAGTAATTCCTGCTGCCAAACAGGTGTGCACCTACACTTGGATTACTATTCAAAGCTACAACCGATCAAAATTAAACTAATACAATATGTGATTTTGTAATTCTCAATTTTCCTTGTCTATGATATGCATCCATGGAAATCAAGTTTTACACTTCTATTAACCGTTCTACACACATTTTCTTTCAAACTTAGCAAGTGGATACTGCAAATGAAAAAAAATCCAAACTTACCTACAATTCCACGGGGGATGAGTAGATAAACCCACATTAGTATCAACATCAGTTTTTTTGCTTAGTATCAGACTTAACAGAAGCTAATGTATTCCTCCCCTGCTTCACCGCCAACACCTCCACCACCAGCACCACCTCAACTACCACCAGCACCACCGCCACACCACCTCGTCCGCTATTAAAATGGCTGCACAACTTGGTTAAGAATTTCATTTTCAGGATATTTTTCATGGTTATGCATTCAAAATGGTTGCATAAGTATGCACCCTTCAAAGATAGTTACAGAACCGTTATGCACCTCTTCAGTTTGTTGCATAACAAGTTATGCATCTAATTTAATCTGCATAATTTGTTATGCATTTTTTCAGTTTGTTGCATAACAAGTTATGTAACTATTTTAATCTGTATAAACTCTTATGCATCCATTAAAGAAGACTGCAGAAGTTGTTATGCACCTTTTTAGTTTGCTGCATAACTTGTTCACCATCAACATATGATAAATCAAAATGAAAAAAGAAAGAAAAAATAAATTTATCGTTATAAGAAATATAGACCCGATCTTACCATTCCCTAATCGCTAGCACCTGATAGGTAGGGTCCGATCTGAATACGGTTTTCCTCTCCACCGGTAAAGAAACAAAATGTTTACACTGCAATTCCAAACTATAAACTAACTCCAACCAAACAAAGAGATTAGATGATTTTTCAGAAATTTCAATTGTCGCAGCCGCAAACATTAAACATGCATACATCAATCAGTACGTAATAAAACAAAAGGTAATTAAATCACATTCACAACAATCTCAACTACTAGCGCTAGAATTCAGGTATATATGACATTTCTAATGTAATGCATCATACTGAACTCTTAGATTAGGCCATGCATTTGCTTAGTTATTTAAATGGGAACAAATTAACATTCTTATATACTGATAATAGAGATTTAAGAAACCCAAAATCATTTAAGGAAAACTAAATATGAATCTGGCACTGGCTCCAAATTATGCCTTTTTTATTATTTACTCCAAATATATGAAGAAGATGACATGAAAGTACAGAAGAATGAAAAACCATTTCATTTTATAAATCTTAGGTGCAAATTGTTAGCATATATGATGACGTTAAACAATTGCACATTTACAAAGTGGACGCACCTTAGTTTCGATGATACAGTTTCCTTGAAAGCACTGATTTTCTCTTCACCTAAAACACAAAATCACTTAATCCATCCAATCAAATCATCAAAAAAGAATCCAAAAAAACAAAAAAATCAGATAAGTAAGAAAATTAAAGGTTTAAGAAATTCAAATCGATTGTATAGGTAACAAACATTTAGATGTCCTGAATCCAAATCTGATCACAAATTTTTGATTAGATAAAAAATAGGGAGATAAATCAAATTTCGGTAAAATACCCTAAAAAAACATTTGCAATTTTTTTTTAAATTTTAATCTCAAAAGAGAAATCAAGTTTAGATGACGAAAGATCTTTACTCTAATAAATATTTGATTAAAAAATTGAGTTGTAATCTACGTTTTAAAATTTTCAAAATCATAAAATCATTTTTCATGAACTTTAACTCGAATTCGAAAATTATTAGAACTTATCTTGTGATCATTTCTGAAGATTTAACCTTCTTATTTAACAGTAGATAATGATCTTTAACCTAAGATTGCATTTCAGACAATAGAACCCTCAGTTCATCCAAGACGAGATTAGAGTAATCCAATTCTCGAAATAAACTGAACAGCTACGAAGAAGAAGAATAATATAAGGGTTAGTATTGGGATTAAGAAAAAATGAAATATAAACTTTAAAAATATGGGCCTGCGAATAGTTTTATCACCGAAAATGGGTGAGTACGTGAAGTTTTTTGGTCGTGGGTTTCACAATGAAAAAAACTAGAAAAAAGAGTGTCTGTAGATTTTACATTCAGGATTGCACAAAGTTCATTCTAACTTGTACTACCAAAACTAGAGGTGTAAAACGGGCCGGCCCAGTCCAGCACAGTTCATTAAGAGGTGAACCCACCATGCTACGTGTCGTGTTGTGTCGTGCCAGAGATTAAAACGTGCTATGTTGTGTTGTGCTTGAGGGTGTGTTGTGTCGTGTTGTGATGTACCTGACATATTTATTTTATATTTTTCAAAGTTGATATTTTCCAGATATTTAGATATTATATGTGTTGTTATACAAATAATGCAACATAACGAAGATAAAATATTAAAAATTGGTTAGGATAAATACTCTTTTGTAAAAAAAATATACACAAAATTTGTTGAAATATATCGTATTGTGCAGTGTTTTATACATGTTATGACGTGCTTTCTTAGCGTGCTGTGTTGTGCTATGTCACAAGCTTATCTGTGCCACATGATATGTTGTGCCACTGTGCCGATTAGTCTGGCCCAGCACACCACATGAAACTGCCATGTTGTGTCGTGTTGGGATTACTCACGTGATGTGCTGGACTGTGCTCGTGCTGGCACGACCAACTTTACACCTGTGACCACAATGGACTAAACCGATTAACCAATCGGGTTGAACCAAACTGATTAAACCTGAATCTTACTGAACTGTTTTTCAATGGTTTGGGATGTTTTCACTTTAGTATTTGTAAACCATTTATCTTGGTTTAGTTTTGGTGGAACCTCAAACTAAACTTGAAACCAACGATTTGAGCTGATTGGTCTACTCTAATCCCTTCGATTCTTCCGTTTTAGCCGTCTATCCTAGCATTAATTATAATTCCCGGTTGTTATGTTTAACTGATATGCATGTTTCCAAAAGTTTATTAATTAATTTCCTTTGGTTTTAATGGCTACTTGACCTTATAAATTAACTTATCATAATTTCTTGTTGTTTTACGAAATTGATATCTGATTTGATCATAAAAATTCTCTAGGTTTTATTATTGTCGGTTTTGGAAAACCGAGATCAATTCTGCACCAAACTATTTGGAACATGGTTTGGTACGTTTTTTATAAGTTCAGAAACCGTTACTCTTGGTTTTAGTTATGGTTTAGTAATATCCGTACTTTTCATATGATGCATGCTCAAAGATGAGTCATTGAATGACATGAAACTTCATCTCAAGATTGTGAAGCTTACCCAGGGATGCATCCGAGTACAGATGCATCAACTTGGTATCAATGATTGCTACAACATTATTAAACTTGTCCTTTGCTCAGAGAAGCAACATTTACTCGTGATTCTTACTAGTGGAAGCATCAATGATGCTACGACAATATTATGCTTGTCCCTTACCAAGAGATGCAATATTTCCCTATGTTATTTACTGAAGGAAGCATCTTGATGCGAAAACATCATGATCATGTTGTGATGCTTACCCAAGGTAACATCAGATGTCCTTATGAAGCTTCACCAAGGAAGCCCTACGTTAGCATGCTTTTTGAGGAAGCAGATGGACTCGGTACATGACAAACATCTCCCAAATCCTTATATGTATAAATGTCTGTAAAATATATATAGGGATGAGGTGTTGGTTGGAAATTGATGATTCAAGGAAGTATCATTTTCCCTATGTCTCTTCCCCGAGGAAGCATTATTGTCCCTATGTCCCTTCTTCAGGGAAACATCACGAACGATATGTTTTGCAAAAGCAAGTGGACTCGGCCTATGGACTTTTCTCTTTAATGTATTTATTTATATTTAAACTTTGTTGCCATAATAGTCTTCATTCCCGTTTTTAATTTTGTTATAAGAATTTACTTAGTGCATTAAAATGTCTTTCCGGATGTATGGATATACCTTAACCATGGCGGTCGTTTTTGTTGTCGTTAATTCGTCCGGCTTGAAATTGGAGATCGAGCAGTTGTTGTTCGTAAAAGACCAAGTTGGGATGTTGATGACACATAGACTAGATTATCATGCAGCCATGCACGCCGCTTGGGATGAACATTTATGAAAATTTCAAATTTACTCGGAGAGATCAAAATTTTAATCGCATCTTAGGTGATATACAACGCTTAGTAAACTTACTTGGAAAAAACATAGTAAAAGCTTTTGAGTTCCGTCATTTAAAAAGTACATCTATAATATGCACATTTGTGGGTTCTCCAATATTTCACGAACTATTCAACAAATTGTTAACTAGCTAGGGTCTAGCATAGTACTCCCTCCGTTTCAGGAAAAGAGTTACTTTCTCTTTAAATTTTTGTTCCAACAAAAGAGTTACTTTCATTTTCAATATAACAAACTTTCAAAACTACCCTTGTTATCTTAAGAAATGTTATTATTCTCATTATAAAGATATATGTAGTATTAAACTTTTTGTTAGGGTAAATCTGGAAATAAATTACAAAAGTTATTCTCTCTCATCTTGCCTTAATAATTGTGCAAATAGGAAAAATAACTCTTTTCCTGAAACGGAGGGAGTAATATTTTATTTGAGTTCACCTGGTCTTGGAGTATAACTTTTGAATGTTTTTTTGTGGGCCCATGCTTTAGTTATGTTCTAGTGTATTTTTGATGGTCATTATTGTGCATGTGATGGTTGAGAACTTCCTAGCTATTGTACTTTTATTTGATGATTTTTTCTCTTCAATCGTTCAAACGAAAAAACTAATAATCATCAAAGGTGAAAATATTATAGAAGAGGCTTACAGAAAGTAAGCAGAGGAAACAAGGAAAAAAATAACCTCGGTGCTAAGGAAAACAACTAACAGACCCCAGAGCACCCCAAACCAAAAAGGTTTTGAAATTAAGAAGATAAAACAAACACCTACGTTAAAGAGAAATTGCCCTAATTAACCTCAATTTGATTCGCAATGAGATAGAGTTTTTACAACAAAAAAACTTGAGATTTTATTTGTTCAACAATGCGCGAAAAGTCCCCTTTTTGTAATTAAAAATTATATCATTCCCACACTTTCCATATTTTTCTAATATATTATTGCAGGCAACATTTGCCAAAAAGCTTGACTAATAAAAAAAACTTCTTCATCCGCCACCCTTTGATTACTTATGTCAGTGAAGTCCGATATTATCCAAGTCAAAAAGAAACAAAAATGAACAGGCTTGGCAAGTCATTCTAAACCAACTATTGATGCAAGGATATCAAGAGAATCATCTAGGTTGTGAATTGGCTAAAACTAAAGGTTCATTGTCTTCCTCAATTCTTTTTTTTAAAACATGTATTGGCCGGACTACTGTCGCACCCACTTAATAATAATAGGGGAAGGATCCGTTGACATGGTTAGAATGACATTATCTTGACATTTTGGCATTATTTTTCTTATAAAACCCAAACGAAAATGAATTTGAAGATAATTTTTTTATTACATGTTCTTCTTATAAAGCTATACATTCTGATCCTTCCATAATTGAATTTCATATGATTCAGATCATATAAGAAGGTGTAAAAAAGGGAAGGCCAACGGAAAAAAAAAAGTCAATGAGGAAAGGAAACAACAAATCGCCATTTAAATTCAAAGAAAACTATATTAACCCCTAGATTACTTTTAAAAGCCACAGGGAAAAAAAAATCTTATGCAAAACACATTATACTCACTTCTATTACTAGATTAACATGAAACAAATTTACAATAACTAAATCAACTAAGGGTTTGCTTGGTTTCGTATATCAAAAATGTTATCAAGCTTAGAAGGGCAGACTTAACGCATAAGAATTGCCATTCAAGCTACAAAGAACCCGCTGTTAAACAAGATTACATGTGTGATTCCGGTCTTTCTCTTCTATACATGAACTCCAATCGAATAATATAACAAGAAGAGATTTCTAAATATTTCTCAATCCTCTGGAGAACACAATCAGTTGTATTACATATTTTGTATCAATTTCTACATGAGAAAATACCTTATAAGAAAGATCTTATGAATAAGGTCGTTGGGTAATCTGATGAATCTATCTTCCTCTTCTCCGTTCGTTGTTATATGGATATACTAAACATTAATTTTCTTTTCAAGAATCAATATAAACCCTAATAAAGATTGTATAAAAATACCTGATATGGAAAATCAATAGCATGGGGTGAATGATTCTCAGAAGAAAGTAGTTGTAATTGCAGATGATTAACTTGGGACGAATGATATTGGAGTTGTTCTGGAAACGAAAAAAAAAGAGCTTGGGAAATTGAATTGTAATCTAAATGGCACCCAAATTACAAGCCTTCCAAAATTTCCCATGACATAAAATTGACCTGTCACTCAAAATATACCCAGTGATCCGGATTACGCTCAGGCCCTTTACCTGGTTACCCAAAAGTAGCCAAGTAACACAAAATTTGCATTATGAACTAAGAGTTGCCCCATCATGATATAAATTTTATGAAATATACTACCAACCCCAAACTATATGGGTTCTACATAATAAAACCCCAAAAAATGGGTGCCCCACATTTCTTAGTTTGTCTTATTTTTAGGCCCAAAACTTTTAATTTTGGGGCTTGGATTTAAATTAATTTGTGATGATCATATTTTAATAAAAAATTAATAGTATAAATACCCCTATCATATATACATTCATGGTAAAAGGATTTGTGAGAATCATATCATTCTGATTCTTTGTTCTCTCTACATCACATCTGATCATAGCGCGGGTAAGATTTTTTTCTCATATTTTCTTCATCTACTTTTTGTATTGATTTCATAACCATTTTATATTGATTTCATTATCTATTTTTCATTCGACAACATGCAACAACAATAACAGATCCAAGTTCATCGTCATAAACAGTAATAGATTTTGTTTTTAAAGCTTTTTTCTGCAACAGTTTGATCTTTTGCTTCTCTTTTTTCTTGTGTTTTTCGTTAGTTAATGTTTCAATATTGAATACATTTTCGATTTATCTGTTTTTTATTACTGTTTTCGTTAACCTAATATTTGATTTCGATTATTATGTGTTTACTTGATTTAATAGATTTTGATTTATATCTAGGTTTTCAATTGATTAGAAACAATTAAGGTAAGATTCGTTTATTATTGTTTGTATTATTTTTTTTTTTGATCAATTTGTTATTTGTATTTTTAGATCCTGAAGAACATCATCTGCGAAGTTTAATCTGAGCTTGATTTTTACTTTGATCAAGTTACTTCTTGTTAGTATTTGTTTTATTCTTTTGTTTTTTGTTCATTTATGTGGAATGAATGTGTTGAAATCGTGATGAGTTTTTTTTTTGGAATAGATGTGTGGAATACCTGATTTTTTTAAGAGATATTAATGTGTTATACATTCATTAAATTTGTTGAATTGTAATGTGGAATGTGATATTAATTGTTGAGTAGATACTACAGGCAGGGTAGTTGAGAAATTTAGGTTGTTGTTTGTGTATCAGTGAAGAAGACGTTGATTTTTTTTGGTGTTTTAGTGAGTAATAAAAATAAAGGTGTATTTTTTATATATGGATATCAACTGACTAGCATTAGAAGCCATTTTGGCTTGTTGCTTTAACTTGTCGCCATGAATATATCTCTCCCCCTCTGCCCCGTCGCAAATTGTGTTAGTTTTCTTTTTTATTTCATAAAAGACTTGAATGAATTGTTATCTCTTTTTGTAGCTAAGCATTGTTCTTTTTTATAATATTACGCAGGTTGTTTAATTTTTTGTTAGGATGCTAGTTTTCAGCATGTGTAATCAACATTTCCACTAGGTATTTTAGCATGTGTAATCAACAGTTACACACTAATTCCTGGGTACCATGATATTAAACATTGATAAAGCTTTTGAATTTTTTTCAGGTTATCATGGCTTCTGTTAGTAGTATTATGGTTGTTTGTTTCTTTTCCCATTTCATCACCGTTCGTGTTTCTGTTGAAACTACACTTGATGAGTTTAAGAAGGAAGTTTGCAATCAATGGAAACAGTTTACTCCCCTTGTATATGTTTCTTCATCCGTAAAGGTGAGAAAGATCTTTCTGTCGACTGTGATTATTCACTTCAAGCACTGACCTCCCTTACACATAGTTATAAGAAACCTAGCTTTGATATATTTCTTGAAAATGTCACTCATGTTGCTTCATGTAGCTGTAGGACTTCTTCTGTTGTTACTTGTGATTCCACTACTAGTTCGTCGAGAAACGTTGAATCAATGGATATTTTTTTGGAAGATATGAATAAGCTTCCGCAACCTCTATTATTTAATAGTTGGTCTAAGTTTCTTGGTGAGGTTGGTCATGTTTTTGTTAAAGGAGTCGTATAAATTGGTTTGGCTTTAGTCCCATCCGCATTCAAACCAAAGCATGACGGATTTCAAGTTTGACATTCACATCTAATGGATACACAGATAGACTTCAGACATATTTGACATAGTGCTAGAACTTTGTACAAAGATGTTTTGCTAGTACTAACCCAAATTTTGATTCACAAATGGAATTTGGATCATTCTAAAAGCCTGGAAATCTAATTACAAGAAGATAAATTGGATGCGAATGAATGCAATAGATTTCTTTTGCAATTGATATTAAAATATCAATATATATCTAACAAAAATGTCTTCAATTTCCATGTATTAGAAAATTGTAAAACTCGCATAAAACCAACGTATATACCATGGACAACATCCCAATAAAAATTTATTTTTAAAGTCCAATAAGCAATCCAAATTAATAATTTAATATATAAAATCTAACTACTAAGAAATCTTTTTAAAATTTTTTTTCCTACTACAGGAAGAAATTGATAGAGTAACAGAAACCTAAAAAAAAATATCAATCTCGAACACATCATTTATAGAAATATAAATAAAGAAAAATAATAAAAAATAAAAAATAAAAATAGAAAACAAGAACTAGGAAGTGAAGTATGCATTTATCCACTGAACCAACAAAATTGCACTCTAATTTTATAATATGGTCATCATTTGATCTTTAACCGGAACATTCTATTGATTTTCCCATTGACAGGCTTGGAGTCTTAGAGTGTGAATATTTTTGCTTGTTTTTGGGCCCAAGCTTTAGTTCTGTTTAGGGCATCCACAGTCAGACGATCAGATCAAAAGACTAAATATCAAAAAAATTAGTCTTTACTCCGGCCCAAGAACAACCGTGGATAGTCAAGCGGTGCTCTAGCAATGCGCTTGTGGTTGAGCGAAGGCTTAGTGCTACGCTTGGGAAGACGGACGAAGTTCTAGGATTTCTCTTGCTCAAGACGGTGTCGTAGCGTAACGCCTGATGTGGAGCGGAATGCTAACGTAACGCCCGTGTTTAGACGGTATCTTAGCACCACGTCCAATAGACGAGCGGTATTCCAGAAGCGCGTCTGGTGGGGCGAAGTTGTAGCAACCCGTAAGAATGGTACATGTGCAAAATGATGGTGTGAGGGGAATGGGACGGGCGGTGTCCTAGCGCACCGCCTGGGATTCCAGGCGAGCTGCTAGCAGCCCTCCCCATTTCTATCTTCATTCTTACTAGCCGAAACCAAATTTCAGACTTTACTACACAACTCATGACGTAATTGAGATGTACAGTCGTATCAAGAAAGCACCGAAACACCATAACATTGTAAAAATGGTCCATCATCCTCCCATCGGAAACAAATATCACAAGAACCCCTCTGAGAAATACAGAGACGTCATGGTTGGCTCATGTAACGGTTTGGTTTACATCACTGTTGGACATGTGGAAGTTTACACTCTCGGCGGTGGCACCGGGTGGAGAAATAAAGGGTAGATTACATACTCATTATGTCCATCACCAGCTGTCCTTGTCGACGGAGTTCTTTACCGGATAGACAGTCACGACAAGAATTTGGAATTGAATACACTGTCATCGGAGTTGGAGTAGAAAATTAAGTATAGATAATAGGGATATCGGGGACGACTATGATCCATTTTTTATAACAGAGAAAAATAAAGTTCTAATGTGGCACATCAGTACCTCTGTTTCATTAAAAGCTCTTGAAGGGAAAAATTGCAGCGTGCAAGAATGGGATGATAATGGAACATTAGATGAACTGCGGAAGGTGGTATAAGAATGAGTAACTAGACAAATTCATATAGGCGGAGTGCTAAAAGCATGTTTGATGTTAGGCGGCATGTTAGGATAACGCTCAGTTGGAGCGGTGTTCCAGCAATACGCTTGTGTATAGGCGTTACCCTAGTACACCGTTTCATCAGACGAAGCCCCAGCATAACGCTTCAATAAGCGAACTACTAGCTCACCGCCCGTGTTTCTGACGCTGTGCTAGAGTAACGTCTGGATTTGGGCGAACTCCTACGACGCCGCGTCAAGCTAAACGGTATACTACGAACCCCCTCGATTATAACCAGTTTAGTCGGGATCAAAGATTAAAAGTAATAAGCTACAGTTGATTTCATCGACTATCGACTTCTTTTCATCGTTCCACTACGCCTACATTTCTCGGACTAAAGATCAAAAATGATCTTTGATCCCTGTTTTAATCGCATGACTGTGGACTCTCTTAGGTGTATTTTTTATCATTATTATTATGAGTGTGAGGGTTGGGCACATCCTACCTTATGTGCTTTTTTTTGGACGATTTTTTCTCTTTGGACAACATTCTAAACCAACTATTGATGCAAGGCAGAATCACATAGGTTGATTTTTGGCTGAATACGTCGATTGGCTAAACTAAAAGTTTATTGTCCAAGTCTTCAGCAATTCATGTATGGGCTGGACTAGTGCAGTACCCACCTGATAATAATAATAATAAATTGGAATTGAATAAATACCCTTACTATCTACGGGCCTTTATAAATACCCATACACATTATATATATATACCTGCACCTTCTAAAAGGATATTCTAAAAAATATTTATTCTATTTTTACCCTTTATCTCATCTAATATGCCGATTAAGTTATCAATTATTTCTTTTTTGTTTCAGTTTGTTTGTCTCCTTTCTCTCGATCTTCTTCTCTTAGCCATCACCACCACCTCCACCACTACTTTTGCTGCCACCACCACCTCTCTCTTCTCTCTCATATTATCCATCACCTTTACTACTATCACCACCTCCGCCACAATCTTCAATTAAAAACAAGTTTTTCTTCATTAACAAGGTCATCAGTACAAAACAAATAAAAAAACAGAAAAATTAGGTTTCAGAAATTGATTTTGAAGATCCAGAGTTCTGATCTTCAACAACAATCAAATTGGAAGATTCGATGAAAGGTAAAACAACAAAAATGCGTTTGAACTAGTTTAGATTTCGTGTAATTTCGAATTTGTTAGGATTTTGGTACTAATTTTGCTAAAATCATATTATCATCTTCACTAATTTTTTTGTTTGATTTTATTTTAGTATAGATTTGATTTTTTGTTTTACTGATAAAAAAGGTCTGAAGTTGTTATTGTTGCTGTGAAATACTTTAACATGAGGTTTTTCTGTGGTGGTGGAATCTGTGTAGGTGGTAGACGAGAGGTGGAAGGAGTGCCGGTGGTGGAATCGACACAAGATTAAGTGATGGAGTAAGAGGTGGGATTGGATTATGGTAGTGGTACAGAACTTGGTGGTGGAGGTGGATTTGTTGAAGGAAATGATGAAGGTTTTGGGCAGACAGAGGTAATGGTCGTGGTCCTGATGTAGAATGAGTAGACCTGTAGTAGTGGTGACTTGAAGTAGCAAGGAGGTGTGGGATACTTCTGGTGGTTGAGTTGTATAGACATATGATGGTGGTGTCATTGGCTTTTATATTAGTATAGAAGGCTCATATGATGGTGTAGGTTGTGGTGGTGGGTTGTAGACTGGTGTAAGAGGCTCATGTTGGTGGTGGTGGTGGTGGTGGCTAAGAAGCTGCAAAGAGGAATAGGCGTCGAAATAAGAGGAGAAAAAAAGTTATGCAACCTTTATCTTATCTTAGTTTTATCTATTATAGAGTGTATTGTTTACTACCAAATGAGCTGGGATGATTTGACCAATGTCATCCTAAATTCATTAACGTTTTATACTTCTTAATCTCTTTTACCCAAAATGATGTTTAACGTTTTAAGAATTATTGTCGAGTGATAATACAATGTGATTCCTATGTTTTAAGAAGAAATATATCACTGAACTTTATGACATGTCGGTATATTCAAAATGGGATTTCATTTCTTGGCAATGTTTTGTACTTTGATAACAAACTCCTGTGTTTTGCAGGTGCTTTCTACTGGACTTGGTCGGGTAGTGCCAAATTTGATATCAAGAAAGCATACCAATAGTGCAGCTACATGTATTTACTTTAACTATTCGAGGATGGTTGGGTATGATTTATGGGCTTACACCGACGAAGTTTGGAACTATTTTACTGTCTAGTTTTTAATGTATTGCAAACCTCCTTATATTTACACATATATTATCATCTTTTTTTTTCCCAACTGTTTTGGAATTATTGTGTACTTGGACGGTGTTTATTTATTGGTGTTATTGTTTTAAAAACTAATTTGGTTTTAAGTTAAAATGGTTAGTAGTAATGGTAACAGGTTCATAGATTTGTTTTGGGATTTTGGATGGAGTTATGAAATCAATATTTTTACATTTCAAAACATGATCGAGACTTGACTTTTGTAAAATGTTTAGTAACCATGTATATATGGCCATTGCTGATCTATTTTTGTAGTGTCAAGCATTAAGAGATTTTAGATATCATTTTTCTTTGGATTTGTTAGATTGACGATAAACATTTCTCATTCCTTATATACATATTTGACGATAACCTTGAACTCACTTTATTGATTTTTTTTCCTAAAATGTATTTACCTTGTTATATTAAACAAACTTGTGGTGTAATGGTAGCACACCTGACTCTATGTCAGAAGATGCGTGTTCGATTCACGTCAGGTTCACTCATTCGAGTATGTCAATTTTGGTATCAACTTTGGCTTGTTGACAACAGATTTTGGTGTCAACTTTGGGTTGTTGACACCAGATTATGATGTCAACAACATATCTTTTTTCTGAATTTTCAGTTTTGACGTCAACTTTGGCTTGTTAACACTAGATTTTGGTGTCAATTTGGGTGTGTTGATACCAAATTATGATGTCAACAACAAATCTTTTTTTTCTGAATTTTCAGTTTTGGTATCAACTTTGGCCTGTTAACACCATATTTTGGTGTCAACTTGGGTTTGTTGATACCAGATTATGATGTCAACAACATTTCTTTTTCTGAATTTTCAGTTTTGGCGTCAACTTTGGCTTGTTGACACCAGATTTTGGGATCAACTTGGGTTGTCGACACTGGATTGTGATGTCAACAAGAATTTATTTTTTCTTTTGAATTTTCAGTTTTGGTGTCAACTTGGGTTTGTTGACACCGGATTTTGGTGTCAACTTTAAAATGGTGGCACCAGATTATAAAGTCAACAATATAATTTTATCTGAATTTTCAATTTTTGTGTCAACTTGGATTGTTAACACCAGATTTGATGTCAACTTTAAAATGTTGACACCAAAATTTTGGTATCAACTTTAAATGTTGACGCCGCCATCACCACCACTCTACCACCACCACTAGCACCACCACCACCACCACCACTTGTCAAGTTGGAATGATAGCGGGATGGTGGTGGTGGTGAAGGGATAGGGATGAATTTTTTATTTTTTAAGAAAAAGAAAATATTATATGCGATAGATAAAAAAAAAATTAAATAAATAAAGATATTAAGGTAAATTAAGTTTAAATGGATAAAATTTCTAAAAAACAAAGGGGTGTATTTATTTTTATATAAATATTTATAAAGGATTTTATTTATAGAGATATTTAATTAATATACTCTAATAATAATATAGGTTTTCAAATTTCCCTGCCATTGCTTCACACCTACCGAATTCCACTGCATGCGCCACCAGTTCTGCCCACGAACTCTATCATGCTGAACAACACATCGACCCCAAAAGCAAAATTGTATGTCCTACCATCAGTATCACCATTCTAGAGAAAAACACCCACGGTAAGCAGAGATTCAAAATCTCATACATCCAGTATTATTATAGATAGAAATTTATACTATTATTTAAATGTCCTTTAAAAAAGTAGTGAAATTTAAAATTAAGAGAAACTTTTAAGTGGTAATAATGGTTCAATTATTAGGAAAGAGTAAGCCTGAATAGGTTAGCAAGAAGGGAGGGAGTTAGTAGCTATGCATGCATAATCATTTATTTATTTATATATCCCTTCTAATAACTTCCTAATTCGTCACTATTTTCTATTTTAAATATTATTCTTTTTGTTGTTGTGAGTGACATCTCCATTCTCCACTACTGATCTCAAGGTTGATTTTTATGTTCATTGGTTTTACAGTACCGTTGCTTTCATTATTGATCTCATTTTGTCTGATTTACATTTTTTAATTTCTATCATCACTATATACTTTTTCTTCCTTTTCCAAATGGATCAATCATCTCCACATACTTTTGATGAATCTCCATGTCTCTTAATTAAGCCAGCTCCTCCTCCGACCTATCAATTATTTAATAAAAAAAAAATCAAATGGTTACTATGATTTAAGGGAAAAGTTGTTCATTTCACTGTTCATAATTTGTTTGTTTTAGTCTAGATAGTGTAGTCATGACATTAGATTCTAAAGTATTATTAGGTTAAGTATATTATTAAGATCGATATCATTTTAGTACATTGATAAAATTATTAGACATTAATATTAACAATTGAAAACTCATCAGCATCGAATTTTTTATTAATAAAAAAAATTATATTATTAAGCACTGTTTAATCATCAAAGATGTTTGAATTTATGTCAAAAAATTATCTTTTTTATGTTTCAATTGTTAATTTAAGATTTGTGATTATTTATGTAATTTATCAAAAAATGAAAGTTACGAATATGATTAATGCATGGAGCCTTGCCTGGCTATCGCCCCTTGCGAAAATGCAAAATCTTTGCACCTTAGAAGCAAAGTGAAACCTCAGGAAAAGAAACGCGAACATGAACAGAGACTGAGTGCACCAAAATTGGATCCCATTCCGAAAATATATGTTATGTAATGGCACCTTCCAAATTTTCAATTCATAGTTACTCTAGTGAACATTCTTTGGGGTTGCATATGAACATATTTATTGGATTACACATTGTTAATTTGACTGTAAAAATACGCATTCTAATTAAGCTCCCTTTTCTTCGTAAATAAGAAGAATTAATTAATGAATCAAGAATAGTATGTTTAACATGACCAAATAAAAATGGACCCGTTTGTTTTATCAGGAAGAAAAGAAGTAGCCGCCACTAACCACAGAGCTACTAATAAAATAGATATTGGAAATCTTTAGTGTATTAGCCTTTTAACTAAACCCTTCCACTGATCATTAAGAGAAAAAGGTGTTTAGTTTTTAAGATATAACAGGACCCTTCTAAATTCTAATCATACATTACTAACTATAGAAAGATAAATGCCTTTCCTTGTCTAACATTAAAATAAAATATCATGTAAATTACAGTAAAAAGCAATCTATGGTGATGTATAAATATATTTTGTTGTTGGATATGTGTCTACTCTTTGTTAGACCCACCCACACTGACTGTTTTATATGCACGTGTATAGAATCTCAAGTGAGTTGACGCCAGTCAAGTTCAGTAGAGGAGGCATGCCAAAAAGAAATGTTGAATTATCAACTAATGCGTTTTTAAGCCTTGCAAGTATCCGTGGGTGCGGAATGGTGGTGATTCAGGCTTGTAGTATAATGCATGATTGCATGTAGTTTCCCAATTTTAAAGTTAGAAGTGTGTGTTGGTAAATTTATGACATTTACTAGCAAAATTCAACATTTTACAACTAAATACAGAAAACGAACAAGTGGTTATCATGAAAAAGATCGTCAAAAAAATGCCAATTTTTATCACATTAGAGCCAGAAAAATAACTAAGAATAATAGATGACATTCTGAGTTATTTCTGGTGGTTTCACCCACTTACTACCAAACTCTTTGTCTTTCAACAAAGAGAAGTTTGGGTTGGTGAAAGTATTCAGGCCACAAGTTTTTAATTTTGCCTTTTGCCGCAAACATTCTAATTTTAAAAAATTGAATAAAATAGAATCCATCCTTACTTCAAATCGAAGTGCAAATATACTGGCTTGCACTTTTAAAAGCCGGAGAAAATAGTAGACACTAAGACTTGGACACATTAAATTGGTTACCAGCTTTTGGTCATGGTTGTAGCTTGTAGGTAGCAAGTTTGTCAAGGTTAGCATTAGATACTGGATTGTTTTAGTTTATCTTAAGAGAATATATGATAACATAAAACCCAAAGAACATTAAAATGAAAGTGTCAATCAATGACATTAAAATGAAAGTCTATACGTGGGATCGTTATTCTCCTTGAATGTCACGCATTTTAAGTGCTGATGTTATTGTTAAGAAGAGAGATCTATTCTTCTATCCTCTTTAATTTGTCCGGCCATATTACGGTCTACGAAAATTATTTTGTTCTACATAATTTTATATCCATCAAAATTAGTAGATAAAGGATATCTAAATTTGTGCAAAAATACTAAATTATCCTCTATAAAAACTTAAAATTATAAATTAAAAGTAAACTCATTACTAAAACTAATTACTCCATTTCAATTTCATCAAACAATTCTTCTTCTTCTCTCCCTCTTCTTTTCAGTTTCAAACCAAAACATCGTCGACCATCGGCGATTCAAAAAATAATTAATCGTTATTTGTTTCTATATAACGAAAAGGGAAAGACGAATGAAGCATCCCACTGGAGGATCAACTGAACCTAGTGAAAGCGATCCAAGAATTGGACAATCAATTCGACATAAATCGAAGAAAAAGACGGTTACGGAGGAGGAAGACAAATTAACTTTTAAGTCGATACAGCAAATGGCTCGAATCAGGTACTTTTCTATCATCACATCACTCTAAATTAGGTTTCAATCACATGCCAACACTCAAAACTGAAAATTTTGATTTTTGGATTTTCTGTGAAAACCAGAATCGTTTGATGTTCATGTCCACATCGAACGATTCTAATTTGAATCGATTGATGTTTATGCCCACATCGAACGATTCCAGTGCAAATGAAAAGTCAGGAAGAACATCAACCCAGAATCGTTGGATATGGATATACATGTAGAACGATTCTAGGTCGAGAAGAAACTGAACATTTACCATAATCGTTGTATGTGGACATTCCTATCGAACGATTCTGGGTCGAGAAGAAACTGAACATTTATTAGAATCGTTGGATGTGGACATCCCTACCTAATGATTTTGGGTCGAAAAAACTCCAGTGTTTCTGTTGGTTTTTTATCCTAGAATCGTTGGATATAAAAACCAACATAGAACAATTCTGGAATTATAGTCTTAGGAATCGTTGGATATGTGTGTATCGTGGTTGCTGATTTCTCTCTTGGAATTCCTAAATCCCCTTGAATTCGATTGTTGATTATTGTATGTTGTCGTACTCTTTAGGGATAAGGGAAATGCTAAGAAAAGGGAAAAGAGAGATAAGAAAAAACATGATCTTGCTTCTCCTGAGAGCTTGGGACCTCGTCAAAACGAAGGTAAGAACTTGACGGCTAGAACCAACTAAATTGGAGCACCAAACAGAAGACTCTTCTTCTGGTACAGATTCTGATAGAGTTCCACGCGAAGAGGAAAGTGATAAGGAAGATAGCAAGAGCCATGACGGAGAAGAACGAGGAGGTGGAGGACCACCACGAAAACCACAAGAACCACCACAAGAACAACAAGGAGATAAAGATGCAGTGCCAAGAAAGAAGAAGAAGGGAACATACTTTCCAACGGCTTCGATGTTGCTAAGCCGCGGTCCCGATAAGCCCATTCATGGGTTACCGAGTGATGGAGGACAGTTGCTATGGGGTATGAGCACAGCTGGGTTGCTAAGATATGTGCAACCATGGTAAGTATCTCAACCTTATTGTATATATCGTCTATATTTATTTAAGCTTAATGCACTTTCTAATTTGTCGTGATATGTCATTCAGGATCACGCCGATGCCGTGCGTCTTCCAAAACACCAATCGTCATTCAGTAAGATGGAGTTATGGACACTGGATGGAGAAGCACGCGAAGTCAAACAGACCGTCGAATGAATATGGTTGATGTATGGAGCGAATAACTCCAAGGTTTTGGTATGAAAACCCCCTTGTTTCTGCCTTCATGGAGAGATATTACGCAGAGATAATTATTTTTCATCTTCCTTTTGGGTAAATGACAATAACCCCAAACGATGTGCAGTTGATCACGGGTCTCAGAGTTGGAGGTAAAGCCGTGAGGGGGCCCAAATACCAAAATGAGATAAATTAAAAGGTATCTACGAGTTCACCTCTAGGGTGTTTGGTTAGGATGAGGACAAGACCACGAGGGAGATGACGGTAGTAAAAGATAAAAAGCAGAGAATATTCCATCTCAGCCATCTTAGGGAAGAGTTCTCAGGAACACTGCATCTTCATAAAAGTGGTTAGCTGACCCCGCAACATGTCACTGCTACCGCCACCACATATGTTCTCTATATCCTGGGATCTATTATCTTCTCTGATGTTTCTGGTTCTCGGGTGAACGCCAACTACATCCAGTTAGTGGAACCATTGGTGAAAGTCAGCAAGTACTCTTGGGGTATTTCTTTCTTTACATACTTATTAAATGCCCACCTTTATTCCTACGTTGATGCAGGTGTGGATATACTTGCACTTCCCAGAGTTTTCTAAGAGGGGCGGTGAGCAAGGGAATTAGGACGATGAGTATTTGGGAAACAAATACTCTTTTAACTGCAAGAAGAAGAATCAGGAGAAGAATCTCCTTTAACCGAGGCAGCGACTAGACAACTTGATGGCGAATGTTGTTTTTAACCCATACAAGGATGCATTTGCGAAAGGAAAGATGTTTGGATGCCCGGAATAACTTTAGCATGAACCTTTGTTTCACCCAATAGGCTATGTAATGTACAACCCGACAAGAGTGGCGAGGCAATATGGTGTTGTGCAGAAGATTCCTGATGCAGTCAAATTCAAATTTAACATGGAGAAATGTATTTCCTTTGAGAATGATATTGAGGTTGTCCAAAATCCTTTACCAACTCAAATTATTTGGGAGAATGATAGACACATTTTTTGTGTCTAATTTATCTCAATTCTAATATTATTAGTGCTCGATTTTGTATTTATTATGGTGTTTTATGTGTGTAGGTATTTTAAGAAAGAATAAACAATCGTGGAAAAATTGGCTCAAAAGTGTTAAAAGCTCCCTGAGAAATTGATAAAGGCATCCAAGAGATAAGTTAAAGGCACCCGTGCAGTAGATATGGGCACCCCCCTTCTTCTCCACGTTCAAACAACATTTTGGCGGGAAAGTGCAGTTTTCAACTGCGTCATTTCTGGAATTGATTGATGGTTGTTTTTGTGAAATTTTCTCATGGATAATGACCAGGAAGGAGCTGTTACAACAAATCAGGGATGGTAATTGGTTTGGATTTGATTTAATAAAAGATTTTCATCTATTTTCTATATAACAGGGAGAGGAGATATGCTTGGGGATTATTTCTGTTTTGGATTTGTGGATAAAGTAGGGAATATATATTCTCTGTTTTGGTTGTACTCCATCCTTGAGAGAGTTTAGGAAATATTGGACATCCACAGAGACGCGTTAAGAAAAGAAAAAAAATGAATTATTTCCTTTTTCTGGCCGTGGAGAATAAAAGCAATTAATGAAGATTATCTCATGTGATTTGGAGTCTTTGGTGTATAAATAGGTTGGTAGGGTCACAGAAGAAATATAGAGAGCTCATGGGGAGAAGAGAGAGGCTAGAAAGCGAAAAATCAAGAAGTTGCAGAGAATATTTTTCCTCTGTTGAAGAACACGAAAAACAGGGAATAGGCGACGGTTTCTTCAACCATCTATTACGGTTTCTTCATTATTTTTTTACAACGAATATCTTCAGCTTTGCAACGTTTATCTTCAGCTTTACAACGTTTATCTTCATCTCTGAAACACTTGTTTTGTAACAGTGAGTCTGTAACACCTATACACGTTGCAAACTCGCTGTTTTCTTTATTTTTTTCTCCTTTTTTCATCTTGTAAACACTTTTGAGAAATTAATAGGAATTTTGAGCATGTTTTCAACATGGGGAGCTAAACCTAATCCCTGGGGCAACGAAGGAAGCTATTTTGCTAATGAAAAAGTGGTATTTTCTATTTATTTAATTTTTGCAATTCTATTTATGATTATTTACTTGGATTAAAAATTGATTTAATGATTTCTGTTAAGCAATTGTGATTTCTATTGATGGAACATGCTTATCCTAGGGTTTTGATGTCCCATGCTTTCGATATACAATTTTTATTTAAAAATTCTACTTTTGTAATATTTTTATAATCAAATCGAGTGTGTGAATTGCATAGTTACAATCATTGAATTAAAATCACTTTAAAAATTGGTAAATAATAGAATCTTATCCTCAATACTCTCTATATCTTGATATCAACTTAATTTGAGTCTTGCTATTTATAGTTTAGTTTTAATTCTTAAGTCTAAAATCAAATCTTCACAAGTTCTGTGACAAACCCATTCTTACCACAATCTACAATCATATCAGAGAATAGCTCGTCTAATGATGCGGAATGGGTAGGCCTGCAAACTCCGATGATGAATCCAACCCGGCGTATATGTCGTGGTACCTCACAGTTTCTCACACTCGTATGATACGAATAGACGAGAAGCCCTTCATCAAGGACCAGGATAGAGCTCTCGATGTTCTGGTACGTATTGTGGTCTCTTATGGTATGTTAAGAGGGTTTAGAATGAGTTGTAACTTGTTTGTTGTTTGAAATGAAAACAGAGAAGACGAATCACGTATGTGATCTACAGAGAAAAAATGTGTATCGAGAGAGGAGGACATGTTGTGGCGAATCATGCTAAAATTGAAGAATTCCGGGCATTGGAAGATGAACAAGAAAGTACTAGATTTGGGAAGGCGGTAAAGTCGGTGCCAACAAGAAAACCAAGAGTGAGAAAGTCTGGTCGGGGTGAATCAAGCAGTGGACAAGGCATAGATGACCAACAAGGACCTGCCAAACGAGGTCGAGATGGTCATGGTCGTGGGGAAGACGGTGATGTGGTTGAATGAATGCTTTCTTGTTTTTTAAACTTATGTCTTTCACTTTGGATAATATGTCTTTAATTTATGTTTTTCATTTGGATTTAAACATATGGGTAACTAGTTTTATTAGTTTATGAAGGAACAAATTTAGTTGGTTTTAAAATTGTTGTGTTGGCTAAGATGCGATAAAAGTACTACAATTTGGTTCAATTTATCATTGGAACTCAACCTGTTTTTACTGCCAGAATCCTTTGACGTGGATAAATATATCAAAGATTCTGAACAGAAAATACAGATTTTTTTTTGTTGTTTTCAGATTCGTTTAATGTTAAATGTTTACATAGAACGATTATATGGACTTAGAAAAGGCCAATTATTTGTTGGTTTTTAAGAGTAGAATCGTTGGATACGGGCATACATAACAAACGATTCATGGCAGAGAAAATGTAAAATCATTTTATATGGGCAACCAAATATAACGATTCTAGGCAGAGAAAAAGCCAAACTTTCTATTGATTAGTTTAGAATCGTTCGATGTGTGCGTCCATAAAGAACGATTCTAGGCGGAGAAAAAACCAAATTTTCTGTTGCTTTTTGACGATAAAATCGTTCGATGTTGGCATCCATATATAACGATTCTAAGCAGAGAGAATGTTATTTTTTCTTGTTGTTTTTAGCTTAGAATCGTTCGATTTGCACTTATATATAACGATTCTATCAAGCCTAGTTTTTGACATTTTTGATTACATAAAATCATTCGACGTGGGCTTACATATCGATGATTCTTTCAGAATATTTCACCCAAATTTTGAGTTTTTCGAAAAAAAAATAGTCGTTGGGACTTCCTCTATATAAGAAGGACATCTATCTCTGACCAACTTCCCCCAAACTTATACCTTTTACTCACTCCCACTTAATCCACTACTCAATTAGAGCCGGGGAAATGGATTGGGAGCTGGATTAAGATTTGGAGATCGTCAAGTCGTTCATTCCTGTCTTCCGCGAACGTCTATTTGAAATCTATTCGATATTTTGGAAGAGAGTCAAAGAATTCTTCTATAAACGCACCGAGAACCCTAACCATCGAAAGTGGAGAGACCAAGTGTTTAGATTCTACCATACCAAAAGCGAAATGCGAGAGTTCCGTAAAATTAGAAGAATGGTTCACGAGCATCATCCCAAGCTTCTATTTAGCGATAAAGTGAGTAGTTCAGCATGTTCATCCCTCTCTCATCGCTTTATGTTTGCATACCAACGTGTAATCGGTATAATTTCAGGTCGAACGACTCCATAGCTTATGGCAAATTCGAAACAATGGTCTCTGGACTTTGTAATTATTTTAGGTATATATATTTATTTATTTTTTGACTTTAAACTTATTTTTATTTTTAAACCCTACGGAATGGTAATTTAAATATAAACTGCAACAAAGAAGGACGACAATTACGATATTATCTCGGCCCCTCGGGTTCGTACACTGACACAGGGGTCGGTGGACCGAGTCGACTACAACCGATTCATCCTCCGTCGGGTACGGGAGGTAAGACTCGATCAACCCATGAATCCCATGAAAGTGGGTTTACTGTATTCCTTTGTGTGCATATATGTTGAGGAACTGGATATTGATTTATTTTCTAGTAAAGGGCGGCCATATAAGATAAGGACTCGGATTTCATCACAGTTTCCTTTTTGCCCGCCTTAGGAACACGTTACCTAACGCGAACTTAATCCTTAAAATTTGACTAGAAAGAAGACCGATAAGGTATCGAGCTTATTGGAAAATCTTTTGGAAGGATTGTATTGGTTACTTTGTTAGCTCAACTCAAGGATCAGGATGATTAGTTTAAGTTGATTTGTGTTGCCTTGTAACCCAAGGAAACGTTTGCCAAAGAGGTAGGATTATCCAAGCTCCATATAGCTTATCTTGCTTCTCTTCGATCAACTTAATCTAATTCATATCGGTTCAAGAGGTTTCCTAAAATTATAACTAATTTCCTTTTTGAAGAATAAAAGCTGGTCTAGAAACAGTCTAAGTGGAGCCATCATGTTTTTTGTTTGCTAGATTAAATAAGTTTTCTTGGTCGAGTCAGCCTCGCTTGTGTTTGTTTAGAATTCCCTTCCAATTAAGAGTTATTTTATTGCATGTCCAGGACGCCTAAAACCTTGAGTGAGCGTGCCTGGAGAAGAGATTCTATTGGTTGTTTGATCAGTGACGAGAATAGAAACTCTGTCTTTGAAATTTAGAATTTAGGAAACCCTTCTTTTGAGAGCCTGGTTTTTGCAAACTTTAGTTTTGAGAATTTGTTTCTTAGTGAGGAAGTTATTTTGAGTTTTCCAGCTGTGCCAGAAATGTCAACTTTAAGAGATTTGTTGAATCCCACTAGAAATTCTCGTCCATCATGCAGCAAGTTAGCTGCAACTCAAGCAAACTATGAGTTAAAACCTGGGACCATACATATGCTCCCAATCTTGTTAGGAAAAGAAAATGAAAACCCTTACTTTCACATTAGGGAATTTGAAGAAATATGTAGTACCATAAGAATTTACAACCTGTATGATGAAGCTTTGAAACTTAGGTTGTTCCTTTTTCCCTGAGAGACAAGGCCAAATCTTGGTTATATAGTTTGCCATTTGAATCCATCGAAACATATGAACAGCTTACCGCTGCCTTTTTATATAAATTTTTCCCTAGGCACAAAACATCATCTATTAGGCATGAGATTTCCACATTTGTGCAGCAAGAGGGAGAATCTTTGTATAGGTATTTGGAAAGGTTCAATGATTTATTGATACAATGTCGCCATCACGGTTTAGAAAAGGTTAGACTAGTCCATATCCTTTATGAATGGCTAGATTATCCAACGACGACCATGGTTGAGTCATTGTGTACATGGAGTTTTGATAGTAAAACTGTTGATGAGGCAATGACATTTTTGAATGAAATTGCCGAAAAAACCCAACAATGAGAATGTAGTAAGGAACCCCGAAGAAATTTTTTACTGAGTAGAGGTAATATCAATAGGGTAGATGGAATTCTTGAATCAGATGCCTCTATATCAAAAAGGTTAGAAGCCTTAGAATTGAGTCAATCTAGTTGTGGAATAAAGCCCAAGTCATTTTGGAAAGGACATATTGTTGAAGAGAAATCCCATGCTCTTTACAATAATACAAGATATGATAACCGTCAGAAGTTTGACCCATATTCAGAAACCTATAACACTGGTTGGAGAAACCATCCAAACCTTTCTTGGTCTAAGGGCCAAAATCAAGGTCAGCCTAGTAACCCTCGGGTTCCCCTAGGTTTTGGTTATACTAAGAATCCTTCTGGACCAGCACAATTTCAGAACCCTTCGGATAAGAAGATCATGAGTCTACAAGAGTCTCTCACCATGTTAGCTCAGAACACTACTAAGTTTCAGCAATCGGTTGAACAAATTTTACATGCTAATAATAGGATTGCGCAGGAAAACAAACGGCTATTTCCGATCTTCAAATCCAGGTTAGTCAGATAAATGAGTCTTTGAGAGGAAAATGTAAGTTTCCTAGTCAAACACAACCCAACCCTAGAGGAGTTCATGAGTTATCTTCCGGTGAGAAATCATCAAATCATGTGAATTCATTTAAAACCCTTAGGAGTGGTAGACAATAAGGTAACCTTGCCCGATAGTGAACATGTTGTAGTTCACCCTTCTGAGCATGTAGCCGAAGAGACTGATAAAGTCTATAAAGAGTCCAATGCGGTTCCCGCTGAGCCCGATTTTGTGCCCAGAACCCAATTTCCACAACTTCTAGTACCAACTAGGAAGGAATCCATTGGAGATTTTTAAGCAAGTCAACATCAATCTTCCTTTATTAGATGCAATTAGGAAGATTCCTACTTATGCCAAGTTCCTTAAGGATCTTTGTATGCGAAAGCGAAAGCTTAGTGTACAGAAAAAACCCTTTATTGTTAATCATGTAAGTTCAATTATCCAGAACAACACAACTCCTAAGTACAAATACCCAGGTTCCCCTACCATTTCTTGCACAATAGGTAACTACTGTGTAGAGAAAACGTTACTTGACTTAGGATCCAGTGTGAACTTACTTCCGTACCATGTGTACCTCCATCTAAGACTTGGTGACTTAAAACCTACCCAGATAACACTTCAGTTAGCTGATTGGTCTGTAAAAATTCCTCGTGATATTGTCGAGGATGTTCTTATTGAGGTCGATTGATTTATTATCCTGTGGATTTTGTTATCCTAGATACCCAACCTTTTCCTAACCCACAAAACCATATATCTATGATATTAGGTCAGTCGTTTTTAGCTACATTTAATGCGATCATTAACTGTCAAAATGGTGTTATGAGTTTATCTTTTGGTAATATGACTATTGAGTTGAATATTTTCAATATTAGTAAGCAAACCCCTGAGCTAGATGACACGTGAATTGAAGATGTGAACATGATAGGAACATTAGTTCAGGAGTCATTACCAAACATCTTATCTGAAGATCCATTATAGAGTTGTCTATCCCATTTTAGCTTAGATTTTGACGATGATAACAACATTGATCAAGTGCTCTGTTAGAATCTACCCCTATGTTAGATATTAATAGAGGGAAAACTAAGTTCGAACCACTACCAGTTTCTAATTCCACCTTAATTCTTTCTTTAGAAGAGCCTCCTAAGTTGGACCTCAAACCATTGCCAGATACTCTGAAATATGTGTTTTTAGGCCCATCAGAGACTTTGCCTATAATTGTAGCATCCGACTTGGATAGTAATCAGGAAAGTAGGTTAGTGACCCTAATTCAATACAACAAGGAAGCTTTAGGGTGGACCTTAGCATACATTAAGGGTATAAGTCCTACTGTTTGTATGCATCAGATTCATTTAGAGGATGACACTAAAACCTACCCATCTCATTTAGGGAGATGCAACGTCGACTGAACCCTAACATAAAAAAAGTAGTTTGAACTGAGGTGCTTAAATTGTTAGATGTAGGTATTATCTACCCAATTTCAGACAGTAAGTGGGTCAGCTCCGTTCAGGTTGTTCCCAAGAAATCAGGTATCGTTGTATTCCATAATGAAAATAATAGGTTAATCCCAACCCGAGTGACCACGTGGTGGCGTGTTTGTATTGACTATAGAAAATTGAACAAGGTCACAAGGAAGGACCACTTTCCCCTTCCTTTCATCGACCAAATGCTAGAGCGATTATCTGGACATAGTCATTATTGCTTGTTAGATGGATACTCTGGTTATAATCAAATTGTTATTGCCCCAGAAGACCAAGAGAAAACTATTTTTACTTGTCCCTTTGGTACCTTTGAGTATAGATGCATGCTTTTCGGGTTGTGTAATGCGCCTACTACTTTTCAGCGCTGCATGATTAACATATTTTCTGACATGGTAGAACGGTTTCTAGAGGTCTTTATGGATGATTTTTCAGTGTTTGGTTCATCTTTTGATGAGTGCTTGCATTATTTTACATTAGTGTTGACTAGATGTAAGGAAAAGAATTTAGTGCTTAATTGGGAGAAATGTTCTTTTATGGTTCGTTCAGGAATTGTTTTAGGGCATATCATATCTTCTAAGGGTATAGCCAAAGTTCACCTTATTAAGAATTTACAGGTTCCCAAAACCGTAAGAGATATTAGGTCATTCTTAGGGCATGCAGGTTTTTATCATCGATTCATTAAGGATTTTAGCTTGATTTCTAGGCCTCTTTGCAATTTCCTTGCAAAATATGTTAAGTTTGTCTTGATGATGTTTTTTTAGAGGCTTTCGAGAATCTTAAGACTTTACTCACTACCGCCCCTATAGTCCAGGCACCTAACTGGAACCTACCCTTTGAAATCATGTGTGATGCTTCAGATTATGCTATTGGTGTTGTGCTAGGTAAACGAGAAACAAATTACTTCATGTGATTTACTATGCTAGCAAAACTCTGAATGATGCCCAATTAAACTACACCACCACAAAGAAGGATTTCTTAGCCATTGTTTTTTCCTTAGTCAAGTTTAGATCTCATCTCTTAGGTTCTAAGGGCATAGTCTTCATGCTGCTTTGAAGTATCTCTTGTCCAAGAAGGATACTAAACCTAGATTGATTAGATGGATCATTTGTTACAAGAATTTTCTCTAGAAATTAGAGACAAAAAGGGTGCAGAAAATGTAGTAGCAGACCACTTTTCTAGGCTTATTTTTGATTCCCCTGAAGATTCCCCTCATGTGAGGGATAGTTTTCCCGATGAACAACTTTTCTTTGTTTCCCGATTACCTTGGTATGCAAATATAGTGAACTATCTTGTTACTGGTTGAATGCCCCAACATTGGGGTAAACAAGATCGTTCTAGGTTTTTAGCCGAGGTTAAACATTTCTTTTGGGATGGTCCTTATCTGTTTAAGTATTATCCAGACCAGATTATTAGGAGATGTACACCTGAGAGTGATCAGTCCAGTATTATTTACTTTTGTCATGATCATGCTTGTGGGGTCATTTTAGTACTAAGAAAAACACTGCTAAGATATTGCAGTGTGGATTCTACTGGTATTCGTTGTTTAAAGACACCCACCTTTACTGTGTTGCTTGTGAGCATTTCCAGAAGTTAGGAACCATTTCCCGTAAAAATATGATGCCTTTGAACCCTATTCTATTTATTGAGGTCTTTGATGTGTGGGGCATTAATTTTATAGGTCATTTTTCCTAATTCTTTTGGTTATTTTTACATCCTTGTCGCTGTAGACTATGTGTCTAAGTGGGTTGAGGCGGTTTCGTGTAGAACAAATGACCACAAGGTTGTGGTCCAGTTTTTGAATTATAACATATTTGCACGTTTTGGTACACAACGAGCTATAATTAGTGATGGAGGGTCACACTTTTGTAATCGACCATTTAGGTTTTTGATGAAGAAATATGGTATTACCCACAAAGTAGCTACCCCATATCACCCACATACTAGTGGTCAGGTAGAGGTTTCCAGTAGGGAGATTAAACATATCTTAGAGAAAACAGTTAATCCTATATCGGAAGGACTGGTCGTTGAAGCTTACTGATGCCTTATGGGCTTACTGTACAACGTTTAAGACCCCTATTGGAATGTCACCTTATCGTCTAGTTTTTGGCAAGGCATGTCACTTTCCCGTCGAGATAGAGCATAGAGCATATTGGACTGTAAAGCAACTTAATTTTTTGCTTGACAAGGCAGGAGCTTACAGGAAGCTCCAATTCAATGAGTTGGAAGAGATTTGTAGAGATGCATACGATAGTGATAAGGAGTATAAGAACGAAATGAAACTTGTACATGATGGAAATACTTTAAGAAAGTTATTTTCTCATGGTCAAAAGTTCTTCTGTATGATTCCCATTTGCATCTATTCCCCGGGAAGTTACGCTCTCGGTGGACGGGTCATTTTATAATTCGCACTGTTTTTCCTTATGGTGCTATTGAGATTAAGACGCTGGATGGTAGTAGTTCTTCAAAGGTTAACGTTCAGAGATTGAAACCCTTTTTAGAGTCTTTTCCTGCAGGTGATGTTGAGGAGGTCCCTTTGGAGGACCCTGCTTACCTTGATTGACCATCAAGGATGTTGTTGTACATTAGTAAGTTTTTGTGTTTTTTTTTTTACAAAAAAGGATTGTTACGCTTCACCCAAGTACTATCTTTCTGACTTACCTATTTATTCCTCTAATTACCTATATTTTTGGTATTGTTCTTTAATTTGAAACACTGAGGACAATGTTAGGTTTAAGTTTGGGGGTAAGGGAGAAACTTTTAGTTGAAATAATAGAACTCCAAACTTTAGAAACTTGTGAACAATTCAAGATGATACTAACCATTCTAGGTAGATAGAAACATAGCTCTTATCTATAGGAATTAGTGTGCCCATCTAAATGGTATATTCATAGAAGGATGCACTCAAGTGTTAGAAATAACATGATAATCATTGAACAAGCATATATCGGAGTTTATCTCGACCATATCACCTTCTGTTTTTATTTTTTGTATTTTATTTTGTTTCTCTAAGTGATTTGGTGGGGCACCAGTATCGAATTGTTATCACCGCCAGGATGAAGTTGAGTGTTTGAGATCAAGCCCCATCATTGTATTATTTAGACCATTATTCAAAAATAAATAAATCGAGCATTGACACTTTGATAGCAATACGTGTGTTCTCCATGTCTCCGTCGCCTAAACAAGCGTAGAACGCATGATCCATGAGAACTATCATGTAAGATGTTGATAAGGAGCATGCGCTTGGATTCATATTGATTCAATCATGTTGTCAATACATTTAATTTAAATATAATTGTTTTATTTCCAATAAATCGACCGCTGGGGCCCTTGTATGTACCAGCTGAGTCGATATTAGTATAAGGATTAAGACCAGTGGGAGCATATCTCAATCCATTAGGATTCATCCTGGCAGTGAACTTCAGACAGATATGGGAAACACCGTTCACCTTAGTCAACATGTGCACAATTCATGACTTCTATATCCATCTTCTAATTTATCCATGTGTTTGAATTTGATTCCAAGCAATGTGAACGTTGATAATTTCCATTCATCTCTAGAACGTTTGATGATTATTTGAGTAGAGTTTTGCATTCTTATATGAATTTTGGTACGCTGAGTGCAAGCTCGTGTACAACAATTGGACTCATATAGGGTAATTCCTCCCACAACCAAAGAATTTTGTAGCCAACTAAATAGCATGTTTAGTGTCTACCCTCAATCGTTCATAAGTAGTTAGAGTTTAGAGTAAAGGTTTTGTGGGTATATCTCGTGTAAACCCTCACGAGACAAAACTCGTCCACTAGGGATACCTAGGGGTTCAAAGGCTTGTTGCACACACTAAGTGCAATTGCGATGCCTGCGACAATGAGTTAGGATTTTTCTAGATTAATTTTTCTCGAAGACTAGCAAATAATAAGTTTGGGGGTATTTGATGGACATATTTTTTGTGTCTAATTTATCTCAATTCTATATATTATTAGTGCTCGATTTTGTACTTATTATGGTGTTTTATCTGTGTAGGTATTTTTGGGAAAGAATAGACAATCGTGGAAAAATTGGCTCAAAAAGTGTTAAATCACCCCGAGAAATTGATAAAGGAACCCAAGATATTTGTTAAAGGCATCCTAGCAGTGGATAGAGGCACCCCTTCTTCTTCATGTTCAAACAACATTTTGGCAAGAAAGTGCAGTTTTCAACTGCGTCATTTCTGGAATTGATTGAAGGTTGTTTTTGTGAGATTTTCTCATGGATAATGACCATAAAAGAGCAGTTACAACAAATCAGGGATGGTAATTGGTTTGGATTTGATTTAATAAAAGATTTTCATCGATTTTCTATATACCAGGGAGAGGAGGTATACTCGGGGATTATTTCAGTTTTTGGAATAACTTATGGATAAAATAGGGAATATATATTCTCTGTTTTGGTTGTACTCCATCCTTGAGAGAGTTTAGGAAATATTGGACAGCTGCGAGACGTGTGAAGAAAAGAAAAAAAAAAGGAATTATTTCATTTTTCCGGCCGTGGAGAATAAAAAGCAATTAATGAAGATTATTTCACGTGATTTGGAGTCATGTGATGTATAGATAGGTTGCTAGGGTCACAGAAGAGATATAGAGAGCTCATGGGGAGAAGAGAGAAGCTACATAGCAAAAAATCAAGAAGTTGCAGAAAATATCTGCTGCTGAAGAATACGAAGAACAGGGAATAGGCGACGGTTTCTTCAACCATCTATCACGGTTTCTTCATCATATTTGCAAAGAATATCTTCAGCTTTGCAACATTTATCTTCAACTTTACAATATTTATCTTCAGCTTTGCAACGTTTATCTTCAGCTCTGAAATACTTGTTTTGTAACAGTGAGTCTGTAACACCTATAAACGTTACAAACTCGTTGTTTTCTTTATTTTTTCTCCCTTTTCATCTTGTAAACACTTTTGAGCAATGAATATCAATTTTGAGTGTGTTTTCAACATAAGGAGCTAAACCTAATCCCTGGAGCGACGAAGGAAGCTATTTTGCCAATGAAAAAGTGGTATTTTCTGTTTATTTAATTTGTACAATTCTATTTATGATTATTTGCTTGGATTAAAAATTGATTTAATGATTTTGGTTAAGCAATTGTGATTTCTATTGATGGAACATGCTTAGCCTAGGGTTTTGATGTCCCATGCTTTCGATTGTTATTTCTAAATTCTACATTTGCAATATTTAGAATCAAATTGAATGTGTGAATTGCATAGTTATAATCACTGAATTAAAATCACTTTAAAAAATTGTAAATAGTGGAATATTAGCCTCAATACTCTCTATATCTTGAAATCAACTAAATTGAGTCTTGTTATTTCTAGTTTAGTTTTAATTCTTAAGTCTAAAATCAAATCTTCACAAGTTCTGAAACAAACCCATTCTTACTACAATTTACAATCATATCAGAGAATAGGTCGGCTAATGTATTTGGAATGGGTAGGCCAAACTCCGATGATGAAGCCATCCCGGCGTATATACCGTAGTACTTCAACTTTTCTCACACTCGTGTGATACGAATAGACGAGAGACCCTTCATCAAGGACCGAGATAGAGCTCTCGATGTTCTGGTACGTGTTGTGGTCTCTTATGGTATGTTAAAAGGGTTTAGAATGAGTTGTAACTTGTTTGTTGTTTGAAATGAAAACAGAGAAGACGAATCATATATGAGATCAACAGAGCAAAAATATGTATTGGGAGAGGAGAACATGTTGTGGCGAATCAGGCTAAAATTGAAGAATACCGGGCACTGGAAGATGAACAAGAAGGTGCTAGATTTGGGAAGGCGGCGGAGGCGGTGCCAACAAGAAAACCAAGAGTGAAAAAGTCTGGTCGGGGTGAATCAAGCAGTGGACAGGGCATAGGTGACCAACAAGGACTTTCCAAACGAGGTCGAGGTGGTCGTGGTCGTAGGAAAGGCGGTGATGTGGTTGAATAAATGTTTTCTTGTTTTTCAAACTTATGTCTTTCACTTTTGATAATATGTCTTTAAGTTATGTTTGGCGTTCGGATTTAAATATATGGATAACTAGTTTTATTAGTTTATGAAGGAACGAATTTAGTTGGTTTTAAAATTGTTGTGTTGGCTAAGACGCAATAAAAGTATTACAATTTGGTTCAATTTATCATTGAAACTCTACCTGTTTTTACTGCCAGAATCCTTTGACGTGGATAAATATATCAAAAGATTCTGAACAGAAAATGCAGAATTTTTCTTGTTGTTTTCAGAATCGGTTGATGTTAAACGTTTACATAGAACGATTATATGGACTTAGAAAAGGCCAATTGTCTGTTGGTTTTTAAGAGTAGAATCGTCGGATGTGGGCATACATAACAAATGATTCTTGACCGAGAAAATATAGAATCGTTTTATATGGGCAACCACATATAACGATTCTAGGAAGAGAAAAAACCAAAATTTATATTGGTTTTTTAGTTTAGAATCGTTCGATGTGGCATCCATAAAGAACGATTCTAGGCGGAGAAAAAACCAAACTTTTTGTTGCTTTTTGACGATAGAATCCTTCGTTGTTGGCATCCATATCTAATGATTCTAAGCAGAGAAAATACTATTTTTTCTTGTTGTTTTTAGCTTAGAATCGTTTGATGTGCACCTATGTATATAACGATTCTATCAAGCCTAGCTTTTGACATTTTTGATTACATAAAATCGTTCGACGTGGGCTTACATAACGATGATTCTTTCAAAATATTTCACCCAAATTTTGAGTTTTTCGAAATGAAATAGTCGTTGGGACTTCCTCTATATAAGAAGGACCTCTATCCCTGACCCAACTTGCCCCAAACTTACACCTTTTACTCACTCCCACTTCATCTACTACTCAATTAAAGCCGGGGAAATTGATTGGGAACCGGATGAAGATTTGGAGCTTGTCAAGTCGTTCATTCCCGTCTTCCGCGAACGTACGTTTGAAATCTATTTGATGTTTTGGAAGAGAGTCAAAGAATTCTTCTATGAATGCACCGGGAACCCTAACCATCGCAAGTGGAGAGACCTAGCGTTTAAATTCTACCATATCAAAAACGAAATGCGAGAGTTCCGTAAAATTATAAGAATGGTTCACGAGCATCATCCCAAGCTTCTAGTAGCGAGATAGTGAGTAATCGATTTAATTCCAGGTCGAACGATTCCATAGCTTATGGCGAATTCGAAACAGGGAAAAAATTTTCATGCACGCGAGGGAATACGCCATGTTGAACCAATGTGCTCGGATGTTCATCAAAAATGTATTAATGTGCGAGCTTCAAGAATATGCATACTAGACTATGTAATGCAATGCGCTAATATCCTAAACTATGTAATGCAATACGCTAATATCCTAAACTACGAATGAAATTTGTATTTTACGAAAGTTTCATGGAATCGTTTCATAATAACACCCACATCCACCGATTCTCATAATCGTGCTTTTGTTAATGGTTATAACCACCGATTCTGGTGTTCTTCGTAAATGAAGAACACCAACCCAGAATCGACATACGTTGTTCATCGTATCCACTGATTCTGGGTTGATTAACTTAAAAAAAAATTCTCTGATTTAACTAAGTTTTGATGATTACTTAACACTAGTTGATTTCACAACTAACACGAGTAAACAACTATTAATTGAATTAATTAACACTAATTAATCATGGGGTAAATTAGGTATTGACAAAAATAGTTGGATAAAATTTTTTGACATTTATTTCATAATAACCTACTGTATCTTTTAGTGATAGCATAAAAATAATTCTCATAGGTCTTAGTATAACCAGGTTAATCTTGCGGAATTATTTCTTTATTTTTGGCTTTGCTAGCCAGTGTTGTAAGTTGTCTGTTGGTGGCATGCTGCCCTCCGTAATGAATTACTAACGCTACTTATAATATGTGACTCATGTCCACGCTAAAGTCTAACACACTGCCCACAAATTATCTATAGTGTATGCCCTTGTGGAACACGCAAAGTATAACCTAACCTGCACCCTCTTAAATACAATGTGGGATAATTGGAAATATGTCCCGGGTTTAAATTATCAGTTGAGAATATGTTCTGTAACTGTCAAAATTAAGGGATATGTTTCAGCCGTCCATTTTTTCCGTTAAATACATTTTTCAGACAGTTATGCCCTTGATCAACTTCATATTTTTTTTTCCGTTAAATCAACTCCCGTTTCCGTCAATCAATCACCATCATGATCAACTTCATGAATTCAGGATATATTTCCAATTTTCCTCTCTTTAACCATTAAATGTTTTATGTGTGGAGGGCATAACTATCTAAAAATATGTATTTAACGGAAAAATGGACGGCTAAAACATATCTCTTAATTTCGACCGTTACAGGACATATACCTTAATTACTAGTTCAAATCCGGAATATTTTTCCAATTTTTCCATACAATGTGCACAACAATGAACTGCGGAACATCCATTCATGCTTAGGTTGTTAGTGCATTATTTACCACCATATATATCATCTATATTCTAGACTAGAGTTTGATAAAATAAAGTACTTTGGGATTAAATTAACAATAAAAAACAATATCAACCGAATTAAAGGAGGTTAGGAAGGAATGTTCTTGAAATGACTCAAAACATTATTGCAAGGACACTTTTTTTTTGTTCATTTAATAATTTCATGTAGTATATATATTTACGTGTCTATCAGGATGAATTAAACAATTAAATTAGGTCGACATTTGCAAAAGTTACAAAGTAGTTGGTGTTACACTTTTGGAAAAAGAAATTATTTTGTTCAATGTTCCAACATTAATGACTTCAATTCATATTCATTTTTGTTAAAGCTTTGGAAAAAATTCATATTGGAATAAACCTACTACGCCTATGCCCTAAAGAAAGAATGGTTCTTAGGGAGGGATTTGATTTGACCCATGAGTTGTGCCTGGTTCACATCCAATCAACTAAGCGTTCGCACTGTTCAGAGAAGTAATGCGCCCAATAGTAGCTTAGCAACTTTGGCTGAATATTCATATGCCTTTCCTGGTGTTCTGTATTAGAATCACAGCTCTTTTGTCTTTACTTTAGTGCCTCAATGAAGCTTACCGTCGTCAAAGACTTGCAAATGTTGTAGAACCACCACAACTTTCGGGTTTCTTCTTTTATGGCAATTTTCACATGTGCATCATGGATTTATTATCTTTATTTTTTTATGTTGACGAGTTGAGTTTTGAGTCAAGGCAATACTATCATCACCCAACAAATTTTAGCCATGTATTAAAAATGCATTTGTCATATGCATCATGGATGTAACATTATCACATCAACAAGAGTATTTCGCCTATTTAATGTGCTATGGCTACACAGTAGATTTCATTTTGACAATATACTGAGGTAATTCTTCTGTGAACAATACGTTGGATCAGTTGCATATGATTGTCGATGGAAAGTATGGTGTATCAAGTATCAACTACAAATATTTTGATGCCCATCAGAGTCATCATTAAAGGGATAAGCAACGTATTTTATGAAACATACACCCACAAACGATTCAAATGACTTTAAAGACTTGTTCAAGTCTCATGAAAGACGGTGAGGGTAAAGATGGAGTAAAAATGAGCTGACGATTTTCAATTTGGACGACTGACTAGACTTATAAGTGCTATAGCTTTTCTTGGAGGCTGTCTATTCATTGTGGTCTTCTTGTGCGCATCATTGACTTATGAAGTTTTAGGAAGTAGCAAGGAATTGCAGAAACAAAAAAAAATTGTCTTGTTATACATGAGTAATTATACATATTGCAACTACTCTGCAAACCTTAAGAATTTGTCTCATGGAGCTTCACAATTCAACATTCATGGTAAAACCGTTGTCTAAAGGGTTAACCAGATTACTTTCAAAGAGTTGGTTGGACGCTATCTGGAATCAATTTTGTGGTGTCAGGTTTGACGTTTTAAATTTTACTTTTTACGCCAAATCATTTGGCGCAACAAAGCTGAACCATTGGATTCCAGTTATTTTATTTGTACCCAATCATTGAGCGCTTCTTTTATCAATCATCAGATTTTCTTTTAATGTTATAATCTAAGGGTAAAAAATCTTCTGCGCCAAACGATTGGACGCTAGGTTGATTCCATCTCGAATCATAATAAAAATAAGACTTTGATTTAAGGTGACGTGACTAGTTGTGAAAGTTAAATTATGAAACATGATAAGCCTAAATCTAAATAAAACTATAACCAAGCTTGCTTTTTGGAATATCCTTCTGGCAAAAGTACTGAATAAAACCTAATATGACTTGGGAAAAACGAGGACTGCGCGCCAGCCTAAACGTCAAATAGAAAAATAACTTGGATGATATACTTTTATTTATGACCGACAAGAATGAAGCGGAGCGAGTATAAGAGCACGCGTGACGTGAAGATCTAGCAGAGAAGGATTCAGAGCCGGAGTGTGACGCATTGCGCCTCTTAGAAGACGCTAAGATAATATAAAAGGCGCATACTTTAAAAACGTAGTGGTCTAATTATGTCATCTAAACTGTTAAATGGAACCTCACCATTATCATAAATTATTATTCATTCATGTATGTACACTAAACATATGTACTATAATCTGTATAGAATTGTAGATATCATGCTGGAACTAGTTAATTATGAATTATTGTTCTCTACAAAGATAGGTCTCTCTGTCATCTTTTGTTGTGGTTAGAAATGAGGAAGAAAATACTAGTTCAAATTTAAACATGGGGGTTTTAAAGTATACATGTACGCATTATTCTCTAATTTAAATAGACTTAAAAGTATTTTAAACCCATAAAGGTTTGATCAACTTTACAAAGTATTCATATCCATGGCAAAACGCTAGTAAAACCCTAGCACTCAACTCATCAAATCGTCGTTTGTCAACATAGACCTAATTATTACAAGTGAACAACGTTCGAACCTAAACATAATACGATTATCATTGTATACATGCATATTTATTTATTTGTTTCAAATTCTCTTCTTTTTAAAAACAACATTTTTTTATAAGAAGAGGCGTATCATCAACGAGCCTAAACAGCTAGTTATGTAAAAAAGAAAAAATCTTCAATCTCTATAGTGGTATCTGAATCTCAAATTTCTTATACGACCACTAAGTGTCGTACATATTAAGACACCAGTAATTCTAGATGGACTGTAAAAATCCCCTTGCTATCTTACGACTAAAAGTTAAAAAACATGTGTCTATTTTTATTTTTATTCTCTCCTTATATTTTTTGATGAAAACTAGATACATTAATCTTGTTTAAATGTAATATTACTATATAATAAGAGTATATATGAAAAGAACTATTTAAAAATTAGAACTATGCCTATACGGATGGACAACCTATATAACATGGACGGAAGTAATATTTTTTGTGTTCTTTTTTTTTTGTGGAAGAGGTAATACTCATAATTTTATTTACATTATGATCAATTACAAAAGGAGGACAACCAATACTAAATTTACAAATTTCGACATATAAAGATGCCCCATGACTTTCGTGCCAATTTAATGCCTCATGGCCAAAAAAAGTTCACACAATTGCTCGTAGGGTTTTCTCCAGCCGGTTGTTGTAGCAGCACTCTTAAAACACCTCTTCAAAAAGGAGAAGAAAAGCAAAGCAAAGCAAACATATACTATAAAACAACAAAACTCTCTTATGTATAAAAACAAAATCATAAAACTGTGTGTGACTTGATGTATAATCAATCAATATATAAGAAAAACAAGAATACAAAAACAAACACAACCCATCACTGCATATCCCACCCCACCTAAACTTACCGCAAAGACATATCCTCTCTCTATATCTCTCTATCTCTCTTTCCCCACCCAACCTTGCATATAAATACATCACAAGGCTAGCAAAAACCAAAACCAAAACCAAAACCACAAACTGAAAGAGAAAACATGGTAACAACAAAAGCTGTAATACTACTCTTGGTGGTAGCAGTGGTGTTGTTAAACCTCCTAATTACTCATGCCACCACCCTATCTGCTTCTTCTTCCACAAGAGATGTTCATTCAGATTTTCAGCTCTTGAATGTGAAAGAAACAATAGCCAGCACAAGACTCCATCCTGCAGCGGCAGTGTTAACAGATAATTATCAAGAGTTATCAACAAATAAGAAAGAAATGAAAACTAAAAAGAACAATAAGTGGAAGCTAAAGTTACATCATAGAGATGTGATTCCAGTAGGAAAAAATCATTCTGATCATAAAACCCGCTTTCATGAACGCATGAAACGAGATATCATTCGTGTCGAGAGCTTGAACCGCAGATTCTCAAGTGGTGGTGGAGCTACTAGTTATGGTGGTGGTGCATATAGTTATCATGTAAAGGATTTCGGGTCCGATGTTGTTTCGGGTATGGATCAAGGCAGTGGAGAGTATTTTGTGAGAATTGGTGTTGGAAGTCCTCCCAGGAATCAATACATGGTGATCGATTCTGGCAGTGATATAGTCTGGGTACAATGCCAACCATGTTCCCAGTGTTATCGCCAATCGGACCCAGTCTTTGACCCAGCTAATTCAGCTTCATTTGCTGGTGTTTCATGTGCTTCTAGTGTATGTGGCCGGTTGGAGAATGCAGGGTGTCATGCCGGACGATGCCGTTACGAAGTTTCATATGGTGATGGGTCGTATACAAAAGGAACCCTGGCTCTTGAAACACTTACATTTGGACGAACAATTGTTCGTAACGTTGCAATTGGATGTGGTCACCGAAACCGTGGGATGTTCGTCGGTGCGGCAGGACTACTAGGCCTTGGTGGAGGTTCTATGTCATTCATCGGGCAGCTTGGAGGTCAAACTGGGGGAGCTTTTGGCTACTGCCTAGTAAGTCGAGGCTCAGGTGCTGATGGATCCATGGTTTTCGGGCGCCGGGCTATACCCTCTGGAGCAGTATGGGTCCCACTTATTCGTAATCCTCGTGCCCCTAGTTTCTACTTTGTTGGCCTAGCTGGGCTTGGGGTGGGTGGTGCCCAAATTCCGGTATCACAAAATGTTTTCCAACTTTCGGATTCAGAGTACGGGGGTGTGATCATGGATACAGGTACAGCAGTTACTAGGCTTCCAACTGCAGCTTATATGGCGTTGCGTGACTCATTTATTGCCGGCACTGCAAACCTACCTCGGACCTCTGGAGTATCCCTTTTTGATACATGTTACAATCTTAATGATTTTGCTATGGTAAGGGTTCCAACCGTATCGTTTTACTTTACGAGTGGTCCGGTACTAACACTGCCGGCCAGGAATTTTCTGATTCCAGTGGATGATATGGGGACATTTTGCTTTGCTTTTGCTCCTACTTCTGGGCCTGGTATAATTGGTAACATCCAACAAGAAGGTATTCAGATTTCAGTTGATGGAGCAAATGGTTTTGTTGGTTTCGGACCTAATACTTGCTAAAGAAACTATTATGCATGAGCTCCATAATATGTGAATTTTGTAAGATTAGCTTTTGGTTATGTAGTCATTTTCAGCATTAGTGGTTCACGCAATGAGAATAGTAAAATTTAAAGTAACTAATGATGTATGCAATGGTAGTGTGTTCAAAGTAATTTAAGTTCTACTGGTATTTGATTATTAGTAGTGAAAATGTAAATATTGGTATGGTATTCAAGCCTCTACTACTGTATATCTGAATGAAATTACTGCTTTAATTTCCTTTGTTTTGTCATTTAACCAACTTTTACAGCCACAAATAGAAGAAGAGGATCCATGGCTTGGGAGAGAAAAGGGTAGAGCAGCCCTATATGAATGAGATAAAAGACTGCTTTAACCCTATACGGATAAAAATAATTGTGTTGTGTCTGTATGTGAGTGGGTGTGACCTGACATGCATCACATTTCACAATCGTCCATCAACTTTGTTTTTGCCCTCTCTTTCTCTCTAAAGCCATTCAGTGTCAGTCATGAGAAGGGAAGCAATGATAATAGTGGTCAATGTGAAGCCACTACTTGGGTAAGGCAAAAAAAACATCAATTGGAAACAAGGTGGAATTCATTCAAACAATGACTTTTACAAAGGTAGTTGCTTTTGCTTGAATTGCTTTCGGCATTACCATATAGTGTTCTCGAGTTGTTTTGAGAGAATATCAGAAATAATGCAGTTTTTGGTAAAACTTAAAGATGGGATTTTGATGATTGACTGGAGGGCAACTCCATTGCCCTAGACCTCTAGACCAATGCTGAAAACCCTTTAAGAGCCCCCACAAAAGGTAAAGCGTGTGGGTAAATTTGGATAAAAGACGAGAAGCAACCAAAGCAAGTGTACCCTTAATGCTTGGGAATTAGTATCATCTTGGGATATACATACTAATCTTTCTTTCTATTGCTTTATTTCTATGCTTTTCCCCCTTTTTCTTTAGATCTTTAGGGTTACTTGTCACATCCAAAACCCTAGCAAAAATTTCAGAGCACTTCACAGTAATGATGGCCACGCTACTGAGTCGAGAGTCTGAATAATGAGCACTATTTAGATATAAAAATTATATTGCCATTGCGAAATAACTCATCAGGAAATTGAGATAGAAAGCGTTGTAAACAACAGAGCACAGATTGGAACAAAATCTTAGGCAACAGTTGAATCTCAAAGTTTAATTAATCGTACTTTTATTTTTACTATTGCAGTCAGTTCTTTTCCAAGGACGATAGATGGGTACTTCAGTGACTCAGTCATTGAGGAGGTTCATTGAAGCGAGGGTTCTATCACAAGACTCTGTCAGACAGCTTTGCAATTGTTTCATTAAGTTATACCTTTACTTTTGGAAGTAAGCCAAAGCTAAAGATTCGCGGTCATTCCAGTCAGTCGACTAACAGGACCATCTATCAGGGCCCTCCAGCCCCTGCTCCACCATCTCCAAAATTTCAAATAATCCTCCTTCCCGCCACAGCATTCTTTCCTTTCATCTAAGTTTTTCTTCTTTTTACCTGAGCCAAATGGTGGTTGATTGCGGTTTAATGGCCGAGCTACCTTGTTAAAAGGTCAAAACCTCTGTCCTAGTAAGGAAAACAGAAAGGATTGAAAGTTGAAATAATAGCTAACTAAGTTTACAGGTCAGCTGGGATAGCATCTCAAGAAGTAGCAGTTTTAAACAAATTGAGTCCTGCTTTTAAATCTAAATTAGCCCCATACTAACGTTACACTATACTCAAAAGTAGTAAGATAACAGTTAATATCAATATAGCAGCCAACACAACAGGCAACAAGGAACGATATAAAAGCTCAGAGATTACCATCAACACAGCTCCATGCTACATATATGCGACCCAGCTTTGCATGCCCTATTTAACTTCAGCAAAAATACCATGCATACCCTGAAGAGACTAGCAACTTGTGTCTGAACTGATCTCCAGAGAAGTCATCTCCCTCTTTCTGCAATCTAAATCCAAAAGAACATTACCTCATTACAAGCTACGATCCAGAAGGTTCAGAACGTCATTCACCTGCCACTGCAGAAGAATCAGGTCATTTACCCTGCAATGCAATGCTCTTCCAATGGTTGATTTGCAATCATCCAAGATTCATACATTTGGATGATCCACAGAGTTACTGTAAGCCTCTTCATATAGTCTCCCAAGTAGGCTAGTTTATAGTAAAAGAGACTTCTATGAAGTGAAATACCAAAAACTGTTCCAGGGGCAACCATCTGACACCTTTCAGTTTCTCATTCTATACAGCAAGCTTTTGTTCTTCAGATAAATTAATTAAGCAGACAACAAAGGTTTCCATTCTACTTCGACAAGTGAAGAGCATGCATATTCACAGTCTTGTTGCCTGGTTATATCTGTGCAATTGATCTTAGACAAAAATTGATTGCAAGGATGTGGCAGAAATTCACTACTCGTTAATAATTGTAACCAGTTAGCCTGTTGCTCTGATTCACAACCATGCAGGCGAGCTGCAGATGCACAGCTGCAGCACCCCTACTCTTCCTATAGTTAGACAAAATTTGTGTATATAAACTTTTGACTGCTATATAGTTCCGATGAAAAACATGCATCTTCCTTAGACCATGAAAAGATATCTGAGATCCTCCACGGTAAGTCGAGTTGCGGTGCCACCCACTTGGTCTTCTCCAAAAGCAGATGCAACCATTTTTCTCTTATCTTCCTGCAAAATCATGAAAATGTTACACTCTTTACCAATTTTAGACACGCAATGAGGCATAGAACCCCCATCTGTGTCGGTGGCCTCCAAACGTGCGTTTCTGAACTTTTTCGTCCCAGAAGGTTAAAAAAACTCAGCAAACTTTAAAAGATAATTAAAAGCATATTTTGTGGACATACGTTATTTCAAAAAGGTCAGATCCGTTGAAAACTTAACATACTTACGCTTAAAAATCACATTCTGTCTTGCACCCACATGGTGAAGATCCAAGGGCTGATTTTGGTGACGATGATGGACATGTTGCTTACTATATCCACAGCAAAAATTTAATACAATCTAAAGATTCTAACACAATTATCCACTGATTACCATTAAGGACTCCTATAAAAAGATGACAGATTACAGGTTTAATTATAGTGACGATGTTTTGTTGAAGGCGTAGATCATTGTCTCTCAAGTCAGCCATTGGGTCTTAATCCCACATAGAACGTTTTAAGCATGTGAGAATAATTATGTCTGGTAGAAATGTAAGCAATGCTTCAAACTAAATGCTCTCACAACTATTTTGTGAGTATTAACATATGTAGATCATCCATAACAAGTTTGTCTTGGGCCCTCTTCATCTCAGAGCCCACCCTGAGATCATCAGATGAAACACAGCCTTTGGTTCACAAGGCAGTTCTAGAAGGGGGTGGACTGGCGATCCCTTTTTAATGTGAAGGTCAAATATTGAAATTTGAAAAAAAGCAATGACATACCCACCCCCACACCATATCAAATATCTAGTCAACTAAGAAATCATACCTGGAGAGCCAATATCCGATCTTCTACTGTATCCTTAACAGTTAATCGTGTTACTGTAACAGGACGAGTCTGCCCAATTCGATGAGCCCGATCAACTGCCTGATCTTCAGTTGTTGGATTCCACCACAGATCTAGAAGTATAACATGACATGCAGCTACCATGTTTAGACCAAGGTTTCCTGCTTTGAGTGACATCAGCATAACAGTCACCTGGATGAAAATTAACATCGTGAGACTCGGGACTCAAACAACGTCAACTGACGAATGAAAACTTCTCATTTATCTGCAGGTCAAGAGTCAAACCTCTGGATCAGTGTTGAAATCTCTGACAGCTCTGTCTCTTGAAGGGAGAGTCATTGTTCCATCAAGTCTCCTATATTGTATTAAAGATTGGCTCAATGCAGATTCAACTAAGTCCAACATACTAGTCCATTGGGAAAAAACAATTGCTTTTTCTGTTCCATTACTGTGAGAGTTAGTCGTATCTTCCAGTGGATTTGCAGACTTGCCCTTAACATCATTATCTGCTTCAGAAGAATGAGAAAATCCATTGGATCCCTCAGAATTTAGCATTGTTGAAGTCTTCACCTTGCAATGCTTTTCCAGAAATTCAACAACAGCTCTAATTTTTGAGGAACCATACATATTCGGCAATGCTAATGAACTCTCAGCAACTTCAGACAAACTTGTGGAACAACCATTAGGCTCATCAGAAATACAGCTTAACAAGGTAGCTTTAGAAAAGACAACAGCATTACTGAGCTGTCCTTTACATCCAGGTTCAGGGCATAAATTGTCATCACCAGTCAAATACTCAGATACACACTGATAGCAGAAGACATGCCGGCATATGGTAACAACTCCATCCTCGGGTGGATCCTGTAAACAAATATTAAAAGGTTTAGATAAGATTGACAACGTAATGATCAAAAGCTATTCTACAAGAGATTACGTGTATCTTTGTAAATTAACAATTCAATTTCAAATATGCAATCCCATATATTCTACATGCGTCTGTAAAGAAACGTCTTAAGCAGTATAAATTACTACACAATCAGAACCAGCAAAAAGAAAGGTTAAAAATAACTTAAAAAAGGTGTGAACCCTGAGGTATTACAGAAGCTTCCATTATCCACAATCTCAACAATACCTATATAATATAGATAGAAGAAACATAACATAACATGTAAAGAGCAAGATGGTGATAATTATGCAAGCTATTATAGTCTGTAGATACTTTGATACTCATGTGTTCTCTTAAAGTGCATTGCTTAATTTCCTTAGTTGAGTAAACTACTCTTCATTCAACTGTCAACATTCCAATTAAACAAACCATCCTTAGGACAAAACAACAATTTACCCGCCATACACCAATCAGAACCTATTCTAGCACCTTACAGTACACAACAGTAATACATCACTCCATAAGGAATCATAAGCAGTAAAAAACAAACACAAAAATTAGAAACACTAAAGGTATCGGGTATGAGAAAATCTTACATTGCACAAACCACAAATCGCCAAAGAAGCTTCTAAGTTATTCAGCAAATCCATAAGCTGCTCCTTCGGAAGTTTTTTTGCTGTTTTTATGGAAGCTTCTCCAGCTGAATTAGAATGGTAGCCTTTGACAAGAAAGGGATGATCACAAGCCTGACGAAGGCGCAAAAGCATCAAAAGAATATTTGCATAGTTCTGATTCAGAGTGCCAGCTGCAGCATATGCCTGCAATATTGCAAGTACACATCATTAATATGACCAGCACAAGTGCTGAATTCCTTATAAAAATCTATAAGTAAAAAAAGTCATCCACTTCTGAAATATACAGCCACTAGACCAAGAATCCAAAACTAGAAGACAACCATAAACATAATTAAGTACCTTGAACTGCGAGCGTGAATCTGATTCTAGCTTAGAATAGAAGGCGCGCTCCTCAGCAGAGAACTCCACCTTCGTCAAGTTAACCGTCTTCGATGGTAAATTAATAATAGGTTCACCATCAAGCAGAGTTCCTACATCAAAATAGTTGAAGAAAGTCGGCAACCAGATACCATGAACAAACAAACAACGATATGTATATACATTAAAATACAGCAACTACTTGTGTCACAACTTATGTATCAGTTATAATGGCATAATGATCAAGGGCCCTGGCCATTAAACTGAAGCTAAAGCCCCAAAAAATTGTTGAAGGAGTCCAAAAAAACATCTGCCCATTTTGAATGCTAATAAATGGCCCATTAAAAAAAAAGAAAAAAAAAAAACACAAAGCATAGAACATGATTCAATAATGTGGATAATACTAAAAAAAAAATTAAACAGCATGGAAATATCGTCGTAGTGGAGTAAAAACCACCACTGAGTCTTTTAAAAGACTGACAGCATGATGAACAGCAGTAGTAGATTATTTAACAATGGAATTGTTCTCTTGCTCAATGTCCTAAATGTGCATCTATTATACACTATATAAACATCACAAATATTAAAGATAAACAAATAAATATTTTGTTAAGAAAAAGAGGTAGATGGATAGTGGTGATTCAGGAATGCTCTCAACTTACCATCCACGGATAGGGTAGGTTGAGACTGTTTTCGGCTTATGTAAGGAACAACAAAATCAATCTAAGATTCTTGAACCATTCTTTAAAATCGTAAGTTGAGTGTAATTGTTTCTGGCCCAACTAGTTCTTTCCTAGAACAAGGGAAGCTGCTATGCTTTTGAAAAAAAATGTAGGATGCTTTCCTACACAACTGTATTCTAGGGGGAAATCAATTATTAACTCCATTTAATCAACTTGCGATATGAATGTAAACTAACACGACGAAGGCAGAACAGAGCGTGAAACATTATATTGTCTATATAATGAGCTAGTTAATGTGGAGAAGTTACATGCTTATACTACCTTCACAGGATTACAAGCAAAAAGAAAGAGCTTCAGTTGTTCAGCAAGTTTTGCAAAGGAAGAAACTAAGAAAATAAGCATTCATAACAGCATTTGACAGCAAAAATGCATAGAGAGCAAAGAGAAAAAACTTAGAAATAAGCATTCATGAGACATATCTAAAAATAAAAATGGTAGCCTTCTATTACTAGGAATCCCCAACTTAAAAAAGAAGCAGTAACAAAAGAAGAGGATACTAGGACTAGTTTCTATTTATATAGATATGGAAGCTACACAAAGGGATGCTAAGAATCACCTTTTGTACGCCGTAACATGATAGTCTTCAGAACTGCTTGGAGCTTTTTGTAGCCATTGCTTGAATTTCGGGATATTGGAAACTTTATCGATGTAACGAAGGACTTGTAGACAGAATAAGGGTCATACTTCAAAAATCTGAAGTAGCTGAAAAGATCATCAACTGAATTCTGTATAGGAGTTCCAGATAGGCACCACCTCCTCTTAGCTCGAAGACCACTACAAGCTCTAGCTACTTGAGTCCTGTGGTTTTTAATAGTCTGAGCTTCATCCAGTATCACTCTAAACCAACGAACCCTTGCAAGTGTCCCACTGTTGCAATCAAATCCCAAACCATTGATTCCTTTCTTACCTTTTTTACCTTTCTTACCAGCATTAGCCGTATTTTTCCTTTTCTTACTACCAGAAAATTCTGAAGATATCCCATATTTTTCTCCATTTTTTCCATCTTCATCATCATCATCGACCAGAGGCTGTTTTGGAACTTCATTAGTTACAATGGCGTATGTTGTGAGAACCACATCATATTTTGCCAGCTCCACGGGATCCCTCGTCCTATTGCCTCCATGATAAGTTAAGACAGAGAGCTTGGCACTCTCCGTAACCTTATCTTCCAATTCACGAGCCCACTGGCGAAGAATACTTGCTGGGCAGACAACCAATGTACCTGCTGCTGGTCTCCCACTTTGGAATGAAGACACAGAGGTACTAACCTCTGGGATCTTTTTAACTTCATCAGAATCAGGTATATCCTTCACTTTTTCTAATTCTGAAACCACCCCTTCATCATCGTCATCCAAATTCAAGGCTTCAGTGGGGACAGTCTGCACCTCTTCTGCAGCTGATTTTGACTGTAGATGCCTTTGCATCTGTATTAGGGCGATCATTGAGACAGTCTTACCGAGGCCCTGTTAGATAATATCATGATGAGACCAGCTACAGTGTTAAGCAAAGACTAAAGTAATGTAGTATATGTGAATAAAATCTTAATCAACGTCAAACAAGTAACCTGATCGTCTGCTAGAATTCCACCTAAACACTGCAGACTATTTGTCTCCTTTTGGAACATCCATGCTAATCCAATTTTCTGCAAAATAACACAGCTTGAGCACAAAGTAGCTCAGAAAAGGCGACGGGATTTTTTACATACACTCTATAAGGTATGAACAAACCAAACCTGATGTTTTAACAGAGGGACCGTCAGAATACCATTGGGCAAAGTGGCTTCTGCTTTTGGCTGGGAAAGATGCTGAGATACAGTGCACAAACAAATTCTTAAATTAGTAAGGTTCTGCTGTTGACAGCAAAGGAGCAACTGACTAAAGGGAGAACAGAGTCCTGACTGGAATACCTGTAACGCAGCTTGGAAAATAAGTCTCTCATCATTTTCCGCAGGCCTGTCTTCCACCCCAGAACTAGTACCCTGGGAATTAATGAAAGACCTCCCATGCATCAGAGATGTAGGCAACACTCTACCTCCAATAACTCCACTAGGTTCGTACATTACAACATCTTCATCATGTTGCCTCCCTAAATGAGCTGGCGGATAAAAAGTTCTTCCATGGGTATCGGAAGTCTGACTGCCATTTTCAAAAGAATCTTTCGATTTGGAAAATGCCGCAGACGCATGAAAAGAAGGTGGAAGAACCCTCGCTAATTGTTGAGGTGAGAACTTGCTGGAGTCTGCACCAGGCATGTTAATATACTTGGAATCCGTAATTTGATATGGGTTCTGGGGACCTAAACCATCACCTGGGTGAGCAATTGGCCAATTAGCTGTAGAACTTTTTGAATCATCTGCCAGGGCAATATGCTGGGAAAAATTACTGCTTGGATGTAGCTGGGGGGTGACCTGTGAATGGTGATTATAGTTTGTATGCCTAACACCCGAAGCCGATGATCCATTATGCAATGGAAATTTTTGGGACAATCCACCATGACCTGCAATATTACGACATCATTAAGCTGCAAAAAGGTTAAAATTACACAGTTAAGGTAGACTTTATGACATTTTATAAATACTGACTTTTACCTTTTGAGTTTGTACTGGAGGCAGAAGCCCATGAAGGAAGATGCCTGGTGGCAGAACTAGATCTGCTACGTAACGAAGCTGTATCTTCTATTCCAATTTCTATATCACTTTCACTATCCGAAGAAGTAATATCAATAGGCTCTGCCTGAGCCATATCTGTTGAATGAACTTCTCCTTCAGCAGCAGATCTAAAAAGACGATTCCCGGTGTGTCTGGCAACCTACAACAAGAGAGAAAATATTTAGTAAAGTTAATAGATCGTATATGACAAAGCACCAAGATAGGACATATTTTCTATAGTCACCTGATACTAAGAAGTGGTAGCGTATTACTCACCAGGTCTTTGCAGTGCCTCAGTATCCATCCTCCAAAATCAAAGAAAAATCTTCCTGTAGAACCAAAGATATCATGAAGATCACTCCCAAGGTATGGCATCTATATGAACTGCATATCCACTTTGTTGAGATCCAGTTCATAGGTGGGAAGGAGAGTTACCAAAACAAAGACCAAACTGAGCAAGAAGCAATAGGACCCTTTATATCAGTCCAATCTATAAGAAATATCGATTAAAAGGGATTAATAAGCAAAACAAACCAATGCACTGTGAAACACTTAATTGGTATAAAAAATTTAGACCCTTCAACTGTAAGCAAAACAAAGTTGTAGTTGTAGCCGTGCAAAATAGTACTAAAGTACTAAGTAACAATGACTTAAAACACCGGAGTAGTGATAACAAATTACATAGAAATTACTGTTCCCAGTGATACTTTAGGCGGTAGGTAAGCCATCACTGAAATTCCTGAAATTCCAAGCGCTTGAAACTGCATTC
>JAJJMC010012048.1:4145597-4197244 GCA_023531435.1 Papaver californicum | reverse complement strand
ATATTTCAATTTTGCCATCATTTCATCAACTGTGTGTCTAGGTAGCCTCATCCGTAGGCCGGTAGCTTTCAGATAATTTATGCCATAGTTTCATGGTAAGCCTAATACATGATCAGATGAGGAGAATCCAAGATATATGGAAGATAAATAAAAAATTGCGTTGAGAAATTTGACGATGAATTACTAACATGCATTGCGAAGATATCAACAATGTTATGCCTCACCAACTTCAACCCGTCAACAACCTTACACTCAAATCCATAATGCCAAATAGATAAACAACTTAAAGATACCCTAAAATGGAGGAACGGCTACTCTATCACCTGCTAGACAACAAGAGTCATAAGACTCTAATGGATACTCCAAACTGGATTAATTTTCAAAAAAGACTATGTGCCAAGTTGCTGACAACAAATAATATTCCTATCTCATATTATATAACCCCAGAATTTTCAATATGAGGCAAACAAACATACTACATTACAGCTATACTTTCCACATACTGTCTGAATAACTTAGTTTATGGTAAGTGAATATCGTTTGAAATGCTACCATCAACAGCTATGCATATCGCCTACAACGGGTTAATTCCCCCATAAAAAAATCATTTGATTCTGAAACTAAATTCCTAGTCAAAAATGCTACTTAAGCTTCATTCTCACCACTGATAACCGGATTTCAACTGCATGTAAGCTCTCTGCTCAAAAAGCAAAGCATATATCTAATACATGCCACACAAATGCATATCAAAACATATGTGGACTAGGGAACGCATTCACTCACTCACTAATTCTACTACGGAATCTTAAAAACCCTAGAACAACATCAATTCAACGACAAAATCGAAACGAATATACAGTTAAAAACGATATTCTGAAAGAATTAAAAATAAAATTGAACTTACATGACCTAAAATGAGAATTTCTGATGTTAATTAATAAACCAAGCAACCGATGGATCAAAATAAATGACCCAAAAAAATCTAGACTGGATCTTTTCTTACCGTCTGAGTTGATAATTGCAACAGAAGAATTTTTCTAAAACCCTAACTTCACAATTAAACGGAAGAGTGGCTATAGAAAGAGAGACGGGGAGAGAGACTAAATTTAGAAGCATCGGACAGGGCTTCCCATTCCAATAGATGGGCTTTCCATGTGAAGATAAAATAGGGACACTAGGTATGAATTTCAAAAAATCCTTATCCATTATATTTTCATAATGGTTAAACTATTCATGTTTAGTTAATATTAGTAAAACTATTAAGCTAATAGATTAGGATAATAATAATTAATCTAAAATAATCTTATACTTAATCAAATCAAATTAAATTTTTCTTCTTTTTGGTTTGGTGGGAAGAAAAAGTAGAAGAAATTAAAGAGAATTTTTTATAGCTTTTTTAAAAACCCTAGATTTTGATTCACTCAACCAGAGTAGTCAGGTATACCTCTAACTTAAACTCTTGGTCTTTTTATGGCTCAAATTTGATGAAATTACGTAAAAAAGTATGATTTTTTTTATGATTCAGGGAACATTACGGTTGGGTTTTCTTGTCGAACCAAACCGTAGACAACATTTACGTTAGGTGTTCATCCTAACCAAACCGTAACCGTACTTTCATGGCGGAAAACCAAATCGTAACAGTTTTACAATTGGGTTTTCAGCATCGTACCCAACTGTAACTAACAATTACGGTTAGGTATTCATCCTTATCTAATCGTAACCGTATTTTCATGGCGGAACAATCAATCGTAACAGTTTTACGGCTGGGTTTTAGCATAGGACCCAACCGTAACTAATCTTCAAAAAAAAATTATCCATTAAGAATAATTTACGGTTGGGAATTGACAATCAAACCCATCCGTAAATACCAATTTTAGTTTTACTGCAAAAACATTTACGGTTGGTATGATAATCGAATCCAACCGTAAATGCTCATTTTCATCTCATTTATGCCAGATTTTGTTTTAATGCATAAATCAGATTTTTATTTGTTTTGTTTTGGTTTGGTGGGAAGAAAAAGTAGAAAAAAGAAAAGAGACTTTTTGGTAGTTTTTTGAAAAGCCCTAGATTTTGATTTACTCAACCAAAATGAGTGATTCTAGTGACAAATTTGAGGTGGGTGAATCCTTGTATGATAATCAAACCAAATTTTACATTCCCATTGATGGAGACCCAACTATGTATGATCTCTTGGATGGTAGAGAGGTTTTAACTCAAAGTTGTGATGGTGAATCTCAACCAAATGGAGAAACTAGCCGTCAAAGTGAAGATTCAATTGCCGAGAGTAGTCAGGTATACCTCTAACTTAAACTCTTGGTCTTTTATGGCTCAAATTTGATGAAATCACGTAAAAAAGTATGATACTTTTTGTGATTCAGGGTAGATTACGGTTAGGTTTTCATCTCGGACCTAACCGTAACCGTACTTTCATGACGAAAAACTCAATCGTAACAGTTTTACGGTTGGGTGTTTAGCACCGACCCAACCATGACTCATTATGTGCATGGATATTTATTGCACTAGTTACGGTTGGGTTCGAGATTCCAACCGTAGTTAATTATGTATGTTTTCTTTTATTTTTACGGTTAGATTCGAAGGCACAACCCAACCGTAATCTCCCCTACGGTTGGGTCCGATGCTCATAACCTAACCGTAAAGTTATACTTTCTAGTGTTTTGTTGCCTAATGCCTTGATATTTTTTATTCAGCTCGAGATTGTACCTCACCCAATGTATGCTCAGCCTCCTCCAAATGATGTTCTAACTAGAGATACAACGGATCACTATTTGAACGACTTGGTAGGTTATATATAAGTTGTTAATTCCTTTGGACAATATTGCTAAGTTTTTTTTTTTTAGTTTCTAACTTTGTGTTCTTGGACCATGTAGACATGGGGAAAAAAAAAGATGATGCAAAGCAATGGGCTAGAGAACATGGAAAGTTAATTATGTGTGTGATAGTTTGTAACCGTCAAACTAAAGACAACCGCTTTCAAATGGTTTGCGAGTGTAGTGGATTCTATACAAGTCATGCGAAGAAGGGTACCGAGTATGTAGGAAAGACGAAGAGGAAGCAAACTACTTTCACTAAGAAGAGGGGATGTCCTTTCAAGCTTCAATTTCAGACCAACAAGGAGAAGAAGTGGTTCTTATCTAGAGTTGTATGTGGTCGTCACAACCACCTACCACCAGAGACTTTGTTAACGCATCCTTATGCGGCACGGATCACCGAGGAAGAAAAGGTCATCGTAGACGACATGACGAAAAAACGAGTGAAACCCATTGATATCCTCTGACACTTGAAGAAAATAAACCCAAAGAACGTCTCTACGTTGGAGACAATCTACAACGCCAAAGCCAAGTTGAAGAGTGAGAAATGGCAAGAAAGGGACCAAATCCAACAACTTATGTACTTGGGGGAGAAGCACAACTACACCATGTTCCATGAAGAAGATGAGAATAAAGAAATAAAGCATATTATATTGGCTCATCCCGAGTTTATGAAGCTAGCACGGTGCTCCCATCAAGTGCTTCTAATGGATTGCACGTACAAAACTAACAAGTATGAGCTCCCAGTCTTGAATTTTGTCGTCCAAACTTCTACCAAGTCTTCATTTAGTGTTGCCTTTTGCTTCTTGAGAGACGAGCTCGAAGAAAGCTATGTGTTGGCATTGGAACAAGTTAAATTATTCTACGTTGAAGGATATACCCCTAAGGTGATTATCACCGACAAAGAACAATCCTTGATGAATGCCATAGCAAGGGTATTTTCGGATGCTCATAATCTTCTTTGCACGTTCCACTTGTGAAACAATATTCAAACCAAGTGCAAACCGATTATTCGGCCAACAAATAAAAGCGAGATGGAGAGAATTAAGAAATTACCGGTACCTCAAAAAAAAAGCCAAAGAAAAATTCGAGGAGGATGACAAGTTGGCGGAACTAAAATGGGCTAGTTTCCAAAGTGAATGGGACGCTTTGACATGGTCTATCACCAAGGAAAATCATGAAGAAAATGTTCGTATGTTATGCTTGCATTGGAGAAAGTATCCAAGAGTTCTAAAGTATTTGATGGACCATTGGTTGAATCCGCACAAAGAGAAGTTTGTAGCGGCTTTCACAAATCAATATAAGCACTTTGAAAACCAAGCTACAAGTATCATGGAGTCATCTCACAACCGAATGAAGAAGAAGCTTCATAGTTGTGATGGTGGGTTTGTTACGGTCTTCGAAGCGATGCACGATTATTTCCTCCGTGACCTTGATAGAGTTAAGGAACTTTTCGAAAAAAGCCATTGTAGAAAACACAACATTTATAAAGACGACCCATGGCTCGAATGAATTTCTTATAAGGTGTCGCATTGCGCAGTTGAGCAGATAATGTACGAAGTTAAGCATTATAGGTTGGGCAACTTGCACGGAGAAGAAGAGTGTGCTTGTCCTAACATGTCAAGTTTGGGACTTCCCTGCCGAGATATGATGGTCAAGTACGAAGAAGATGGTGTGATCCCAATTCAAGATATTGATCTGTTTTGGCAACAATTGTCTTTCAATGAACCCATCATCGAGCAAGATTTTGGTGGATCGTTTGCCGATACCGACGTTGGAAAAACTCTAGCCGAGAAATACGACACGTTAAATCGCTCGCAAAGGCAAATATGGTTGAGTAAGTTGAGTAACTTCGTGTTTCCACACACAAGGTACGATGTCAATGAACAAACTAGAGGGAATAGAAAGGGTAGGCCTTCTACGAAAGAAAAGAGGGCCGTGGTGCGAAAAAAAACTAGGGAATTGTTGGAAGAATCAAAGAAAAGAGAACCTTCGGGTTTTGAGCATTTGCAAAAGGAATATGAAGCAGAGGATGAGAAGGAGGATGATGTTTAAGGTAGAAACAAACGAAGAAGAAGTCAAATGGAACAAGGAGGACCAAGCCTAGTAGATTGTAAAGGAAAAGGTCCCACGCTTCCCTCTCAAGAGAGTTCAACAATGGAAGTTGGTGCCAAGGGAAAAAGTCTGATATTTCGCTCCAAACAAAAATCAAGAAGCATAGTTAAGGTGAAGCAAAATGAACGGGTAGTTGAAGAGCCACAAATGACTCCATCAAGTGTTAATAAAGAGTCGATAAAAGTTCCCGCACAACCAAACTCAAGAAGAGTTAGTATCAAAGAATTAGCAAGAAAAAAAAAATGTTAAAAGAAATACGTTAGTGATTGAAGAGCCGCATACGATCCGGGTTGCAAGAGGATTGAGAATGGTAAAATCGTCCGAACAGAGCACAATATATATGAAAATTATTTGTTATATTTTCCGAATTTTGTTCGTGAATACATAAAGGCCACCGACGATGTTGCTGGTGATGGTAATTGTGGTTACCATGTATTCATCGAACAAGTTGGACCATTTAGCAGAGCAAAAGAGTTGGGTTGGGACGAATGCACTTATGTAAGGCATAAGTCCGCGGTTGAACTACGTTCTTACCAGGATTTATACAAGTCAATGATGAGTGAACCGGGAGAAGAAGAGTCGTTGTTAAACGAGAAGTTCATTGCATTCGAAAGGCGTTTAATAGGCAACAAGAATTTGTCAAGTGAGTATTTGATGAGAATGCCAATATGTGGCCAAATCCTCGCCAACGCTTTCAATTGCGTCATCCATTATATCTCACTTGGATGTAGTCTTACACTTGCACCAACAAGAAGAAGCTTTGTCGAAAAATTGGCTAAGAGAAGATGTGTGATGGGGATGGTGCAAATGTTCCATTTTGTCGGTTTCAAGTTGAAATAAGGAAGCCCATTACCCCATTTAAGGGTTGGATACGACGGCGCAGTCTCCAGGTCCTGGTGTAACCGGTTCGAGCAAAGTTTCGAACTTTGGACCGCATTACGACTATCGAAGGAAGCCTCTGCACAAATTGTTCCTGATTCGGAGTCGGAATGATAATATAGACATATTGACTAAATGTAATATTGGTAGTGACAATATCATATGTATTTTGGAGGAATCAAAATATGAATAGAGTATTTTGTAATAATTATTTGTTATATTTTACGGTTGGTTTCGACCTTTCAAACCCAACCGTATATCTGACTCATAGTAAAATTTGTGGATTAGGCCAGTTTACGATTGAATTCGACCTTTTAAACCCAACAGTAGATATAACTTGGTACAACTTTGGGGATTAAGGCAGTTTTACAGTTGGGTTGGACCGTATAAACCCAACCGTATATCTGACTCATAGCAAAATTTGTGGATTAAGCCAGTTTTACGGTTGGGTTCGACCTTCTAACCCCAACCGTAAATGTGCCTGAAAATACACAATTAATATAAACATTCATTTCTCATTACTTAGACCACATTACAACCCATTAGACCATTAAAGTATTACATAGATAATTGAAATTACCACCAACAAAACCACATGTCATTACAAAAGTACTAATAAATAGGTTTGCGAGTGAGCAAAAAGTCATTTAGGATGTGGTAATGAGGTAGGTATAGAAAGGGCCATATTTTCCATCTCCTCCATTCCTGAATAGATCTCTCTAAAACCTCATCTTCGGTTTCACCCCTAAGTCATAGTTGACCAATAATACGAACTAATGTCATAAATTCTTGGACTTGTCGGCTTATAGTGCCATATCGACAAATCAACTTGACGTGATCACTGTTATAAGGGTTGCCGGTTTCAGAACAAAAGTTTTCATAGATTGTTTGCCAATAACTCTGACTCATTATACCACCTTGCTTTCGTTCTTCTCCTCTTTTTGGATAACATAATACATAGTTGCGGCAAATACATAAATCTTCATCCAAAGTAAAATCAGGATTTTGAACCCCGGGTTGAGCCATAATATAGCATATTAGAGTAATAGTTTTGTTGGAGATGATTGTTCTAAAAGAAAGGTGCAATTTCTTTAAAAAAAAGATGGGATATGTACTCAACCATTCTCCTTTTTTTCCTTCATAAAGAAGATGTGCAACGGCTCTATTTTGAAAAATGGGTCGTACAAGGTTCCAACGGCTCTATTTTCAAACCAAAAAGGGCTACAAAAATGAAACAAAAAATTCAAAAAACAACTTTACGGTTGGGTTGGAACTCAAAAACCCAACCGTAAAGCTGTAGAAAAAAAAATGACAGTATTACGGTTGAGTACGGTCCTCCAGACCCAACCGTAAACCTGTCATAACTTAATCTAGGGTCCAGCGGGATAAATTAGTTAACCGAAGATCCAAAAATATTTTAAACAGTGGAAATTACATGTCGGTCACCTTATAATGTGTGAATGAAATCACGCTTCCAAAAGCACTCAGTCATACTGTTATGCTTTCCTTTTTCAGTTAGAGCATAAAAAGTAAAAAACAAAAAACAAAACCAAATTAAAATCAAAATCTTTAGTCAGATCTGATTCCTTTGAAAATTAAAATCATATATGTTTTCAAATCATCAAACAAAAAACTAAATAAAAAATCATCAAACAGTATCGAAATCAAAATCAAAATCATCAGAAAACAGATATGAAGAACACTAATCAACAATCATCAATAAAACAGATCAAAAAATCACCAAAAAACAAAGTTTTTTTAATAAATCAATATAAAATGGTTACCAGAAGAAAGATTATCAGAACAATAAAAGAAGTAATTGAAGAACAAAGTACTCTTTCTCCAACAACAAAAAGGAAGAAAACCATTGTTACTCCCTCAAGAACAAAAGGGAAGAAAAACATTGTTTCTCACGTATCAACAACCAAAAGGAAAAAAACAATTTTACCCAAAAAAGATACAACTTCTAATTTTACTTCTGGTACATATCATACTTGAATAACCATCATCATCAGTAGATTATTGTTGTATGTATGATCCAACAATACATATTAATATGTACTATGTAAAACCCTAATTTATAATTTGAGTAATCATCAGTACATATCAATATGTACTTTTGGATACTTAAATTACATATTTTTAGGTATATATCAATATGTATTATTGGATACTTGGTAGATATCAATATATACTACCTTGCAAAAGAAAATAATATGTAAAAACAGTATATTTTTGACAACACATATAAAAAAATTAACTTCTAACAGTACATATCAACATGTATTGTTGGATAGGTTACATATGTATTAGGTAAAAATCAATATGTACTAATTTGCAAAAGAAAATAATAATAGGTGTATCATTCTTGGCTTTCTTGCTTACCGCGAAATACATAGTAAGAGTAAGTTTTTGTCTTGTCAATTAACTCCAGCTTGTAGCCCCCTTTTTTGTATATATCACCCATGCCGATAAGGATGGTGTTCAAATAGTAGATCATTTGATTATATCTCTTTTTTTTTTTTTCTTTTAGCATTCTTTCACATCTACTAAATGAGTATCATTTTTAATTAATGACACTTCTTTTACTTTTTGAAGGTAAACCATATAAGGAAGGGTGTCAATCCACCATCCGTGGAACATATTTACTTCACTGGTAAGTACCTTACCATTGGAATCATGATCATTGCAGTAGCTGGTATGGTAGCTTTGACGGTAGGCGCCAGTTTCACATTTCTCTTGTAGTTATTTTGACAATAACTTCTCTTATATTTCATATTAGGTTGTACTAATAAAAACTGCAGTACATATTTGGCTTTACTGATAGAAACTGGTGGTTTTGATAGTATCAACTACCAGTACGTATTTGACTATACTGGTAAAATCTGCAATATGTATTTGGTTGTACTGACAGAAACTAAGTGGTTTTTGAAAGTGTCAACTGCCAGTACATATGTTCCCGTACTGTGAAAAACTGGGTGGTTTTATTTTCTCACAACACATAATTGTCACAAAAATTAGTTCTAACATAAAGTTTGTTATGAAAAGCTTTTTAGTTACTTTTTGGGTGTGTGTTGCAGGGAGGTACATGTTTTGAAGAGTACGATCTCCAGACTTTATCAAGTCAGTGGAAGCTTGGGAAATTGAATATGTTGCAGTGTTGCACAGAAAACTGGTGCTAAAAGACTGTAGAGTTCGGGATTGCAAGCATGGTCACTTATTGTATTATAGCAACAAGGCATACTATTATTTTCAGCATATAGTCTACCTCTTTGGTGTTGTTATGTGTATCCTTTTGGTTACTTTCTTGGTTCAATGAAAGGTATCTTTAATTTTTAGCAAAATATAAAAAAAGGGAAAAAGATAGTGAGTATTGCTCAACATATTTACTGCATATTCAATTCTAGAAAAAAGCTTCTACAGTATAGACTAAGAAACTAAAATTGGTTTTTATCTACCGAGTACAATCATTTGTAGTGGATCTAATGTGATTGACAACAAAGGTGGTAAAACTCCATCACATACACAAATTAATTGCCACTCCAACTTGGGAGGTACTAATACAAAAAGGCATTTTTAATTTGGTACAAATTAACAAATGGTGTAAAACTTGAATATAAAAATACAGGCAGCGAGCCAAAACTCATCATGTTTCAGAGTACAACTTTTACGTATTGCAAGTTCCCCTCTGAGTATATTGTTTTATGTCCTATGATTTCTCCCGAGTACATCATTTATATATTATGGTTTTTTCTTAGTACATCATTTGTATACTGTGAGTTCAACTCATATGTCCCAATAATAATTTTTTATTATTATTTTTGATAAACAAAGTATGTATTTACAAACAAAGTGGAAAACTTAGAAATCTTACTACAAGAATGATACAAAGTAAAAGGCCAAGGCGGCAGGGCTAGGAAAAGCTTAACAAAAAAACCATCAAATCTACTGGATGAATATATAGATTCGTTTAAGCAAAAGGCTCAGTCGCAGCACTTCACATCAGAACCTAGCAACTCACTCCAGTTTGTAGCAGCTCATAGTAAATCTTTAATGATATTCCCTAAATTAGCAAGTGCTAATACAAGTGAGACACTCAGAATATAGTCTGAGAATCACAAAATCAAATATAAAACACATATTCAATATAGATGCTACTTATTTTTTCAAACTCGCAGCAACAAATGCAATATAAGTTCAAATTCGACGTGGAGGGTGGTCGGTTGTCAGCCAAGCAAAATTATTTGAAGTCTTTTCACTTCAAAATTATAAATAAGAGTATAGTAATAAGACAAGTTCGATCCACATGGAGATATGGGTTGTTAATAAACTTTTGATTTCTTTTGTAACTGGGGATTTAAGATGATTGTAAATAAATTTAAACTAAAATAATAGCAGAAAATAATTTAAGATTGTAAACAATGTATGAGAATACTGGTTAATAAGTTCATCTCCCGTCATCAAACATGTTATCAACTAAATCAGACTCAATATTCAACTTTTCTCAATATCAATAACCCTAAAGCATCTTATCGCAGGTCTACTCTGGCAAAACTCCTTTTATCATCAAAGGCGCAAGAGCCACTCTTTGAATCCTTTTCACTAGATTACTTGGCGCAAGAGCCACTGGGATTTAACCTAGGTCACGCTTCTATACATAATATCATGGCAATATCCCGTCGTTAGAAATTATGTTATGCTACTAGTAACAAGGGTTTTTCGACAATTCTGGATCTCAAACCCTAGTTTAGCTATAGATATGAATTTATGATTATTTAATTTGCAACTTAAACAAGAAATAATTCAACCATACATGGCGTTATAATTAGTAGAACATAAGTGATATTAAAGAAAAAATAAATACTAAGAATGAATGCTTTAATTAAAATTTATGTTCTAGACTTCAGACTACATCTCTAACCAATGATATTAAATTAGATCATAATGGATTTCTTAAAATCCATGGAAAATAATAAAGAAGAAAATAAAATCAAACCTTAGGTTGTGGAAAAGTATCCAACTCCAAAGCTCATTCTCTTCTCTTCTTGTGTGTAAAACTTGTGATAAAAGATGTCTCCAAAAAGAAGTGAATTATCCCTTAAATAAGTATCCCAAAAATAGATGTGCCCATGCTCGAATCCCGGTCGAAATAGATTCAAACTAGTGGAAAACTAACCAAAGTCATAAAATAAGCGTCACTCAACAAATGGGCCATGCACAGATAGAAAGGCCCAACTCAACTTCAGTTTTTACTCGGATTGGCTTGTTCTCCTCGGTGTTTATACTTCAACTTTTCTCGATGGCTCAAACCATCGGGAACTTATTTTCTTTCTGGATTTTCCGTTTTCTGTTATAGGAATTACCAATTCGTACTAATATTATGGGCCTATTTAACGGCAGGTCCATCCACTAGACAAGTATTAACCGAAGGTCCTAAAAAGAGAAAAGTCGGAAGAATTTGGTCCAAAATATTATCATTTGGTCCTCTCACACTTGTGCCGTTAAGAGCACTTTCTTACAATTGCCGATTTACCCTTTATATATATTGAGCAAAATCGGACCATTTCCTCAAATCGTGTTTTTTTTCCTCTTTAGTAAGAGCTCTAGCGATGAAGAGTTCTCTAGAGCTAGCTTCAGATTGAATTGTTTGGTAAATAATTTAATTTAATTTAATATATAATTTTTTATTTAATTCGTAATCAAAGTATAGATTTATTATCATCTCATCTTAATATTGGTTTTGAGATAAGAATTTCGAACAACAATTACCAAAAAATTATAAGGTTGGTTGAAGTTCGATCTATCTGTATATCTGTAATCTCAATCGAAAATCTAACTGCAGATTCGTAATCAGTGATTCTTAATCTCTATTACCCAATCATTTGTTTTGAATGAGCTAGCAGCTGCTTGTGAAGTATGCAAGGAAATCAAATTCGAATTTGAAGTAATGGATACTTTGTAATCCAGTAATTACCATTCGTTCCTTTAATTAAATTGCAATTAAACTCGGCCCAATCTTTTACTAAAAAAGGATTGAGCCGAATAATGAATAAGGTTCCTATTTCATTTTCCAGGCATATATACATACTGGATTCCGGTATACAAAATCTTAAATACAAGATCTAAGACTCAACGGTCTACTTTGATTTTTGACCTGATTTGACCTCATTTCTACTCTTATTTGTTATTAATTGATTGTTCTAATTTCAATCAGGGGTTGCTATTGTTGTTCAAAGATTAACAACATATGCAATGAATCATATATCTAACCAAATTTTTTCTTTTAATTTCATTATCTATATTAGAGTTACCATTATTGGTGAAGATGTTGACTGGAACACGATGAGCAGGAATTGAACTATATCTTAGGAACGTCTCTGAACAACTATTGAATCATATACAAGATAAGTATTAGTTGTGTTCAAATCATGTCATCCTGCATTGACATTTTTAAGTCATACCTGATTTGCACTGAATCTCTCATCTCTCATCTTTAAATCAAACCTGCGGCTTATAATTTGCTTGTGAAATAAACCTTCATATCTGTGATTTTTTTATGTTTCCTTTGAATCTTGATCTTTACAAATGGTATTTTACATTTTCATGATTTTTACTTTATTTATATATGCAATCAAATAGTGCGGACTAACTACACTGAGTTTTATTAACAGTACAAAGTAACTATACTGAGTTACTAAACAATGCAGAGTTGATCCAAAAGTGTTATTGTTTATTTTTGGTTAAAAATTCTCTACATGTAATCTTGTTATGGAAAAAAAGATTATCATGTCAATTATCTAAAACTGCCATTTGTCATGGAAATTAATTTACGGTATAGTTAAAGCAAGGTAATTATTTTGGCTAAGAATATATAATGTTTCCGTGGTTTACGTTATTGTTTATAAACTTCTTCTGATCTAGCTGATCTCCTCCCTATGCGTTGTGCATATCCATTATCAGTCATTTCTATTGGTAGCGGTTGAGAGCCATTGGAAATAAGGGGTGAATTTGATAATAATATACCCTGTTAAACATTTAGTCATTAATAACTAACAAAGTTTTATTTAACAGTACAGAGTAACTGTACGGAATTTTACTATGTACAAATTGACAGGATGACTGAAAAACCAACTACTAGTTAACGATAACAAACTTCTATATCATTTATTTTTTTTACACCCTTTGTTTTTAGCACTCGAACTTCCCCTGGTAGTACCCGTCTTGGCTAGTAGTCTTAATTCCATTTGAAGTATACTTGATATATCAATAGTGCATTTAACTATACTCATTTAATTTGATGGTGCATTTCGACTACACTCAATTACACCCTTTAATTTTAGCACTTGAACTTCCCCTGGTAGTACCAATCTTACAGGAAAAAAGGCTAGTAGTCTTGATTCCGTTTGAAGTATACTTGATAGATTAATAATACATTTTAAGTATATCCATTTAATTTGACGGTGCATTTCGGCTACACTCAAGTATTTGTTATCACTAACTAGTAATCAGGATTTATGAAAATTCTTGAAGAATATAATGACACCATCAATTTCCGTAAGCTTAAGAAGAATGTTCATACTTCTGTTGTCTACACTTTATTTTGGGTTTAAAACTGCGTCAATCAAACCTTATTTGTCATTATTGAAACTCAATTACTAAAGGGAAACTGTATGTAGTTCCCTTCTCGTTGCCCAAACATTTTTACTTGATAGTAACAATCTCTATATCATGGCCTATACCACACAAATGTTGTTTTATATCTGCCCTTACTGAAATATGTATGAGCATGAGCTGTGTTAAATCTCTGGGTTTTGTTTGATCACTTCGCGCAGTGTGTAAATATGTCCTGCAAAAGGGCATAAATGCCCACCGAAGAATTTTATCTACAAGGTGTAAATTGTATTTACCTTCCTTTTTTGTTATTATCAGAGGCTAGCATAGACTTTTAGTCACTTTTAAAGTAGCTGTCAGAGACATGTTAATAGAAACTCAAGTTATACCTTGTAATTCCCTATATGGAAATCAATTGTCATTGCTTAATGATGTAACACATTGTTTAGTTACTGCTAGTTTTAAATCGCTCAAATTGCTCGACATTAACCTTTTTGTCCATGTGTCTCTATAACCTGTTCAACATTTATGAATAATTGATACATGTACCACTAAATTCATAGGGATGATCATAATTGATCCAAAATTTGAGCTTAATCCTTAGGTGGGATCTCCGTAATATGTTAATAGATTTTATCATTTTGGAACATCTCTTTAATTACACCATCATTCTCATTATTTTGTGTGGTGTGTTTGGACACGCTCAGAGCGAAGATCCAACAACATAGGTCGTACACTTAGAAAGTCGACGTATACAGCTTTAAAATAGTTCTGTGGAAGCTGTTCACAGGGATACTACCATTCCAGAACATGCCAGCAGTCCAGGCTACATTTGCTGTGGTGAATAAAAATGTGAGGCTTATCGATCCAAATGATTGCCTACCGGTGCTCAATGAGATTATGACTCGATGTTGGGATGCCAACCCCGAGGTCCGTCCTCCCTTCATTGACGTCGTCAAGATGCTCGAATATGCAGAGACTGAAATATTGACAACTTTTAGGAAAACTCGCTTTAGGTGTTGCATTACCCAACCAATGATGACGGACTAAGCAACATTCTCCCCCCAAGTTATATGAGGAAAGATAGAAGAGCAAAAGTGATTGTATGTGTTTAAGCCAGGCATGTTTATGTATTAACTTTTTTTTTTCTTGCGAACTTACTTCCATAGGAAGAGGGTAAAGAAAGGGGTACTATAGAGTTGACTGCTGGTTTCTCAATTTCCATTTTACTTTTATCCATTGAGTAGATTTGAAATTGTATATCCAATGGACCCCCTGAAGTGTCATACATGTCTGTTGTGTATCTTTCAGTATAATGTTCTATTCTTTATTTGAGAAAACAGGTTTTCTTTATCCATTTTCTCCTTTTTGTGTCATTTTTTTTAGGAGATCTGAAATATGTTAAATCGTGGATGATGATAATGACCCCCTATATGTGTATTCCTACCCCTTCGGACCCTTAAACATCTCCTTGAAGGACATGGTTGATTGGATTGCTAAGAGTTCAAAATGCACATATTATAACACATAAATATAAAAATTAGTATAGTATATGCAATATGTACTGCCACATAAATATAAAAATCAGTACAGTGTAGATTGTCTACACTGCCACATAAATATAAAATCAGTAGAATATAGGCAATCTGCACTTCTAAAATAATATTTAAATATAAAAATAAACACAGTATAGGCTATATGTATATGCCAACACATAAATATAAAATTAGTAATGCATAGGCAAACTGCACTGCCAAAATAGCATATTAACATAAAAATCAATACAATATAGGTAATCTGCACTGCCAAAATAACACATGAACATAAAAATCAACACAGTAAGGCAATCTGCACTGCCAAAATAACACAAAAATGTAAAAATTAACACTATACAGGCAATCTGCACTGCCAAAATAACATTTAAATATAAAAATCAGGACAATATACGCAATCTGCACTGCCAAAATGACACATAAATATTTTCTAATAAATTGATCTTCAGTATAGGTATTCTGGACTTTTCAATTTACATATCAAATGTTCTTACCCAAAAGGGTTCATCATTCTATATCTAGGCCTTAAATGCATGCCACATAGGTAAACAGAGTTAGTACTAGTATTGCCATGCTTTCAAATGGTTCTTACCCCAAAGGGTTCATCATTCCAGATCTACGACTTAGATGCATGCCACATAGGCAGACAAAGTTAGTATGAGTATAGCCTATATATACTATTAAATGGTTCTTATCTAAAAGGGTTCACCGTTCAAGATCTAGAGCTTAGATGCATGCCACATAGGCAGATAAATTCAGTACCAGTATAACCTATATATAATATCAAATGGTTCTTACCCTAAAGGGTTCACAATTCCAGATCGAGGGCTTAGATGCATGCCACATTGGCAGACAGAGTTAGTACCAGTATAACCTATATATACTATCAAATATACCTTATCAAAAAACATTGATAGGCTATATAATTACTGAAGATTCAAGAGAAAACAAGACTAGAGTATGAAGAAATTCTATCAAGTCACTGAATATTTAAACAGACAGAGTACGCAACCAAAAAAACTAAATACTTAAATCTGAATGTTACTGAACACTAAGCTTACTGAAGTAATCAGTTTCATGAGACGGGTTCCAATTCTCTTCGTTGTCAGCAACTTGCATAACGAAGAAACTCTTTTGTTCTGCATCTTCATTTTGAGTTGTTCGTCATCTCCCAAGCTTGATTCAACATCTTCCTCAGAGTTCAACTTAGATAATTTCTTCATGAAATATCGGACATACAGTAGGAAGTCTAGTGCGCTCCCTTGATGAGGTGTAGGGTGCCAATAATATAACTTTCTTCACTTGTTTCCTTCCGTATAGATCCAAGAAGTTGTTGATGACTTTGAAGCAGTAGTTGGCCATCTTTGTTGCATTATCTTTGTATACATCCTTGTTGGATTCCAAAGAGTTATAGTGAATGAAATGCATATCCTTAAAATAGAACACCAACAACGTCCAATGATTTCCAAGTCCTTCTCCATGACACATAGGGATAAAAATCATGTAACGCCATGCCCATGATTGGAGAATCAATAGTACTCTTGTCTTCACCAGGCATAATTTGAGGTTTGTTGACATGAAGCTGGAATGTAAAATGCTTTCTCTCTGTGTTAGTATGAGTATAGCCTATATACTATCAAATTTACCTTACAAACTAACTATTTTTTCCAGTATAGTCTACCTACACTTCCGAATCCCACTGACATAATACCTAGTTTTTTTGCAGTATAGCCTATATGTTCCAAAAATAACTAGTTTCATTTTCATGTTTGAAAAGGGAAAATATAATCAAGAACAACATATAACCAAACTAGGTCCAGTATAGCATCTTAATATACTGAAATCAGCACAATATAGGCAATCGGCACTGCCAAAATAACACATAAATAAAAAAATCAACTCAGTATAGGCAATTTGCTGATAGTTTTTTAATAGTGGTAAGAATGGTTCAAACTCTCGAACTTGTGAAGATTGATTTTATATTTTAATAAACTAATTTTAAATTAAAAAAATATATACAAAATATGAAAATAATATTCACAAATACTGAGGTTATGGATTTCACCATTAACCAATTAAAGTGATTCAATATAATCAATAGTCATGCAATTCTTACGTTTAATTTGATTCTAAAATATTGCAACAAGTAGATTTTCAAAATAACAATTGTATAACAAAAGCATGGAACATCAAAAACCTAGGCCAAGCATGTACCATCTCATGAAATCAAAATTGTTTAATAAAAATCATTAAATCAATTTTTAACCAAGTGATAAGTGCATAATTTATATATTTGAAGTATCATTTTCTTATACTTATTTGCTAGATTTTGTGTAAATTACTATGTGTTATTATTATTTTTGTATTTTACGTGTTTTATTAGGTTACATCTCTGAAACAAGTAAAATGGAGCTTTACGAGAGAAGAATTGCTGAAGACCCAGTGGAACTCAGTATATTCCAGGATTTATACTCTCCATCTTGTAGATAATTAAATTACGAATCCAACGGCGAAAGAACGAGGTCATTCTGACTCTGTATGAGAAAGTTATGGGCTTTTGAAGCAAGTCAAAGTTACGAAAGGTGTCGACGCACATAATTACTAAAGGCACCCTCGAGCGTTACTAAGGGGATACCATTATTTGAATAATAATGACACCAGACCACTGGATAAGGGAAGCCACCATCTTCTCCCAAATTCCAGACCGAAGATAAAGATAAACACATGGTGATTGATAGTTGAGATAATGGCAGAGCTCGAGTATTTGGGTAGTGGATTTCCTGTCGATTGATGCTATGTTGATTTAGTAATGATGGTCGATGGCAGAGAAGGAGTATACGGCAGTTTGATCGGTAATGATAAACTATTGTTTGAGTTTGGAGAATGACTTGATGTGTTGCTGTCGATGATGGGTATTGGAAGTGAGTGATAGTTGTTGGCAGTTAATGATTTATGCCACGTATAATTAGTACTTCGAAATTCTACCTTAGGTTGAGAAAAAACAATTCTTTTTGAAAATTCTTTCTTCGATTCTTAAACGAAAAATCTTCTGTGTATTAGTAGCTAGATTTGCTATTTTACATGAGTAAAATCGAGAACCTTAGTGTCGAACGCAATTAAACCCTAATCTACAACGGATTCCCGAAACCTTAACGTTTTCCTCTTACTGTTTTCAAACTTTACTAAATAGTTTTAATTCACTCGTTAATTTAATTCTTTATAAATAAAACCTAAAAAAATATTTTAATACAAACTCCTCGTGGGAACGAACCGTATTTTCTCTTGTCTATATCTTTCGACACTGTGCACTTGCGGTAAAACAAAGTCGGTTTTCCGACGCATCACCAAGGAAAATAATCATAAACGAATAGCAAAAATTAATTAAAATAGAAATATACCACTTTTCTTGGAACAATGACTTCCTCCATCGCCTCAGCAAAGGGGTTTAGCTTCTCATGTTGAAAACACTCTCAAAATACTCATTCATGGCTCAAAATACCCGATAACTTTTGTTTCTTTCTTTAGAACCATTATTTCCTTCTACCCAATGATGTTTCCCTAACAATGCTTGAGAACAAAATCCCGTAGAATATACCCGAAAGAATCCTTCCCATATTTAACGCAAAAAATAATCGGTCGACGAGATTTCCTTTGATTTTTAAGTGTTTCATGTTGTAGAAACTCCTTCTATTTAGGCAAGAGTATATGCATGACATAAAATCCAAAGAAATCTCCAAATAAATTCGTACAAAGCTTCACAGACCTTCTCATTTAAAGGAGTACTTTTCCCTCCAAAACTCAAAATTCGAATTTGAAGAGTGGGTGCCTTTAGTAAAAACCTGGGTGCCTTTATCAAATCCAAGGGGTGCCTTTAACAATTTCTCGGGTGCCTTTAACACTTTTAATATGGTGTTTTTAGCACTTTTTAGCCGATTTCTCCATGATTATTTATTCTTCCAAAAATACCTACAAACACTTAAAACAACACAATTAGTACACAATCGAGCACTATCAATATAAAGAATTGAGACAAAACAGACACAAAAATGTGTCTATCATCTGCACTGCCAAAATAGGACATTAACATGAAAATCAACATAATATAGGCAACCTGCATTGCCAGAATAACATATAAACATGAAAATCAACACAGTATAGGCAATCTGCACTGCTAAAATAGAACATTAACATAAAAATCAGTATAGTATAGGCAATATACACTTCCAAAATAACATATAAATATAAAAATTAACACAATATAGGGCATTGTTTGGATCATAATGTGCAAAATCATATTCCAACTACATTCGAATATGCACTGCTATAAATATGGGGTAATGTCTATACAATATATACAATATGCACTGCCATAAATATTCATATAACAGAGTTCTGAATATAATGAACCACAAAAAAATTTAATGAACAACATCAATATAGTGATTATGCACTATAAATTTTCATCCCATACATTTGATTTTGCAAGAAACAATGTATACATGTGTAGAAATGAACAATATAGGCAATATGTACTACCACAAAATGTCCGTAATAAAGTTTAAAATGTAATGACCCACTAAAAATCTAAACCCCATGAGTATAGTGGATCAGCACTGCAGGATCATAACACAATAATAATATAGATAAAATACACATTTGTTTTCAGTATAGCATATATACACACCGTAGTAAATTAGTATTAATTTTTTAGTATATTATATATACGTTGTTGGGTCGTAATGTTGAAATAAACACACATATTTGTTTTTATGTTCTCTGGAGGTTGAAGACCTTAATAGAGCAACAAAGACAACAAAGAAGAGAAGGGAGAAACATAGAAGTACTACCGCACTGATGCCAACTGTACCCAAGGTTCTTCTGAATATACTCTTTCACAGTCCCATCGAATCCAGGACCAACAATATGATCTTCTATATCAGCTAACTGAGATGTTATGATACCACGTAGTGTCCAAGCCACTGGGCAGATATAGTAAAACCAAATCCACCATATTAGGATGCTCTATACAAAGACAAAATAGGAAGAGTAAAGCCAATGAGAAATCGAGAAACATGTTCTTGTGGGAGTTCATTAGTATTATGGTAAAGGGTAAACTAGTTATAGGTTTTGGGACAAGAAGACCAGAGAGAAGTCAACCGCCATCATTCCATAGAAAGTGAAGTACATGAGCGTCAAGAACATAAACAACACGTACAACAGAAATTTTACTGCAAAAAGGAAGAAGTCAGTGGATTAACACCCACCTAGGAAATTATTATATTTTCACCATAAGGATAATGTAACTTGTTATCTAAAGTTCTCCAAAAGTTGTCATAAAAATGTGATGAAAGCATATATTAATGTTTGTACGACAATGTATGGAATCTCAATAAGGGCCTGTTGATAAGAAAAAAGAAATGTGAAGCACCAGCTTTGTTTATATAACTTAATAAAAAAGAAAACATTCTTATAGTTGATATAACACTTACTTGGGTGGCTGCATAAGGAAATGCAGCATACATTCCAGTTGTTTTCTCTCTGTAAAATACCGTTCGCTCAGTAGCAACTACTGGATGTACTGAAGAAGAATTATTCACACCAAGAAACAAGCATGCTGAGTATAGAACTCCAATAACAACCATCAAATCTTGTGTTGTGCTCCTTTTCGGCCCAATATTCCAAAATAAAAGATTGAGCCAATTATCACTGCACTAATTGTAGTAAAGAGTAACCGTATAACATTGTATGCAGGGCTTGATAGACACATTTTTGTGACTAAATTGTGCTCGATTATCTATTTTGATAGTGTTCGATTTTGCACTTACTATGGGTTTTTATGTCTTTGTAGGTATTTGTAAGAAATAAATATTTGTGAAAAAATCGGCTCAAAAAGTTGTTAAAGGCACCTGACAAAATTGATAATGGCACCCACCAGGTGGATTGGGGCACCCTTAAGTCAAATTCAAATTCCGAAAATTGGCGGGAAAATTATTTACATGAGAAAGTTCTGCTGACTTGGTATGAATCGAGTTTTAAGGGATTTTGGGTAATTCTGAGTTACCTAAGTGAAGAATCCACCAAAATAAGATCAACACACGTCAGAACAAGAGTTTCATGCTGAAAAAATGGGTGGAAATCAAGTTGGGAGCCGGAAATAGAATCCTTCTTTGTTTAGGATTGTCACGGGAATTTGAGTTGGTTAAGGATGGATATTTGCATCCTTATCGATTAAGGATAGTTTATAAGGGTTTCCTAAGCCTATAAATAGGGAGGAGATCGAAGAAAAACGAAGTCAGAGACGTGAAGAAAATTTCAGGAAGAAAATGAAATTTATGTTGGTGAAGAAGAAGACGAAGAACATAAGGCTCCAGAAAACTGTCGATGAACACGTTGCTTATTCCTTTAAATTTTTGAAGCGGCCAGAGTCCATACTTTATTGTTGTCGTCTTATTTTCTCTTCAGCCACACAGACTGTGACGTTTATAAGCGTATCAATTCTTCTGTGTTACTTTTATTTCTTCATTGTAAACACTTTTTGAGCTATGAACAATTATTTTGAGAGTGTTTCCAACATGATGAGATAATCACCATCACTGGGGCTAAGGAGGAAGCTATTTTTCCAATAATAAAGTGATAATTCTTATTTTATTATTTTTGTGCAATTCTTTTACTATTATTTGCTTTGGATTAAATTTGGAAAAAAAATGGTTTTTATCAATTAGTTGTGTTTTCTTTTGATGGGTCATGTTGAGTTTAGAGCTTTTGATGTCCCATGCTTTCGATTTACAACTATTATTTTGAAAATCTAACTTTGGCAATATTTTGAATAAATTAAATATATGAGCTACAAGATTTTTATCACTTGAAAAATTGGCTAATGGTGGAATCCTTAGTCTCAGTCCTTCCTATAATTTTAAATCAATTTTACTTTAATTTTTCTTTATTTTTAGTTTTAAAAATTAGGTTTAAAAATCAAATCTTTACAAGTCTGAGTATCGAATCTCTTACCACTATTTAAAAACTACATCAATTTTTGGCACCGCCGACACGGAATTGTCTTTAGCTTTAGTTTTTATTTTTGTTTTTAGTATTATTTTTACTTTGTTCTATTTTACGTTTCTTTGGGTGTTTATCTTTTTGCTACAGGTTTTGAATTTTGGATTAAAAGGAAATTGAGCCAAAGACTTTGGTGATTAAATACTTGGAGTTAAAGTTAAAGCTAAAAGAACATAAAAGAAGACAAATAATTTTATTTTTAGTTATATTTTATTTTTATTTTTTAGGTTTTATTTGTTTCTCGTTTTCGAAAATTGTATTAGGAAATCTTTGATATTTCTTGTAAAAAAAAATTGGACACTTTTTGGACTTTATTTTGGGACTTTGGACATTATTATTTTTAAAACCTACGGAAGGGTAATTTAAATATAAAGTGCAACAGGGAAGGACGACAATTACTATATTGTCTCGGCCCCTCGGGTTCGTACACTGACACAAGAGTCGGTCACCCGAGTCGACTACAACCGACTCATTCCCCGTCCGGTACGGGAGGTAAGACTCGATCAACCCACGAATCCCATGCAAGTGGGTTTACTGTATTCCTTCGTGTGCATATATGCTGAAGACCTGAATATGGATTTACTTTTCTAGTAAAGGGCAAGAACTGGCCATACACGATAAGGACTCGAATTTCATCACCGTTTCCTTCTTGCCCGCTTTAGGAACACGTTACCAAACGCAAATCTAAGCTTAAAATTTTGAGTAGAAAGAGACCTATAAGGTAACGACCTTACAGGAAACTCGTTCAAAAGGACCGGATTGGTTACTTTGTTAGCCTAACTCAAAGTTCAGGAAGATTATTTTAAGTTGATTAGAGCCGCCTTGTAACCCAAGGAAAATTTGCCAAAAAGACAAGGTTATCAAAGCTCCTTAGAGCTTATCCTGCTTCTGTTCGACTTAATCTAATTCAGATCGTTCTAAGAGGTTTGCTAAAATTATAACTAGTTGCTTTCGAAGGAATAGAAGCCGGTCTAGAAACAATCTAAGTGGATCCATCATGCTTTTTGTTTGCTAGATTCAATAGGTTTGATTTGGTTGAGTCAGCGTTGCTTGTGATTGTTTAGAATTCCCTTCCAATTAGGATTTTTTTAAAGTTTTTTTTTAGTGTATGCCAAGACCGCTTGAAATCATCACTGAGCAGGCTTGGAAAAGAGACACTCTAGGTCGTTTGATTAGTGAAAAACCTAGTAGTTTTGTCCCTGGAAACGAGGACCTCGAAGACTCTTCTTTTGAGGGCCCTGTTTTTGGAAATTTCAATTTTGAGAACTTGACACTGTGTGAAGAAGTTACTTGTTCTTTGATAGCACCAGCAATGGCAACTTTAAAAGCTTTGTTGAACCCGACTAGGACTTCTCGTCCATCATGTATCAAGTTAGATGAAACTGAAGCAAACTATGAGTTGAAACCTGGGACCATACAGATGCTCCCAATCTTCTTAGGGAAAGAAAATAAAAACCCTTATTTCCATGTTAGGGATTTTGAAGAAATATGTAGTACCATGCGGATTAAGGACCTAGATGATGAATCATTGAAACTTAGACTGTTTCCTTTTTCACTAAGAGACAAAGCAAAGTCTTGGCTATATAGTTTTACCTCCGAGTCAATTGAAACCTATGAACAACTTACATCTACCTTTTTCCATAAGTTTTTCCCTAGGCACAAAACATCATCTATTAGGCAGCAGATTTGCACATTTGCTCAACAAGAGGGAGAATCTTTATATAGGTATTTGGAAAGGTTCAATGACTTATTATCACAATATCCTCATCATGGGTTAGAGAAAGTAAGGCTAGTTCAGATCCTCTACAAGGGTTTAGATTATTCGACAACAACCGTGGTTGAGTCTTTATGCACAAGTGGGTTTGAAAATTAAACTGTCGATAATGCGATGACATTTTTGAATGAAATCGCCGAAAAAACCCAGCAGTGGGAACCGAAAAAACCCAGCAGTGGGAAAACAGTAGGGATCCCCAGAAAATAATTCTTCTAAGTAGAGGAAATGTCAATAGGGTAGAATGATATTTTGAATCAGATGCCAAAATAGCAGTTATATCTAAAAGGTTAGAAGATTTAGAACTGAGTCAATCTAGTTATGGAATTGAGCCCATGTCATTTTGGGAAGGAAAGATTGTTGAAGAGCAAGCCCATACCCTTTTATAATAACACTAGATTCGATAATCATCATAAGTTTGACCCTTATTCAGAAACCTATAACCCTGGTTGGAGAAACCATCCTAACCTTTCTTGGTCTAAGGGACAAATACAAGGTCAGTCTAGTAATTCTAAGGTTCCCCCAGGTTTTGGTTATACTAATAATCCTTTAGGACCAGCACAATTTCAGAACCAGCCAGATAAGAAGATCATGAGTTTAGAAGAGTCTCTCACCTTTTTGTCTCTTAACACTGTCAAGTTTCAGCAATTGGTTGAATAAAATTTAGAAGACAATAAAAAGATGATCCAGGCTAATCTCAGGCTATTAATGATTTACGAACCCAGTTTAGTCAGTTGAGAGAAAAAGGTAGGTTCCGTAGTCAAACCCAACCCAATCCTAGAGGAGTTCATGAAGTATCTTCTGGTGAGAAATCATAAAACCATGTGAATGAAATTAGAACCCTTAGGAATGGTAAAGTGGTAGACAACAAGGTAACTATGTCTGATAGTGAACATATTGTAGTTCACCCTTCTGAGCCAGTAGCTATTAAGACTGGTGAAGTCTCTAAAGAGCCCGATGTAGTTCCTCGTAAGCCAGATTTTGTGCCCAGATCCCCATTCCCACAACTGTTAGCACCAACAAAGAAGGAATCCAACTTTAACGACATATTGGAGGTTTTTAAGCAAGTCACTATAAACCTTCCATTATTAGATGCAATTAGGCAGATTCCTGCTTATGCCAAGTTCCTTAAGGATATGTGTACGCGAAAGCGAAAGCTTAGTGTACCAAAGAAAGCCTTTTTAGCTAGTCATGTGAGTTCAATTATCCAGAACAATACAACTACTAAGTACAAAGACCCAGGTTCCCCAACCATTTCTTGCACAATAGGTAACTACCGTGTTGAGAAAGCGTTATTTGACTTAGGTTCCAGTGTGAACTTACTTCCGTATCATGTGTACCTCTATCTAGGACTTGGTGATTTGAAACCTACTCAGATAACACTACAATTAGCTGATAGGTCTGTGAAAATTCCCCGTGGTGTCATAGAGGATGTTCTTATTGAGGTCGATAAGTTTATTTATCCAGTAGACTTTGTTGTCCTTGATACCCAACCTGTCCTTGACCTAGAGAATCAGATACCTGTGATATTAGATCGCCCGTCTTTAGCTACATCTAATGCGATCATTAACTGTCGAAATGGTATTATGAACTTATCTTTTGGTAATATGACTATTGAGCTGAATATTTCATTATTAGTAACCAACCACCTGAACTAGATGACACGTGTATTGAAGAGGTGAACATGATAGGAACATTAGTTCAAGAGTCATTACCAAACATTTTTTTAGAAGATCCATTAGAGAAATACCTAGCCCGCTTTAGATTTGACGTTGATTATGATAGTGTGATTATTGAGGTGAATGCTTTGTTAGATTCTACACCTTTGATGGACACTTATAATATATGGAAAGCTAAGTTTGAACTTCTACCAGTTGATAATTCTACCTTATTTCCTTCTATAGAGGAAGCTGGGTGTAGTTCTGACCTTAAGGACTCTAGAATCCAACCAATAATTTTTAGTCCATCTGAGAGTTATGTCCACCCTATGTTTGGGGGTACTGATGATTCTTGTGATTGTCAAGTATCTCTACTTAAAGTCCCTAACTTGGGACTTGACATTTGCACCTCTACCATTTTACAAGATCATCTTCAAACTATATTCCCTAAGCCTGTTGATGTCCAGAAAGAAGTTCAGTTGTTAGAAACCCATCCTCTGGTCGATGTGGTTTACCTAGGAAATAATTTGTTTTCCCACCAAAATATTTTCTTCCATATGTGGGAACGTAAGAATTTTAAATGTGTTATTTATTAAGTTTTGAGACTAAGCCTAATTACTTTAGGAAATTAGAATCGACACATTTGTTTAAGAATGACCACCTTCATAATAGTCAATTGTGTGAGTCAAATCTGATTGACTTTGATGATCCACAATTATTCAGGTTCTTATTATGTGCTTCTAAGTTCTTAGTTGAGTTATTCCAGACTCTACAACCTGATCCTGTTGATCCTGCCTACGAGGAAATCCAACCCATGAAAATATTTTATTTGGACCCTTTTATAGAGCCTGAACCTGAACCACAACTAGATGTAGTTGTCTTAAACAAGAAACTAGATAAGGTTGAACTTTGTTTGTTCACTTTCTGGGCCTGTTGTAGTTTCCTTCTGTTTTGGATAGCATTATTTGATTAAGATGACCCACAGGTGTTTCGACTATTGCTATATGATTTTATGAGGTGACTAATTATTTCTTAGTCTGGATGAAGACTTTAAACTTAGCTCTTCTTGGGAGGTAACCCATGCTCATTCGACACAGTAATATCTTTCCTTAACTCCTTTCCTTCGATTGGTAACAATTTCTCCTTATTCATGCTTTTAATCATTCATCTTTAGAACATTAAGGACAATGTTAGATTTAAGTTTGGGGGTAAGGGAGAAACTTTTAAGTTGAAATATGAAACTCTAAAGTCTAGAAACTTGTGAACAATTCAGGATGACACTAACCATTCTAGATAGATGGAAACTTAGCTCTTTTTCTATATGAATTGGTGTGCCCAGTTAAATGGTCTATTCATAAAAGGACAGAGTTTAGGTGTTAAAAATAACATGATGGTCGTCATCATATCTCGGAGTCTATCTCGACCATATCACATTCTGTTTTTATTTTTGCAATTTTTGTGTTTCTCTAAGTGATTTGGTGGGGCGCCATTATCGATTTTTTATCACCGCCAGGATGAAATAGAATGTTTGATATCAAGTCCCATTATAAAATTCTTATTTTATTAAAAATAAGAAAAAATAAAAAAAAAGAGAAAAAAATCGAGTATTGACACTTTGATAGCAATATGTGTGTGTTCTCCCTGTCTCCGTCGCCTAAGCAAGCGTGTAACGCAGGATCCATGGGAACTATCATGTATGATGCTGATAAGGACCATGCGCTTGGATTCAATTTGATCCAATCATGTTGTCATTACATTTATAATTGTTTTATTTTCAATAACGATCGCTTGGACCCTCGTATATACCAGTTGAATCGATATTAGTATTATGACTAAGACCAGTGGGAGCGTATCTCAATCCATTAGGATTCATCCTGGTACTGACCTTCAGACAGATATGGCAAACACCGTTCACCTTAGTCAACATGCACAAACTTCATATTGCCCAGATCCATCTTCAAAATCTTTTCATGTGATTGAACTTTGATAGATTCTGAGTATTGTAGTTGAACAACTATCTGAGTAGAGCTTTGTTTTCTTATATATGAATTTTAATATGCTTGAGTAAAAGCTCGTGTACAACAATTGGACTCATATAGGGTAATGATTCCCAGAGCCGAAGAATTTAGTATGCCAACTAAATAGTTTGTTTAGTGTTTATCCTCAATCGTTCACCAGTAGTTAAAACTTGGAGTAAAGGTTTTGTTGGTATACCTCTTGTAAACCCTCACGAGACAAAACTCGTCCACTAGGGACACCTAGGGGTTTAAAGGCTTATTACATATGCTAAATGTAGTCGCGATTCCTGCTAAAATGAGTTAGGATTTTATTTTATTATATTTGCTCGAGGACTAGCAAAGAGTAAGTTTGGGGGTATTTGATAGACACATTTTTGTATCTAAATTGTGCTCGATTATCTATTTTGATAGTGTTCGATTTTGCACTTATTATGGGTTTTTATGTCTTTGTAGGTATATTTGAGAAATGAATATTTTTGAAAAAATTGGCTCAAAAAGTTGTTAAAGGCACCCAAATAAAATTACTAAAGGCACCCGAAGAATTTGATAAAGGCACCCGCCAGATGGATTGGGGCACCCTTCAGTCAAATTCAAATTTCGGAAATTACTGGGAAAGTTATTTACATGAGAAAGTTCTGCTGATTTGGTATGAATTGAGTTTTAAGGGATTTTGGGTAATTCTGAGTTACCCAAGTGAATAAACCACCAAAATAAGATCAACGCACGTCAGAACAAGAGTTTCACGCCGGAAAAATGGGTGGAAATCAAGTTGGGAGCCAGAAATAGAATCCTTCTCTATTTAGGATTCTCACGGGAATTTGAGTTGGTTAAGGATGGATATTTGCATCCTTATCGATTAAGGATAGTTTTTAAGGGTTTCCTAAGCCTATAAATAGGGAGGAGATCGAAGAAAAACGAAGTCAGAGACGTGAAGAAAATTTCAGGAAGAAAGTGAAATTTATGTTGGTGAAGAAGAAGACGAAGAACATAAGGTTCCAGAAAACTGTCGCTGAACACGTTGCTTATTCCTTCAAATTTTTGAAGCGGCCAGAGTCCGTACTTTATTGCTGCCGTCTTATTTTCTCTTCAGCCACACAGAGAACACAGTCTGTAACGTTTATAAGCGTATCAATTCTTTTGTGTTACTTTTATTTTTTCATTGTAAACACTTTTTGAGCTGTGAACAATTATTTTGAGAGTGTTTCCAACATGATAAGCTAATCACCATAACTGGGGCGACGGAGGAAGCTATTTTTCCAATAGTAAAGTGGTAATTCTTATTTTATTATTTTTATACAATTCTTTTACTATTATTTGATTTGATTAAATTTGGAAAAAAATGGTTTTTATCAATTAGTTGTGTTTTCTTTTGATGGGTCATGCTGAGTTTAGAGCTTTTGATGTCTCATGCTTTCGATTTACAACTATTATTTTGAAAATCTAACTTTGGAAATATTTTGAATAAATTGAATATATGAATTGCAAGATTTTTATCACTTGAAAAATTGGCTAATGGTGTAGTCCTTAGTCTTAGTCCTTCCCATAATTTGAAATCAATTTTACTTTAATCTTCTTTATTTTTAGTTTTAAAAATTAGGTTTAAAAATCAAATCTTTACAAGTCTGAGTATCAAACCTTTTACCACTATTTAAAAACTACATCAGGGCTTCTCCAGTAAACAAGACTTTGTTTCCATAAGCAAGTTTTGAGTTCTTTTAAACTAGTTGTTGCAAATGTCGTAGAAAATCTCAGGAGTTCTTAACCAGCCGGTGGAGTACACAATTCCTCAATCAAAGCGTCTACTACTTTCCATGCTTTCCATTTTTCTTTTACATTATATCTTGTCGATGTTGTTTATACTCTTCCATCAGTATCTCTGCATTGCCTTCACTGATACTAATCATACCCGAAACACATACAATGTCGCATTCATGCAAGGTCCTGCAGACCTTGCTAGCACTGCAAAGTAATGTAGATCAGTTGAAATACAGTGCAGGGAAGTTGTACTTGATTTTTTTAGAAATCAATGCAACTGTACTCGATTTCTCAAGTGGTATACCTTTAAGGAGTTCAACAAAACTGTAATATGATTATCTAAGCATTGTATATCAACTGTACTATGATTTTTCAAGCAGTGCAGATCAACTATCCTATGATTTTTCAAGTTTGAGCAATGCAGATCAACTACACTCTGATTTTTAAGCGGTGCAGATCAACTTATATAGTGCAGCACAATTGTACTCGAGTAATTTATGGAAACGTACAAACCACTTTGGAACAAAGTGTTCATGTGAGGGATTTTATGATGAGCAGTAGGTATAAATAAAAAAAACTAGGATTTAGTATCTAATAGCTACAATCAATTATCTTACCAAGCAAACACACAATGGTAACAAAATAAGAAACTTTAACACCATATGTTTGAAACTATTTAGCTATATTATAACACTAGGTGCACCTCAATCAGATTGAAATTGGATGATAGTATCAACAAATTTGATTTAAGTACCACAATGTATTTCTGCTACACTAAAGCATATAAGATGGAAAAAAATCATACATTGGAACTTAATATAGATTATTTTTGAATAGAACAATGTGAAGTGAAATCAAAGCAGTGGAATAGATATGTACTAAACCATTCCTACCTAATGTGGAACTAAGAATTGGAGTTTTTCTGTGAAATAATATATATCTGCACAAATAGAGTGAAACGTAGTAAATTCATCGAAGAATCTACTGAAAATATAATATTTAGCACCTTTGCTAGATTTTTAGTAATAATTTTGAGTTTTCTAATTATCAGAGGTTCTTGTTCGAAATCATTCTTCTTCTTCTTATGCATTCTTTTCTTCTACTGGATCACAAATTTTTTCTACTAAGGCTTCGATTTACTTCTGATATTCTTCTTGCCATTTTCGTAGACGAAAATGTAGATTTCTTCTTCGAATGTTCAAATAACAACATTTAGGTCACTCGTGTTTTAGAGATGTACGTGGAGTAGGTTTATCGATCGGTAGAAAAAACCTAGGGTTTTGTTGGGTTTTCTCAGGTATGCCAAACGAAATTTTATGTGGGAACTACTCACAATCCCAAACGGGTTGTTTTGGTCATTTGCCATGTTAAAATCATTATGGACCACTAATTAAGTTTGTTTTCCGGTTGGACCCTACAATAACTATTTACCTGGGTTTTGGACCAAATGATAAATTTCCCTTTTATGTTTGCTCCCAAGTATTCTCGATGGCTATGACCCATCGAGCAAATATTTTTCTTCTGAGTTTTCAACTCAACTCCTATATTATCTCCGCCAACACAATCTAAGCTTCCTATTTTTTCTCAACTGAGTTTCCATATCATGTCATACTCTTACCAAACTCATACCTTCACTGCCCTACTCTTCGATCCATCAACATCCTCTTCTTCGACTGCCATAAAAACACCTCCATCGATTCTCACTTCAACTCGATCCATAACCAACAACATCTCAGCCAAACCCCCAAGCTAATCAGGTTGCCATTACCATTGATTCCATCTCTTCTCTGTGTTCCCTTGTTCTTGAGCTCGACTCAACTGCAGCCTTCCATTAATCACCAATCTTCTAACAGCCAGGTTCAACATCACAGATCGAGTTCCTTCCAACTGTAGCTACCATCAATAACTCGAGTTTCATCTTTCTTCTTCATCTCGCTCTACCCATCATCTCGGAAGTTCTTCTCATCAATCAAATCCAACAGAACCACCTCCGCCAGCACCATTAACCCACTCTCAACTGTCATGATCATCCTCTCCTTATTCTTCCCGGACATTATTACCAAAACAAACTCGAGCCACAACAAACTCTTATTCTTTCTATTTCTTCCATTATCAACTGCACCACAGCCTAAATGCCATTACTAACAGTTAAAGCTCCAACTCGAGTTCTTCAACATCTCTGCCACCGTTATTCTCGCTGATCCATACTCGAACTCTCCATGACTCCATCTTTTCTGCCAATCATCTCGAGTGGAAGCTCCGCAACACTACCAGCTACAACTACAGCACAATTCCATCTTCACCACTAACATCATCATACCATCACCGATGTGATCAAACATAGCAAAATCTAACCCACTGTCAATCATCATCATCGTCACTGATTTGTTCCATTGATCATTACAGAAACAGCAAGCCATCACCATTACTACTACCAATCCCTGAGATTCATCTCTACACTTGCCACCATGACAGCGACGCTGCATCACACGAAGAAGAACTCTGTTTCTCACGTGAAGAAAAATATGAAGATGGTGGTGCCCTTAACGAACTAGTTGGTGCTGTTATCACTTTTAAACTGGTGTCAGCCCTTAATAAAAAGAGTGGTGCCTTTATCATCTGAATCTAAGCTGTCCCTTAGCCCACGACAGATTGCCAATAGTAATTGCCCTTGAAATGACCATTTAGCCCTCAGTTCTTGTTTTGCATATAACTTTCTCATACGTAATCAGAATGACCTCATTCTTTTGCTGCTGGCTTCGTTTTGTCGTTCTCTTCAACATGGTGGGTAGAAATCCTAGATTTTAACCGAGATCTACCGGGTCTTTGGAAATTCTTCCCTTGAAACACTTCATTTCCGCTTCTTTTTAGAGATGTAACCTAACAAAAGACATAAAATACAAAAGTAATACTAATACAAGGTAATTCACATGAAATCTAACAAACATGCGTAAGAAAATAATATTCAAAATATGTAAATTATGCACTTATCAGAGAGTAATGTTGGGGGGAAATGTTCACAATGTAGATCAACACTACAACATTAAACGAAAAACCTAATAGATATTGATATGTACTGAATGAAAATTTAATAGATATCGAAATGTACTGAGTAGATCATTGACATGTACTAAAAAAATATAAAGTCTAAACGCTTTAACAAGTAAAAAAATCTTACCTCATTTCCATCGAAGACATCGGTGGCCACATATTTATTAGAAACATGAATCACAAATATGTTTCTCATCCTATTTTTATATCTTAAGAAGTACAAAACAAAGCAACATCTAACTATATTAGAGTACAAGGATGCAACTGCCCTTTTTAATATACTGATACTTTCCACTGATTTTGTATAACACAGACTCTACAGTTTCAAAATCAAAACCAAACGACATAACTATAATAATATGAGATCATGATGGATAAACTAGCCTAACCATTTTGAGGGCTACCCAAAACCAATTTGGGGCTACTATTTTAAACCCATCCCATAGATGTGGCTATGGGATAACCTAGTGGTATGTAAAAATACTTAAATACCCTCTCAGTAATCAAACAATTACCATTAACCCTTTCACTAATAAAATATTAAAAACCTAAACCTTTATTATTCTCACCTTCTTCTCTACCGATTCTCTCTGTTTTCTCTTCTTCTTCTCTTGTTTTTAAACTACCGATTGTGGCACAATCCAATTCATCGTAAACCGATTAATTGTAAACCAATTCATCGTATAATCGTAAACCAATTCATCCTCGTAATTACAATCTAAGGATGGAAAGAAAGAAGCAAACAACCCGTCAACCTGCTAATACTAACTGGCCAAATTTTGCCGAGAGATTAAGAAATAGAGAGATCGTTGAAGAACATAACAAAGAACACAAAGATGATTACCTAGAAATGAAGACTGATTTCGACAATCAGACTCTCCAGAACTTTGTAATGGCTCCAATAAGGTAAGGGTTTACCGTTATTTGTGTTTATTTTGATTCAATCAAATGAATTCATCACTAGAATATCTAAGGTTTTAGGTTATTTGTCATAATCGGTAGTTTCGTGTTTGTATTTAACTACCGATTATGTTAGTGTTCTTCATTTCTCATGAACATCATGCACAATCGGTAGTTATGTTTAGTCATTAACTCCGATTATATTCCTGGACCAAAATTTAGGCATAATCGGTAGTTTCGTATAGGGTTAAATTACCGATTATAAAGTTAGTGATTCATGAACATCAACCATAATCGGTAGTTATATTTAGTCATAAACTACCGATTATATTCCTGGACCAAATTTTAGGCATAATCGGTAGTTTCGTATAGGGTTAAACTTCCGATTATGAAAGTTAGTGCTTCCTTAAAACATCGACCATAATCGGTAGTTATATTTAGTCATTAACTACCGATTATATTCCTGGACCCAAATTTACACATAATCGGTAGTTAATTCTGTTTTGTAACTACCGATTGTATGTGTGTCCATAGACTTTTCTCTTCCATTTTTTATGCACAATCGGTAGATAATGTAGATCCCGAGCTATCGATTATGCACAATCGGTAGTTACTTTGTTTTTTTTACTACTGATTATGAACAATTGATTGAGTTTAATATACTTTGTCTACCGATTATATAGTGATTAAACGGTGTCTTGTTGGAAATAATTGTTCTTTCTTTTGTATCGAAGAAGGGAAAGGCGATCTAAGCATTCCCATGATACAATTCTTTCGGGGCCTCGTCATGAAGGGGGTAAGAAAGTAACTGCTAGTACAAGAAGACAAAAGAGCGCTAGCGGAATTGTTATCACCGAAGGGACTCAACCAAGTGTACCAAGAAGTAGAAACGAAGAAGAAGGAGAACAAAGTGTTCCACAAGATAGATACCAAGATGAAGGAGGACCAAGTGGTACAAAGAAGCCAACTAAGGAAAAAAGGAGGACACAAGGTCCCCGCCTCTTTGAAGATGAAGGGTATTCAAGAAGGCCAAATCCCTGGGTTACCAAGAGATGGAGGAGATCTATTATTTGGGTACAAAGACTCTTCGGCGAAAGAAATTTACTCAACTGAGTTAATAATTGTAAAACACCATTCTTAACATATTGTCTTTTTATTCGTAGAAGTGTTAACTGTTATTCTAATTATTTTTTAATTCGTCGTGTATATTAGGACCATTCTGATGCGGTTCGTCTACTCAAACCTACGGCTGCACCAACAAAGATGAAAGATCGTCCGTTAGATGATGAGTGTGAACGGTTCAAGCAAATTATACTGCACTCGGGGTTATCTACGGCTGCCGAGAATTCAATGTTACATCATGACCGGGTGTCAATATCAGCCTTCATGGAGAGGATGTATCCTGAGACCGATACCTTCCACATGTCGTGGGTAGAGATGACGATCACCCCCAATGATGTGGTGCAGATTCTAAGTCTCGCTGACCATGGTACGGCGGTCAAGTTTGATTATGTGAAGCAGCTAAGATAGGAACAACTTTATTTTTACACTGAGAGGTGCCTTGGTTGGGATCGAGCGACATCCGACGAAGAGTTCCAACGCTGCTTTCCTTACAAAACCAGGCAGTTCAGCATGGTTCAACTGATGAAAATGTTCAAAGGCACCAAGGCTAAAGAAGAGACCAATCCAGAGTTTAGCGATAACCAGGTCAATGCTGCAGCTACTGCATATCTTCTTTGTGTTTTGGGATGTATCATTTTCCCCAATGCTAGTGGCAACCGGGTCGACGCCAACTTTCTACAACTTTTGCATCCTCTCAACAAAGTTCGTGAATATTCGTGGGGCACCGCATGTCATGCGTTCTTGATGGAAGAGTTGAGAAATGCATCCAGGGAACAGACTAGCCAAATTTCCGGGAACGTGAGCCTACTACAGGTATTTTGGTAACTCCATTGATGGTTTGATTGTTATTTATTTTTTCCTCTTTTAAGAATCAATTTTCTCATACTTGGTTTGATATCTACACTAGACATAGATCTATGACCACTTCCCGTCCCTCGAGTAGACCAAAGGGAATCCGACATGGGAGAAAGGAACACCCCGAGGAACAAAATAAATCTTTGACAACAACCATTCAAGGTCTAAGGAGCAGGATTTGATTTCTTTGAGGAGGAAATTAGATTCGATGGCGTCCAAAGATGTATGCTTTGATCCATACAGGTAAGACCGAGCTAGTGGTCATATAGCGGGAAGGTCTGAGTTGTCGTTCTACTATGGACCCTTGTGGCATCCCAGTGGATATGTCATGTACAATGTCTCTAGGGTGATGCGTCAACTCGGTTATGTCCAAGAAGAACCTATGAGTCACATGTGCAGCAGGTTCAAATTGGACGTCGAGAAAGCTACTTGTGGTAAGGACTCAATCACAGTAGTTTACTCTATAACCCATCCGTTGAAGATTGGTAACAACAGGATGCAATATATGATCAACGAGGGGAGACGTGTCAACCGAGGTGATGAAGTAGGTCCACGATATATGGTATGGTACCGGAAGCATTCTCATCTTCATGTGATCCGTGAAGATAAAGGAAAGACCACCAGGGTGTCCGAATATACTTGCATCATCAAAGACAAACCCTCTGGTTATGAAAGGCTGGTACGTAATGTTATTTCCTTTTGATTTTAGTATTACGGCTCAATATTTTAGATAATAATCGTTTGATTGTTATTGCCTAAAAACAGAAAAAAAAAAAAAAAGAAAAAAAAAAGGTTTGCATTTTTCTCAAAGAAGATAGCTGGGTGCATAAATGCGGGAGTGCCTCCATCAGTTGAGAAGATGATGAAAGAGCATAAAGACCTCATCGACAACATTGATAATGAAGCCTATGCTAGCAAGTTTAGGGAGAAATCTGCGAATAAGCCTAAGAGGCTAGCAGCAAAGACGACCAAAAGATCTCGCGGTTCATCGAGTGCTGATGCTGAAGCAAATGTCCCTGAGGGTGAAGCCAATGCCGCTGATGCTGAAAGACTTTAGCCCCTAGTGCTCGTCGTCCTCATACCAAAACAAAAAGAATTAGAAATTAGATTGTGGTTGTTTAGTTTATGGATATGTCTCTGGTGTTTAACATTACTGGTGTTTAATTTTCTAACATTTGAAAGGATTTTATTTTATTTTTGTGAGTTATCAATTGATTTGCAAGAGAATTATTTTTAACAAGTTATTTTGTTGAAATTTTACATTATAATCGGTAGATAAGTGGTTTGCAACAACTACCGATTAAGTATATTCATCAACAATCGGTAGATAACAATCTATAGATTATGTTAGTGTAATACAATCAGTAGATAAATATCTACCGATTGCACTTACCCCAGGAACTGCCTGTTCCTGGACACATTTTGCACTATAATCGGTAGGTTAAAAAATTCTTAAACTACCAATTATGCATTTTTAAAATATTGGAATTTTGATAATTTTTTTGATTTCCAATTTGGGGCAACACATTATAATCGGTAGGTTAAAAAATTCTTATCCTATCGATTATGCATGTTCAAAATGTTGGAATTTTGATAATTTTTTCGATTTCTAATTTGGGGCAACATACATAATCGATAGTTTAAAAAATTCTTAAACTACCGATTATGCATTTTCAAAATGTTGGAATTTTGATAATTTTTTTGATTTCCAATTTGGGGGAACATACATAATCGGTAGTTTAAAAAATTCTTAAACTACCGATTATGCATTTTCAAAATGTTGGAATTTTGATAATTTTTTCGATTTCCAATTTGGGGCAACACATTATAATCGGTAGGTTAAAAAATTCTTATCCTACCGATTATGCATGTTCAAAATGTTAGAATTTTGATAATTTTTTCGATTTCCAATTTGGGGCAACATACATAATCGGTAGTTTAAAAAATTCTTAATGCATGTTCAAAATGTTGGAATTTTGATAATTTTTTCGATTTCCAATTTGGGGCAACACATTATAATCGGTAGTTCAAAAAATTCTTAAACTACCGATTATGCATGTTCAAAATGTTAGAATTTTGATAATTTTTCAATTTCCAATTTGGGGCAACACATTATAATCGGTAGGTGAAAAATTATTAAACTACCGATAATGCATGTTCAAAATGTTGGAATTTTGATAATTTTTTCAATTTCCAATTTGGGGCAACACATTATAATCGGTAGTTTAAAAAATTCTTAAACTACCGATTATGCATGTTCAAAATGTTGGAATTTTGATAATTTTTTCGATTTCCAATTTGGGACAACACATTATAATCGGTAGTAAATATATTTGTTAGATTACTGGTTGTTAAAATCGGTAGATAATGGTGATCCCAATACTTCCGATTGTTAATATTCGTACGAACTTAGTGTACATATTTTCTGTACACTCTTGTTACACCAGGCCTCAACGGCTTTTTTTTTGGAAAAAAAGTGCCATTAAGACTCTAATCCATATAAGGAGGAAGACCTCTTCTCATTTATTCACCTCCAATACATTTTAACTCTCCAACATCGAAGAAATAATCGTATAGATTAATGGCGCAACCGTTCACGGTAGAGGAAGATTTATCGCTATGTAGGCGCTATGTGCAATTCTATCCAAGGCGAGGAGAAGAACGTAGGCAAAATGGTGTAATGAGTATGAGTTATTTGGATAGTGTTCACGAACATTTTTGTGTTGACACTGGGAACCCCAATAACCGTAATAAAGATGATCTTTTTTGTCGATTTCATTGTATAGGCAGAGAAGTTGATCCATTTGTGAATTTAACTTATCTTGTCAATCGATATCGTTTGAGGGGGTGAAACTAATGATGAAGTTATAGCGACATCTCTCGAGGAATGACGACGATGGAAACGATCAAATTACCAATACGAAGTTCATTTCAATATAATTAAGGTGATGGACAGATTCAACCCGTTTAAGGTTCGTCCACGCCGCTTAAGCTGAAGGGAATTTTCCAAGACAGTGTAAAATAATAATTAATATAATAATAATGTAAAATGCCAGGTTTATAAATAGAAACCAAAACCTAATTTTTCTTATTCTCTACCTTTCCACGCCTCTTTTTCTTCTTATTTCCTTCTATACCTCTACCTATATCTATTCACGACTAAAACAACCTCCTTTTCCATTTCTTCTCCTCTACCGATTCTTCTACTCCCTTTACTCTCATTCTCCATTGAAAATGGCTCCAAAATCTTTACCTAAACAATCAAAGAAGGGAAAGGAAAAGATGGTGATAGAGGAGTCCAAAATCATTGAAATCAATTCGTCAATCGATTCCGATGAACTTCCCCTCCGACCAAAAAATGTTCTTACCCAATCAAAGAAGGGAAAGGAAAAGCAAGTTACATCCAACTTTTATGTTTTTAGTCATTACTGTGAAGAAATCATGATAATTCTTTTTTATAATTTTCTGAAACAACGCATAATTGGTAGAAATCTGGCAAACTTTATCTACTGATTGTGCCTCGAGTTCATCATTCCTGAAGAACATCATGCACAATCGGTATGTATTGCATAATTTTATCAACAGATTATATAATCAGACATTTACTGAAAACACGCCCTACCGATTGTATGTAATCAGTTGATATTTCATAATTTTAACTACCGATTGTGTGCTTTTGTTTATTTTTATAATAGCTATTGTGTAGTTAGTTAATAATCAATGTTTGGGTATGTTCATTAGGGTTATGGATAAAGATGAGGAAGATGAAGGTCTTTCTCCGGCTCGAAAGGCTGAATTGCTTTCTCGTCCTCTTTTCAATTTTCCGAAAGGAGTTTCTGATGTACAAATATATCAAATGATGTTGGATGATCCGGATTTCTCACAAATGATGAAGATCCTGATTGTTGGTGGAACGATCCTGACAATCTCTTCAACTACGTTGAAGTTCCATCTTCGAATGAAGGATCTGAGGCAAAAATGAATCGAAGGATAGAGGCTGATCCGGATTTTGATCCTCTACTCTTTTTCAGGGAGAAAGACTTCTCAGGCATAAACCCATAGTACAATGAAGTTGGAGAGTACATAGGTCTAGTTGATGATGATGAAGTTGTTGTTGATCCTAAGGAGAAGGAGAAGAAGTAGAAGAAGCGAGTTGAAACTAGGACCAAGTCGAGAGTAACAAGGAGTGGAAGAATTTCATGAGATCAATGAGATTGATCACTTTGAATTTCTATGATGTGTTTTGTTTCGTTTTTTTCGGATGTTTTTAGTTTTTTTGAACTAATTTTATGAACAATATGTAATAAGTTTTTTTGAACAAGTTTTTTTTCGGATGTTGAAATAGTATTATGAAGTTAGATGTTAAGTACAATCGACATAATCAGTAATAACTATGTTTCTAAACTACCGATTAAATACAATCGGCATAATCAGTAGTAACTATTCCTCAAAATAGCTAGGTAAAATAGTTACACAAACAAAAAATCACTAATTTGATCTCCTTCAGTATATGGGAGTCTCCACTCTCCAAACGTATAGTTACCCCAAAGCATATATATAGATGCTAGCACCTTTCCAAGTGCTAAATGAGATGTTCAAGATACAATTGCTAACCAGCTGACTATCAACGGTATACCATCAAAATGATGCAACTGAAAAATATATGTCTATCAATTGAGTTAAAACTTAATAAAAAGCTAAGTGAGACTCCAGAAAGTTATTTAAAGATGAAAAGTCAAAGAGCCAGTTTGCCACATAGGAGAGATGGTACCTGAAGTTCACTTTCATATCTCCAAACTATGTCAAGGTGACCGCTTCTTATAAACACTGCATGAAGCATAGGGAAACCTGTCAAAGTAAGACCACGTCATTAACTCTCTCGGAAAATTTCTCATGGACAAGCTTCTTCGTATCAACTATTTGAGACGGCTGCACCAGAGCATTATTGCATTTAACATGTTCAAATGCATAATGGGGTCAATTAAGTAAGTGGGATGATATCAAAACTTAATTACAGATCATCCATGATGTAAAATATGTTTAATTTAGCACACTCCCGAAGAAACATTCCTACATATGATATAAAAGCCAAAAATATATAAGTAGCAACCTCAATTTATTTTCAAATATTTTAATAAAAATATATCCATTTTAACAAACAGTGATCATTGATCATGCCAAAATCCATCGATACATTAGAAACAATAATATAAAAAAGAAAAAGAAAAATACATCTAAACAAAGACAAATTATTTTAGTACAAATAATATATGGATACTGATTTCGAATTAAAATTTTCATCAAATCTATGAATGTAAAATGAATCAAAAGAAAATTAAAACTAGGTTTGAGAAAATTAGAAGTTGTTTTCTTCTAAAAAATTGTATATGAATACAAAAATTACGATAAAAATCTAGAATCAATTTGAAGATCGCAAACACATAATAGAGATCGATCAATATCTTACACTTCTCATAGCCGGAACCTCATTTCTAATACAGACAATGTGAGAGAACAATAAAAAGTAAATAAAATAGAAAGAAGGGTAATTTTGCCATTTAAAATATTGAGCTTATATCTCCCACATGTATATGGACTAGTAATAAATATTTTGTTCCAAAAACATGTTTTTAGACTACTATGAAACTATCTGTAATGGTGGATTAGGCATTAAACGGGTCCTCTAGATAGGATTAACTAATAATTCATAGTTTTGATTTCGTTTAGTGATACATGGGTGGGACCATCTTGGGTCCCACCTCTCCAGGATTGGTATGAGGTTGTTTTAGGGCGCACCTGAGTCCCCCACTCATGTATGTTCCAAATTTGCGTAGGTTTTTATTGATAAACGTGTATCATTGTTTTGTTTTCTTTTTAGAGCATAATTTTGATTTTCGTGGGACATGTTTCTCAGCGATAAACGGTAATTCATTTGGTTAGTTCGAGGCATGTTTCTGTTATTCGAGACATATCTAATAAATTAAAATAGGATCATTTTTAAGTAATTTTAGAAAAAATATCCAATATTTGTTAATAGTTAATCTGTCCCTGATTAATTTATGTTAATTAATTTAATTAGTAGTTAAATAATCGTGTTAGATGTGAAATTAACTAGTGTTGATTGATCATTAAAATATAAAAAATTTGAACTTTTTTTATTTGAAATTTTTTTAAAAAATTGGGTTTAAGAACAATCGGCAGATACGACACATATACAATGCTCGATTGTTCTTGATTTACGAAGAACGTCAATCAAGAAATCGGCATATGTTCTTGATTTTTATGGTTGATTCTTCTTGAAGTTCTTGATCCATGAGAAACGTCAACCAAGAATGTGCATATGTTCTTCATTTGTACGGTTGATTGATCATAATCGGCGGATATAATCTTCCACAAATGTTATTGACACAAAAAAAAAACTCAAAAACGATGATTTTTTCACATAAGAATACGTCCATAATCGGTGGATAAGGTTCCCCACATATGCATATTGTAAAAAAAACTCAAATTCAAGAGTTTTTCTACAGATTTTTTTGGTCAAAAATTGGTTGATATAAATGCACATATCAGTTGATTGAAAACCTGGGCTTTTTTTCGACAGTTTTGCTAATAATTTCTTCGTCCGGATCGGAATAACCTTTTTTTTTTGCGTTGAATGATAATATAATGGAAGTCAAAGAGAATTGGAAGGTCATTGACTAGAGAGTCAAGGGTAGCTTAAGAGAAGAAAAAAATGACGGTTTCGGTAATAAAGTAAAGTAAAGGACATACGTCAGTATGAGATTAGAGAGTGGTGGTTACAAAAGGAAAGAATGAGATCATTCGGACGTCGGAAGAAAAGGTTATGCGCAAAACAGTCAAAGAGAAAATGCTCAGGTTTACAATATGCTGATATGTGCATTTATTTCAACCTATTATGGCAAAAAAAAATGTAAGAAAACACTTAAATTTGAGTTTTTTACAAGGATTAATTGGTTTTTCGTACTTGGGTTTTGTCTTTAAATGTTGACTTTTGTTGAATAATTTATTAAAAAATTTAAATAAGAATTAAATATTAATAAATTTATTATTGTACCCTTCACTTTACTAACATTTACATAATAACCTAAAATTATGTTTCCACCCTCAAACATTTTTCTTCATCATCTTCTCATTGAACCCCTAAAACCAGCTCCCTCCTTCATGCTCATCTTCAATAACCTGAACTTCAATTTTTCGTGTTCATCTTCAATCGACAACTCAAAAATGATTGAAGATAGTAAATACATCTCACACAAATTAGTCCTACTACCACAATATGACTACTTCTAAGTTCATCTTCAATCATTACAAACCTAAATTACATCTTTCAACAATATTCCCCAATTTTTTTCAAACCCTAAAAGACAAATACATGAATCGATAACATAATTATTCAAGTTAAACATTCAATACAATTTTATTGATTCCCATATTAATAACCTTAATTTCAGCAATTAAAACACCTGATATACAATTTTCCCCAAATCAGTAACCCTGGAAACAAGATAACAGTGATAATAACTCGAGAAAATGTTTTAAAAAAAAACCCCGAGAATGATTGAGAACTAAAGCCCAATCAATCAACATTCTGCATGATATCATCAGTGAACTTAGTACCCTTATCCTTATCGGCAACAACTCTTCCCTTGGCTTTATCGATTTAACAATGATTTCCTATTCACACACTTTGATGGATTAATACCAACATTCACAGCAGAGATCAGGATCAAATCAAACTTCAGAACAATTAATTGCTTCAAGAACTTCATTATTCTTCAAGAACTCAGTTCTGCCATGAAGAAAAAAAAATGAGATGAAGACATTGATGAAGAAATGTAAAATTATTGTGATGAAAAAGGATCGATTCCCTCAAATAAATCTGAGACTGATGCTCTGATACCATAGTAGAATCACAAGATTCTACATTGGAGCTACAGACGATTTGATCAAATGAATTTGATTAATGAGAAAGATTATTGTTACATGACTCTTTTTTATGTTATATACTCAACTATCCAGAACTCTCACGTGCAGTACACACACGCTCACAATCCCTCACACACTCCACATGCACACATAATACAAACACTTGTGCTAAACACACACTCGTGCTATTATGAATAACCCATTTCTTCACGACCCTTGAAAGTACCTATAATAACCTGAACTTCATCATCTTTACGGAAAGGAACGAATCTTACATTGTATTTGTTGTGGAGTTTAGATGATAGTGGTGAAGACATAAGAACACGACGAACGCTTGACGGAGCATTGAAATGAGTCTTACGGTTCATTCTCCTTGATGATGATACTCTTGGGTTGAACTTTATCTTTGCTAGGGTTGTTGGTTTTCGGCTCTCTCTCTGCAAATGAAGGAAGTCGGCGAGTTTGGGGAAAGTTATGGGATTTATAACATGATTGAATCACTACCATAGATTTAATAGTTGTATCATGCCCGTTAGACGTTAAACCAACATCAGGGATATATTTGGAAATTCATATAATTTATTTTATAAAATTAATTAAAATCTAGTCAATAACAGTCAACACAAGTCAATGTCTATTTCAAGTACCAAACTCTAAGTTGGACAAAAGTTAGACAAACCCTAATATTGGACAAAACCCAAGTACCAAAAACCAATTAACCCTTTTTACAATCCACACATGTGGGGAACCCTATCCACTGATTATTGATGTACTTTAATGAAATAACTATTATTTTTGAGTTTTTCGTATAAATCAGCACTTGTGGAGGATTGTATCCACAAATTGTGAACCATCAAGAACACCAAGAACAATTGGCCATAACAATGAATAACATATGTCGACTCTTGGTTGATGTTATTCATGGATCAAGAACATCAAGAACGATCTACCATCGCCTAAATGCCTTATTGGCCTATTGTTCTTGAACCCCAAAAAAATTCCAAATTATTCAATTAAAGAATTAAAAAATAAAAGATTTTTTATTATTATTTTGTGATCAGTTTTAAGAGAAATAAAAAAAGATTAAAGGAATCAGGGATAAAGACAAAAACATAATTTTAATTAGTGATGGTAATTTAGTAGTTTCACCCTTTTTAGACACCTCTTATTGGTTGGTTGCCATCCAAGTAAAATAAATTCAAGTTCTTACTTCACTAATATAGATTTGAGTATAGTGGCAAAAACAAGTTCGCTCCCGCAGGGAAGCAAGTGATTGTTAATTATTTACAATTACTTATATAAATAAAGGGGTTTTGGTTGTGATTATAACTAACTTATATTAAAGCAAGTAAATTAATAAGAATACCAGGGGTAAAGAATACTGGTAGAGGTTTCATTTTTCATCTTCCAACGTGTTATCAATCGAATCATACTCAACATTCATTATCTCTCAATAACAATAACCTTAAAGCATCTTATCGCATACTTCTCCAGCAAAACTCATATTATCATTAAAGGCGCAAGAATCACTCTTTGATCTTTTTTATTAAATAACTTGGCGCAAGAGTGTAGACGGTGAGTTTTTGACAAGGGTCAGAATTATAAAATCACCCTTATGCCTAATTGCAGGAACATAGAAATATCTGCACATACTTGTGCGCATACTTCTGACTTCACATCAAAATACAAAATACTGTGTTTTTACTTATATTCCACAAGCGAATTGAGGATACAATTTCTACAAAAGGCTACATGCATTTTATGCTAACAATATAGTCTATAATCTCTACATAATAAGTTTCAAGCTCCTAAATCGGTTTCCCACTGGTGTAGAACAACTTGAGTCCTCTCTAAACAGCTACAAACATTCTAAACTGGCCTTGTAGCCTCCACAATACTCACAATATTTATGTCATATCGAACTAGTCTCAAGTCGCATAAATTCCACGACTAATTTCCTTGAACTTGTCTCGAGTGCGCATCGATGTTCTGGTAACATCTATTAAATTCGGGGATACCTAATGCTTAAACCCCAAACTGCACTCTAGATTAACGCTTTATTCGCAACAAATGATCCTCAAATTGCTCTTCCGAACTCAAATATGCTACTTTAGCACTTTGCTTAAATATAAGCCACAATAATGCGCCACTCCTCTTGGATATGCCACAATCAAGAAGCAATGCCACAAAAGATACACTGAACCTCTAATCTAGGCAAACCCTAGCCTTTTCTTCTATCAGCACCAAGTTAGCACTAGCTATTTGGCTTAGCACCACATTGGCACTAGTTAGACACCTTAGCGCTAAAAGCACTAACTTTCCTGGCGCTAACCCTAGCACCTGAAAAACGTCAATTTACCTAATATGGCCTTATTAGCTAGCACATCTTGGCCTGATGAGGCCTTAGCTAGCGCATCACTACCTTAGTACCTTAAATCTAGCACTAAAAGTGTTAACCCTAACCCTAGTGCCAAAGGCACAAACTCTATTAGATAGCTCTAGCCTAACGTGTCCCTAAGTAACGACCTCATTTAGCTGAGACATCCCACACGACTAGCGCTCCCAGAATAAGGCGTCCCTCAGCAATAACGCTCCCGGACTGATGTGTCCCATAGGACTAACGCTCCCGGACTGAGATGTCCCTGAGCAATAGCGCTCCCGGACTGATGCGTCCCATAGGAATAGCGCTCCCGGACTGATGCGTCCCTGAGAAATGGAGCTCCCGAATTGATACGTCTCATAGGCCTAGCACTCCCGGCCTGATGCATCCCACAGGCCTATGCGTCACCAAGGAAAATCCCCTAGCTTCTTCTATGCGTCTCATCTCCTAGGCGTCTCGCTTCCTATGCGTCTCAGCTCCTTGGCATCCTCAACGGCCTAGCATATTTGACGTCCTTGCCTTCCTCCGCGTCCTAGCTCAAGCGTGTTTCCGAGTGGCCAATGTGCCCCTAGATTCTCTAGCGCGTCCAAGGCCAATACATCCCTGGCGTCCTCCATGACTTAGCTAATGAGTGTCTAGATCTAGCACGCCTCTTGGCCTAATGTATTTTTACTTAACGACTTAGCCACAAGTGCATTAACACTAACACCTTAGTGCTAACTATACTATTGAAGTGCTAACTTCAAACCTCCTTGTCACTAGCTTCCTAGCGCTAGTACAACTGATATTTACCAGAAGCCATGCATATTGGTATTACTCCTGAAACGTTAGCACATTAGCTTTTTATATTAAGAGAGCTAGCATATTCTTATTTGCGCTAAGTAGCTAGTACTAACTTTGCTAGCTACTTCCCTCAGAAATACGCTTTTCTTCTCAATATGGGTCCAACATCAAATCTTACATGAATTCTAATAGGTCTCTTTGCTTAAGAATCCCTCTACAACATTTGGATTCAAATGCCTCTCAGACTTACGATAAGTCACTTCTAAGCTAATACTTAGCCAATAAATACTCCATGTTACTTTGAAGCAAGCACATGACCACTAAACTTCCCAGACTCGACACTAATCAGTCTGATTATTAATCCAGTGATTCACAAAACTTGTCTCACTGACTTAGCAAGTCATTTGACTTGACTCGACTCAATCAAAACAATAGTGGCTTATGACTCCACTATTTCCACGAGATATCAAATACAACATATGGGGGGATTCTCATTGGGGTATTGGTCTGGCGGCCTACGACAATCATGGGTGGTGGTACCACCTCCACGAACAAGAAGGTAACAAGTAGTGGACGGTTACAGAGCAGTTGAAAGGATGAGGAGTAGTGGTCAGACAGGTCTTCCCTACTTTCCGGGTATCACCCCACTACAATCTCCATAATCATCACTTCTCCATCTCTCCCTAACTTTCACGACTTACGAGAAATCAGTGTGTCTCCTTTGAGCTATAAATATATAATTCTCATTTATTCGAAGACAGAAAGACAGAAAAGATACTCAGTCTGGAGAAATAAAACCTACATAATTAGCGATTCTTCTCATAGAATCCGTTTTCTTCTTCATATATTATCATACTAATATTTTCCCAACCTTGTTTTCTTCCCTCTCCTAAGATCTACCCAAATATTTTCCATCTTTGTAATTGAAGCACGATGTGAATGGTCCTTTCTTGGTTTAGGCTCGTCCTGTTCGATTTCGATCACTCGAACCTACTTGAAAGTACGATTTTACCGTACCTTTGTTTTCGCCCTAAAACAATTGGAGACCACAGTGGGAGATTAATTTCTCAATTACAAAAGCCAATTTTCAGTTATTCAAAATGTTGGATCTTAGGTCTAGAGTAGTTATAACTCCTATTGTCGGTTCAGGTAGTACTGGTGGTGATGATTTTGAAAACATACCTATTGCTATTGAGCATCTTCGTACTAATACTACTACTTCACCTCCTCTCGGTGACAAAACCGCTGAAGATACCATGAACACTCAAACTCTAATAAACATAGCCGATCTGATGAAGATACAAGAGGTCCTTGCTAGAGCTCATGTGGACATGGCCACTACTCATAAGGAGGTACTTTCTTTCCTCAAGACCTTAACGGAGCGACTCTCCTCGGAACAACGTCATTGCCTGACGGAGCGAACCAGAATCAATCTCACAGCAACCACTGATGTCGGAACGTCAAAGACTCAAAGGAACGATGAAGTTCATATCATTCCCGATCGCACACCACAGAAGTACCAATAACTCAATTTTTTCACCTATGAAGATCTGGAAAGACTCCTATGAAACCATAGTAAGGAGGACTCATCCTCGGTCCATCAACACCAACCTCCCTACCCTCCTGAAATTCAAAGGATCCCTCTGTCGGGAGGTTACTCACCTCTGACTTTCTCATTGTATGACGGTTAAAAACACCAGGAACACCCAAATGCCGATCAACATTATTGATATGATACGGATACAAAAGTTCCTTCCAAAATACAAAAAGATATAACTACCACTCAAGAGAGGTCCTCACTTTCCTCAAGACTCTAACGGAATAATTCTTCCCAAAATAAGATATGTCACCAGTTGCAGCAAACAACGATTCCAATCCTACCAACTTCAACAATACCAGAATCAATATTCAAAATGATGACGAGATCTGCATTCAAAGAGGACAATCAAGGATCCCACGATCCAACCTTGTAGCCAATGTAGACCTGGAAAGACTTTTACGATTTCAAGGCAAAGAGAGACCAGTTTTATTTCATCATCACCAACCTTTTACCCTCTCGCCATCCAAAAGATCATTTCACCAAGGAGATATATCTCTCGCTATTCTCCCTCTATAATGGGGGGTAAAAATATTCAGATCTGAAAAGATTGTTCCAGATGAACGACGAATATCCTGGGGACTACATATGATGATTCAAGGTCCAAAAGTTGTAGAGATATATGTTGGAGCAGCTGTCTAGTCAGTAAGCACTACAACATCCGATCGTCCATGAGGTATTGTGAGAACGAAAGTGTCAAGAGCGAGGATTCATCTCAGCAAGCGTCATGAATCGAACGCTCACCATCAGCCTCATCCCCAACTCTAACCTCATATTTGTCTAAAAGACAAGCTCTGCTCCACATCCCAGATAAAACTCAACAACAACAACAAAAGCCAAAGCCAGCTATCGCATTCTCAAATTTTCCTTTTTACGTAGAAACCATTTCATTCTGGTACGAGTCTCTTCACTCAGGTACCATTCCATTTCATTCTGGTACAAGTCTTTTTACTCATGTACCAGTTCATTTCATTATGGTATGAATCTCTTCATTCAGGTACCATCCCATTTTATTCTGGAATGAGTCTATTCACTAGGGTACCAGTCCATTTCATTTTGGTACGTGTACCTTCACTCAGGTACTAGACCTTTTCACTCTGGTACTAGTCTCTTCACTCCGGTACAAGTCCCTTCATCAAGGCTCTACCCACTTCATGCTTCCGTGTAGCTCCTAGATGACGATAAATCCATGGAATACCAAGATCAGAATTCTCAGCTTCACATACAACTTCTTCCCATTTCGGGGACGACTCAAATTTCACTCTAGGGGAGACGGATCATACAAATCAGCATAAAACAATGAAATGGTAAAAACCCCATCATGAGAGTACCCTGGGAGGTTCCTACTGAATATGAATTAATGATAATACCCGTATTAGGGTATTCAACTATCACATTCCTTGCTACACTACCATTCTGCACATCAACGTCAGTAGGAGCATCATCCTCAACAAATACGCGAAGGAGAGCTTGGATATAGTTTTCAGCGTGGGGAGGTACACTATCCATATTAAAATGAACGGTAACTCTTGTTCCTTCTCTAACAAGCCTAGCTCTCTGATTTGACCATTCCGCCCCTAAAAGTAGAGAGGATCTAGGCATATTAGGTCATAACAGGTGTCTACTAAAATTTTTTAAAAGGGAGAATCAATCGGACAAGCGATCTAAGAGTTATTGCAAAAACGGCTAGCAGAGTCGAGTATGAAAACTGTCAGGATTTTCCTGGATACTTCCTGAGTTCTACTGTTCGGTGGTTTTGATGCCCAAAACAAGCTTAAAACCTAGATTTCTTCCTAGTTATATATGGTAAATTATTTTCTAATAAGGATAGATTGGTCAACCATCCAAAACGGAGGTCTTATGAAGACTCTAGAGAGTTTTTCCCAAGCACTATACTTCTAAAGTTTTCTAGTAATGGGAATTTATGAATTTTTTTGAGTTTGAGTACAGATATGCTTATATGAGAATTTTGAAGAGGTCACATGTTTTATCATGATAATAAGGAGTGGAAACTTACTTGAAATGGCTCCAAACCAACAGAGGAGTCTGGCATTACTTTATTGCTTACTTCTCCATCGACATTAGTAGATTCAGATTCTTCACAAAGGTCTTCGATGTGGGACGTATCGTCCAGGTCCTCATCCTTCAAATTATCTTCATCCTTTATATCCATGGTGTCTCCCAAAGCCTCAGAAGCATCAACATGAAAGAATTATTCGCAACCCACTTCTCATATATTGGGGATTGTCAAAAGCGACATAAGTAGTATCCGCTCAAGGGCGCATCACACGCACCTGCTGAAAGAAATAAACCAATTAATCAAGTCATGGTGGTCATGCTTTGAGTCAAGGATATTAAAGAAGAATGGATTTGCATCTTAATAGCCCAGAACTACAATGGTGACTTCAACTTCAACCCAGATACTTGCTCCAGCCCTAGCACTTCAACAACAACAAAGAACGGCTCCAACTTTCATTATTTCCCATGTCCTATCAAGTTCCTTGGAGCATAAAATTGTGACCACACCAAAAATTATCTTCTGCCAAGTAACGGATCCAAGAGAGGTAAACTTAGGGACTGACAACTCCCTTACTTTTGAAGGATTAATACAGTAACATCCTTTGACTGGAAGGTTTGATAAACAACGGTACCGGTGACAAAACTTCCCTATATCAACACCCCAGAAGCCCCCGCCTCTTACCTGATCACATCCAGAAAGGTAAACCCATCCTTGTTTCTTCTACTTACTTCAACAACATGATTCTAATGTTGGAACACTCCGGACTCGGAAGCCACAACCATCTCCAGCTCATAACTTCAAGGAAACAGTCTCCTCGGATACAGGCTTCTCCTCTCAACTTATCGAATATTGGTTTACAAGTTTCCAATCAGAAATCCTATAATTGCTCACCATAGAGAAAATCACATACCTGATCCTCCTGGTACCTTTCCTGTCTCATGGTGCTTGTCCAATCTCCTGGGTTTTTTCATGCTTCATGGTGCTTGTCCCGTATCCTGATGCTTTGATATGGATTAGAGATGTGGTAAATAAAGTATCGTTCGCTCGGACTTGTGAAGACTGATTTTAGACTTACTCCTAATTTAGACTAGAAAATAAATAAAATATAATGACAAAATTACAAGGGACGGGGACTCAGAATTCCACCGATTTTCACATTCATGTGGTACAAATATTGATTCTTAACCATTTAAGCTCTTTTATGGACTCTTTTTTTTTTGCCAAAAGTAGATTTTGAAACATTGATTGTAAATCCTAAGCATGGACCATCAAAACACTTAAGCTAAGCATGACCCATTAAATTAAATGACAATCAATTAAGAAAAATCATGAAACAATCGAAATAAGTGTAAAAATTCATAAAGAATCGAATATAGTTACCAAACAAGTGTGGGAAATAGCTTCCTACATTGTCCCAGTAATGGGGTTTAGCTCATCTCGCCCAAAACACTCTCAAAAGATAGGTACATAGCTCAAAAGTGCTTGAGAAGAAGAAAAATAGAAAAAGAAGTGACCAACTGAGTCGTAAAAGAATTAAAATGATTTATTGAATCGACGACATCCTCTAGACGCAGTTGGAAAAGGACTGTCTCCCTTTGTATTAAAACCGGAAACTGTTGCTTTTATTGTAGAAAAAACTGTTGTTATAACTTACAAATTTGAAAGAATAGACAACGGAATCAACAACAGTTTTCTACTTTTAGTCACGGTTTCTTCATCTTCTTCACGTGATGAACTTGCAGCAGCAG
>JAJJMC010012048.1:4090835-4140155 GCA_023531435.1 Papaver californicum | reverse complement strand
TAGCCACTGCGGTTATCCGGCAGTGTGGGGTTTTCAACGGGCACCGCTGCGGTTATCCAGCAGCAGCTTCCCAGGAGGTCACCCATCCCTGGATTACTCCCGCCCGAGCACGCTTAACTGCAGAGCTTTTTGCCAACTCTGAGCCAGTTGTGCTGAAAAGGCCTCGGTGTTAGGAAAGGACAAACCACTACCTATATTCCATACGGCGAACCCTACCTGCCGAATCGGGGTATTACAATAAAAAAAGTCATGTTTCATCAACCAGATTGAGGTTCCTGTCTCCTTAGAACTCAAGGATACAGAGGTACGAGCCTATAGAACAGATCCCCTTCCACCGATATTGTCCTCACTTAGCCACTGCGGTTATCCGGCAGTGTGGGGTTTTCAACGGGCACCGCTGCGGTTATCCAGCAGCAGCTTCCCAGGAGGTCACCCATCCCTGGATTACTCCCGCCGGAGCACGCTTAATTGCAGAGCTTTTTGCCAACTCTGGAGCCAACTGTACTGAAAAGGCCTCGGTGTTAGGAAAGGACAAACCATTACTTATATTCTGAATCGGGATATTACAATACCACCACCTTTAAATTGGAGCCGTCCTCGGCTCCGGAATATACAAGCCCAGATCTACGAAGTTCCCTGCCACTCATGAGACAAATACCTGGAATACTACTCTGTCCAACGTACTCTCTCACCCTCGGCAGGTGATCGTCGTCGGCTCTGATACCATTTGGAATGACCTGACCCTCCACCGATATTATCCCCACTTAGCCACTGCGGTTATCCGGCAGTGTGGGGTTTTCTACGGGCACCGCTGCGGTTATCCAGCAGCAGCTTCCTAGGAGGTCACCCATCCCTGGATTACTCCCGCCCGAGCACGCTTAACTGCAGAGCTTTTTGCCAACTCTGAGCCAGTTAAGCGTGCTCGGGCGGGAGTAATCCAGGGATGGGTGACCTCCTGGGAAGCTGCTGCTGGATAACCGCAGCGGTGCCCGTAGAAAACCCCACACTGCCGGATAACCGCAGTGGCTAAGTGGGGACAATATCGGTGGAGGGTCAGGTCATTACAATAAGTGCAAAAAGTCATAAAGAATCGAATATAGTTACCAAACAAGTGTGAAAAATAGCTTCCTCCATTGTCCCAGTGATGGGGTTTAGACAACGGAATTAACAACAGTATAGACAACGGAATCAACAACAGTTTTCTACTTTTAGTCACGGTTTCTTCATCTTCTTCACGTGATGAACTTGCAGCAGCAGTAAATTTTTATGAATTTTGATTTCTTCAAATCTGGCCTCTGCCAGCCCCCCCAAAATGATTTCCTCGACTCTTTATTTATAATAAAACATCCCTATCACTCCAATAAATGCCCCAAATCTTTAAAAATCTTCTCCAAATCTTTCCTCTTGATGAAAAATAATCACAGACATAAAATCATGATCAACATCTTTGATTTTGTTTCCATATTAAGTAATCCAAAAATGCTGACATAACAAAATGATACAAATCTTTCATAAGTAATCCAAAAATGCTCAAAAATAGATATGATATGAAAACACACAAGATAAAATCCATACAGATGCAAACTAAGTTGGTTTACAAGACCTTGTGCGAAAAACATGTAAATTGGACAAGGAAGTAATATTATTAACTCATAAAAACATATGCAACTTCTAATGTATTTGTATCACAAAGTAAATTGTGTTTCCAAGTAAGAAACTAATATATTATTTAAATAGAAATTCAAGATATATGCACTAGTTTACATTCTCAAATAAAAAAATAATCATACGAGTGATATATATTTTACACTTAATTAATAAACTAAATCACATATCATGGCACATATGAAAATATACACTAGTGCGTTAAAGTTTATTTAACTATAAAAATTCTAACAAATTACCTTTGTTGTATCAAAGGGATATAAGGCACAATTTCGGATAGATCTGACACCTCTATAGCATAAATAAAGTACTTGTTGTTAAGTTGCATTACAGCGGCACAAGGATCTTATAACATGTGAAAAACAACCACAATATCTTTAAAAATAAAATCATCTTGCAGAGTGGTTCCTCAGGTTGTAACATATTAATACTTATAAAAAGTTGGTTTTCTGTGTGATAGAATGCTACATAAGACCAAATTGTTTTTTAGTTTTCCCCCCTAAAAACATTAGAGACGTAGCTCCCCCTAAACCAAGTTGTTTTTGTCGATTTTTGTATGGTTTAAGAAAAATACCGTATAAAGTGCATACGAAAATACTTTTTGTGTAAATGAATATTATTGGTTGAAAAATTATTATATAAAGAGTTCGAATATATTGTTTAAATGGAGCCATGAATCGCGTATCATCTAGACCTTTTATTATATTTATTATATTTTCCCTTGATAAATAAGAGAGGAAGATGATATATTTTTTCTTTTTTAAGTAAAACTTAAATTAACAAGTACATAATATTAAAAAAAATCCCCTTAAACTTTATGGCCTATATCATGGTCTGTCCTTACCTCAACTCAGCATTGATATACTAATGTACAATAATAAACCGATAAATTATGTTAATTTATATATTACGAAGTATATATTGGAAAATAGTTTTACGATCATCAATGCTTGATTTCCAGTTTATGTATTTAACATCTTATCTCAAGTTATCAGTGTATAATAACCAAAATAATGAGAGTAAAAATTATTATCACCTATATTAAAATATCATATTGCTTGACTTTGAACCTAAAAAGCATGGGAACTACGAAGATAAAGAACTTCAAAAATCTAAAAGAAAAAGTTATTTTTTCTCCTCAGAAAGTTGAAAGTAAATTATCAACTACACAAAAGAAAGGTAAAGTACTGATATTTTATTTGATATATCTTTTATTCTATCTCATAAATTGTCGACATTGCTTGACTATTTTATTCACTTATTATTTTATGATGCTAGAAGGGTTTACTCCGGTAACATATACTTTGCATATTCATGAGTAAATATTAATGATTTGTCTGACAAAATAAGTTTAATTTTCCTTTTAAAAGTTGTTCATCGGGTTTACTTTTTCACTATGTCCTAAGACAGTAAAGAGGATATGGATCAATATTCAACAAAATTTAAAAACATACATGATTATAGTAGTTTAAAATATACCAACATAATAATCGAAGAAGATAAGAAAGGAAAGCAATTCGACATCGGTGATTAAAAGCAATATATTTGCTATCCTTTGGTCGTTAGTTTGACAAGTTTCAATCTTTAAATTCTACTAATGTAATGTCTAATTAAGATAAAATTTTATTTGATTTCCTTTAAAGCAGTCCTGGTATCTTATTATCAATGTCTTCGTTTTCTTTTGGTTTAGGATGGTCTATGTCTTTTGTATCCCTTTTTTTATCAATAAATTTATTATTTACCGATCAAAATAACAAAGTCAAAGATAAACCTTTTATGTTCGAAATACAATTCATGTGAAGACTCCTTTTGGAGAACTACTAAAAATACAAAGAAAAAAGGACCATAATTAGAGTACTAAGATATTCAAAAATGTTATATGGATACCAATTTATAGGCCCTAATTTAAAGCTATGAATGCGGTCTTAATTCGAATACAAATAATAAAGAGATTTTTACCAACCAATATATTTTGTTGGGTCCATCAAGAGAAATAAAAATAAGTGTAAACTCATCGTTGAAAAATATTGCATATCTAGTACCTCTCTCTTTAATAGAGCAACAATCTCCCTTATTTTCTTACGGAGCTTTCCTCTGTAATTTTTCTTTTAAATTTAATTGAAAGGGCATCTCCAATGTAATGGGTCAAGGTCTCAAAAAAGTATGACACCTAGAATTTGAGACCTTTTCCACCAAATTTTCATCTCCTGTGCAACTATACAAGGATCTGTTAGGGAAATTGGCATCCCGAGCGCAGCGGAACACAGGATCACAAAGGGCAATTGGTGATTTGAACAAAACATGGAGAAATAATAAGAGAGACATAAGATAAACAAGCACACAACCAAACACAAGATATACGTGGTTCACCTTTGCAGGCTGCATCCACGGCCAACACCTACCAGAAAAACTTTATTATATCAAGATCATTACATGCTCTTTCCACAACCCACAGAAGAAAACTCAAACATAAAGAGTTAACAAGACATAACCTAGAACACCATTGAAGAAAACTTAGAAGCCAACTCTCTAAACTATTCTTCAAACCAGCCCCATGTCATCTCTTCTACACGCTAGCACACAAAAATCCTCTCTCTACAAGTTTTTCTCACACTGATATTGATCCTTACGGTAGCACTCGACCCTTCCTATCAAAAAGACCAAAAACCAAAACACAAGGTTTTACCATTCTTCTAGGTTGGATTGTCTATAAACCTCTATTTCTACTCCTATTTATAGAGACACAAACTTAACCTTTAAGAAACCGAATTTTAAGAACAAGTTTCCTTAACCTGGCTCTTAAATCCTTAAACTTTAGGAACAAATTTACTTAACAAAGAGTTTGACCAAAAACAAATTGTTTTTCCACCGACCTATATTAATAGGATCAAGGTCATAACGAAAAATGACATATTAAATAGAAATAAAAGAGAATGGTGAACTACTTTTAGGAAATGGTAGGTCACATCTAAATGTTATGAGATCAAAAATATTTCATGTGAAAGGCAGTTTTTTAGGCAGCTCTTGGCTACGATTCATATTGAGTTTTTCCTTTTCATTGCAATCGATGAGGCCATTCAGCCGAGTAAGTTTACGTTGCTATGTTATCCTGTGCATTGCAATTTCCCAAGCTCCAACATATTCCGAAAATAATATAAATTTGACATGGAGGTAATGAAGTTTTTGTGGGATGCATTTTAATAACCGAGTGTAAAAACTCGATTGCAACTTTGAGCGGCTGTTTGACATCGTTGGGTATCTGTACTCTTTAGAAAAAATTTCGTTGTTGATAAATAATCATGGTTGAACAGAAAATGTTGAGGAGATGAATGAGTCCACAACTTGTTATATACGGACACACTTATTTTGGATTCATGTCCGTGTCAAACGGGTGTTTGATGCTTAGATGCACGAGTCTCTGCATCGGATACTATGCATATATCACTACTAACATATGAATTTTGATATATATTTATATTCTGTTTGTTCTAATTTAGTTGTTATAATAAGATTTTACTATAATCATTTTATACTTGTTAAAATTGATATTTTTTAATAAAATTTTCAACACCATCTTTACATTTTATCTTCTATTTTACATTTCCAAAATAAATGCAGAGGTGTTGTTGAAAACTTTATGAAAAATATTTGTTTATAACGCGATTATAGTAAAACCCTATAGCATCGCGTGGGCGTCTCGTATATATGTCATTGCTTCCTAGTTCACAACTGAGACCTAGGAATAATGTTGGAAACTGTATGAAGAATATCCTTTCAAAAAGGAAACAGAATCAGCTGAAAATCCTAAGACAAATGTTATTTATATTGGGGTTGATAGTAGTGAAGAAGACGTTCACAAAGAAGACAACGATGAACTAAGGAGACAATGAAGAAGACGAAGAGAAAGTGACCCATAATGAAGTACCGTTCTAAGAGATACATAAGTCTTCTGTGACAGTAAAAAAAGAGACGAGCGACAAAGTATCATCATCACTTGAACATATGGGCGCTGGTGATGGCATAGCTTTGACTGAGTGTGTGGTTCTACATGATGGAAAATGTGAAGATGTAGGAGCAGAGAATGTGTTGAAGGAGGCAGAAGAGAAAAACAAGCAATAACACTGAAGTCTACTTTAATGCAGCAACATTCTCTTCTGCCTCCTTCAACACATTATTTGTTGTAACAACACTGAAGTTTTAAAAACAAGCAAGGTAATATAAGCAAATATGGTCGAAAAGAAAAAGTCCCTTGCAGCAGAGAATGTGTTGGAGGAGGCAGAAAAAAATGTTGCTTATTAAAAACCTGATTTAACTGGGGGCTTGTAAAATTAACAGGGGTTTTAGGAAAATAAAAAATAGGGTCACCTAAAAGTAATTCCTAAAACCCCTTAGCCATACATTTTTATAAATGGCTAAACTATCCTCATTTGATTAGCCCTAATACATAATTTGTTTAGTTAACTAATTAGATTAGATTAATTATATAGATTATGGTTAGGATTAAAGTTAGAGAATTTTTTTGTTTTTTTGTGAGCAGAGAAAAAGAGGGGCTTTTGGAAAAAAGTGAAAGAAAATGAAGAACCCATAACTTAAAACACTCAGATTAACTACCAATAGCTTACTAATGGTCGAATTTTTTGTTAAAATCGCCAAATCATTGTGGGAAAGCAAACACACAGTGTAAGGGTCGTCATGGTCGTGAGACTACTACCATGACGATGCTGCAAAGGTCATCATGGTCCTAACATCCAACACTGACGACCCTTACCTGCAAATTTACCAGGCTATGAAAAATCGTCATGGTCGATAAAAATATACCATGAAGACGCTAACTATACCATCTTCACTTTTTCCTGGATGTTTTAGTATGATAAGGTTGCATCGGTTCACACCCTAAAATATGACGATTCCAATCTGCCATTATTTTGGTGAGTTGGGGTCGTCATGGTCGACATCAATAGATAATGACGGCCCAGGTCGTTATGGTTTATCGAAGGGTCGTCACAGATTATATAAATAGGATCGTCATGGTTTTAGGTAAGAACCGATGCGACCCTAAATAGACTCTGCGTCTTCAAGAAAATAACTAGTAAGGGTCGTCATGGTCGAAAATCAAAAACAATGATAATTTTTCATAGTTTTAACATGTATATGAAAAGTCGTCATGGTCTAAGATTTGGGACCATGACGACCTTTACAGAATTGATTTCAAAAAAAATGGAGAAATAATGGCCATTAGGAAGAAGTAGGGATGCACAAATGGGCGGTCGGTTCGGTTTTGAACCAAAACCAACTACCAACCCGTCTATAGGTGGTTTTTAAAAATCAAAACCAACTACCAACCCGTCTATAGGTGGTTCTTCATCTTCTTCAAAGGATAAAAGCATGATGAGTAAAAGTTCATACTTGAGTTTTCAAGTAATGGGGGAATTAAATGATCAGTAAAACATCAAAAGTTGGAGTTTTTAGACTACTTCTGAAGAAACTGGCATAAAAACTGAAATGCCTTGTAGTACTGATTATCAAAAACAACAGGAAACTGAAAGTTTTGGTCATGGAAGCAATCAACAAAGTACAATGGCCAATCAAAATGGAGGGCTAAGATCAATCAAAATGATATCAATCAATGACCAAAAAAATTCGGTTTATACAGGCGAGTTCAGTCGGTTCTTATACTAAACTCGTAAACCGAACCATCATGAACAGGTATTTGATTTTGAAAACCGTATACCAACCCACGGTTATATCAGGTTCGGGCGGGTTCGGTTTTTCGGGGCGATTCATGTACAACCCTAGGAAGAGGAGAAGAGGAAAGGGTGAAGAAAAAAGGGTGAATGATTTTAGAATAGACAGGGTTGATGAGTTTAAAAGTACTAGGATTTTAAATTTAGTTATTAGGGAAGGGTAAAATAGTATTTCCACTACCATTTACCCCTTATAATTTTTGGTGTGTAGATAAATTTGGCATAGCCCCTGTTAATTCTACAAACCCTCAATTAAACAAGGATTAAAAACTAAAATCAGCCCTTTGATCAACGAGGTACGAAAAGAGATGGCCGTTTACTTTGATTTTAGACTTTTTGGATGAAACAAAACTCTCTGTCATCATTTGATAAGTTTCGCTGAAACAGCGAGAGAAACACAAAATCTTTGATCATTCACAAAAGTGTTTAAGCATAATTGAAAATGTTGGCCAGCAGTTGGATAGTTGCGCAAGGGACTTTTATCACCCAATGCAGAAACTTCAACCTCATTTAGTGTTGGTCCTGCACCAATGGTTTCGGGTTGTGCACTGAAATAAGAAGAATAAAGTTACTCAAAGAGAAAAACTAAAACTCAATGCACAACAGTTTAAGCAGATTGAAAGTAGAACTAATCTGGATAACGTTTCCCATTTAAAACCCACATACACCTGTGGTTGAACTCGCATCATAAAATATAAAAAATGAAAACAAAACAGAAAGTAGCGGATAAAGGAATAATAAGCATTTACCTTTCATAAAATATCAATTAACTCAGCCGCTTCCTGCTGCTGCAGCATAACATAAATAAATATTAAAGTTGGATGCACTAAAATCAGACCTATAAAGTAAAATACACTCGATATGAAGATACATGAAGAGATATGGTGAACTAGCACAAAGAATTTGACCCAATAAAAAGCATTATAGAAGCTAAAAACAAGACAAAAAGGAGGCGACAAAAATTAATAGAATGATAGAAGAAAAACAAGGATAAGAAAGAGTAGATACGATTTCGCCTCATGTCAAGTTGCCAGGTAGAGAAGATGTCAAAGTTGTGGATAAAGAGATGTCACTTGGTTGATCAAAAGAATGTGAGGGTTTAAAGAGGAATCTCAGAAAAAAGAAAGAAGTGATCAACTTGTGAAGTTGTTTGAAAAAATAACAAGGAGAACGATATAGGGTGGTGTGTGTGTGTGTGTGGTCAACTAAATACCTGATTGGATAACCTCTTTTCCAGGAACTGTCGGAATGCTCTAAGCCAAGGTACTGCCCCCAAGCTCCATATATATCTATTCTCTGCAGGGAAAACAACAGGTTAGCAACTTAGGCCAGCACAAACAGTAACTGATTGGTAAAACGAAAAAAACAAACAAACCCAGACACACCTGAAAACGGCTGGACACTACGTCTGAGTCCTGAAGATATTCAGGTCGACCCAATGACAAAAATGCAAACTTCCACTGGTGAAAAAATTGAAGCAGATTTCAATACGTGAAAGAATCAGTTGATAACCTGATATAACTCCATATCGCAAATTAGTGTGCGAAGTCATTACTACTTGGTACTAAAATGGTTTCTAAACAACAAAAAGAACCTTGTTTAAGAACATACCTTAGTGAATTCCTCGTCAGAAACCTGCAATTTCTTCTGTATCCGCGGTTTGACTTCACATAACGTCTCTCTTTCATGGATGACGAAGAAAAACGGTTCCCCAAAATTCTCTACCTGCGGCAGAATCAAATGTGAACGACATTCAAACACTTGTGTATGCTTTGCACTTTACACAGACTGTAACGGACAGCTATTAACTTTACAATGTACCATTTCGCTTTGAGATGCATCTATTGTGAAGTGATATACGTGAATCAAGCGATCCCGAGGACTCAAGTTCTTCTCCTCCTCTGAAATCTGAATGATGAATATGAGACAAACCATTATAAAGATAAAAATATAATGTTAAACTCTACTATAATAATGTCATACTATAACCAAACAATGAAATGGCAAACTCAGCAAACTATTAGCTTACCTCCTGTGCACGAAGGGTCCCGTATTGATCATTAATGTTCTCGATATTTTCACCAAGCGGAAAAACCTGTGTGATACGAGTCAGTGCCATTGGTAAATATTCATAAAAACAGAAAATGAACTTGTATGACTCATCCTTAAGAACATTAAATTAGGCCTCAACTGCATCATAGGGAAACCTACAACAAGCATCATTGCCTGGAAGACAGCATGCAACTTTTAAAGTCTCTCTACTTCCAAAAGATCTGCCAGAGTCTCATGACAGTTGCAATTCAAATCACTTATGTTTTAGTAGAATTCTGTTATAGTCCGACCAAGTTGGATAAACCAACAAGGATATTACTTCCATATATGACACTAAATAAATAGCTCCGCTAGCCAAGAAGAAAGTAGATGCCGTAACCATTTTCCGTTAATGTAAGTAGCACATTCAAATGATCAACACATTACCTTAAAAATCTTGTGGTGGAAAACTTCCAGCAATCTGAGTTTCGCATCGGGACGAGACAGCCCAACCTTCAGAAAGTTAAACACGCAAACAAATTTGTATAAGTGCAAATAATTGGGATTATTCTGCAGCCCAAAAGGCATTGTTGTAGTCTGAGAGAAACTTATTTCCGCTAATAAGGATAATGAGACAATGTTTAAACCGTACAACATGTTACCTTGGTCTTCAGATCATTAATCACATCACCTACTGTACTTTGCATCGAAAGACTAATACTATGAACGACCTCCTGAGAACAAATCAAATCAGATTTTATTAATATCATAACCTGCACATAATTCATCTTAAAGATTATGAATTGGTAAACTTACTCACATCTTCTTTAGTTGCATGATGAAATGCAACCTTTAGAGTTTTCAAACCTTGAAACTCTGGTGGAGGGATGTCCAAGACTTCGTAATTCGAAATATCAGATGTCTGTTGACAGGGTTGAGAAAAATCTCAGCCAGATGAAACACAAAAGATGAAATCAATAAAAAATGAGAACTAATTTGGCAAACTGCATATTAAGCACCACCTGATTGGATGGATAACCTCTTTTCCAAGAACTTTCGGGATGCTCTAAGCCAAGGTACTGGCCCCAAGCTCCATATATATCTATTCTCTGCAGGGGAAAAGATACATCAGCAACTTAGGCCAACACAAACAGTAACTGATTGGTAAAATGAAGAGAAAGAAATCCAGACACACCTGAAAACGGCTGGACACTACGTCTGAGTCCCGAAGGTATTCAGGTCGACCCAATGATAAAAATGCAAACTTCCACTGGTGAAAAAATCAAAGCAGACTTCAATACGTGAAAGAATCAGTTGATAACCTGATATAACTCCATATCGCAAATTAGTGTGCAAAATCATTACTACTTAGTAATAAAATGGTTTTTAAAGAACAAAAAGAACCAAGTTTAAGAACATACCTTAGCGAATTCCTCGCCAGAAACCTGCAATTTCTTCTGTATGAGCAATTTGACTTCACATAATGTCTCTTTTTCATGGATGACGAAGAAAAACGGTTCCCCGAAGTTCTTTACCTGCGGCAGAACCAAATGTGAACAACATTCAAACACTTGTGTATGCTTCGCAATTTACACAGACAGTTATTAACTTTACAATGTACCATTTGGCTTTGAGATGCATCTATTGTGAAGTGATATACATGAATTAAGCGATCCCGAGGACCCAAGTTCTCCTCCTCCTCTGGAATCTGAATGATGAAAACGAAACAAACCTTTATAAAGATTCAAATATAATGTTAAACTCCATCACAAAATTGTCATCCTATAATCAAACAATGAAATGGCAAACTCAGCAAACTAATTAGCTTACCTCCTCTGCTCGTAGGGTCCCGTATTGATCATTAATGTTCTCGATCTTTTCACTAAGCCGAAAAATCTGTATGATATGAGTCCAGTGTTATTTGTAAATATTCATAAAAAATAAAATAAAAAATAAAAAATAAAAAACAGAATACGAATTTGTATGACCCATCCTTAAGAACATTAAATCGGGCCTCAACTGCATTATAGGGAAACCTACAACAAGCATCATTGCCTGGAAGACAGCATGCAACTTTAAAGTCTCTCTACTTCAAAAAGATCTGACTGGTCTCATGACAGTTGCAATTCAAATAACTTATGTTTTAGTAGAATTCTGTTATAGTCCGACCAAGTTGGATAAACCAACAAGGATATTACTTCCATATTTGACACTAAATAAAATAGCTCCGCTAGCCAAGAACAAAGCAGATGTCAGTACCTTTTAGCGTTAATGTAACTAGCACATTCAAATGATGAACACATTACCTTATAAATCTTGTGGTGGAAAACTTCCAGCAATCTGACTTTCACATGGGGACGAGACAGCTCAACCTTCAGAAAGTCAAACAGGCAAACAAATTTGTATAAGTGCAAATAATTGGGATTATTCTGCAGCCCAAAATGTTTGTAGTCTGAAAGAAACTTCTTTCCGCTAACAAGTATAATGAGACAATGTTTTAACCGTACAATACGTTACCTTTGTCTTCAGATCATTAATCACATCACCTACTGTACTTTGTAGCGGAAGACTAATGCTATAAACGGCCGTCTGAGAACAAATCATACCAGATTTCATTAATATCATAATCTGGACATAATTCATCTTAAAGATTATGAATTGGTAAACGTACTCACATCTTCTTTAGTTGCATGATGAAATGCAACCTTTAGAGTTTTCAAATCTTGCAACTCTGATGGAGGGATGTTCAAGATTTCGTCATGCAAAATATCAGATGTCTGTTGATAAGATTGATAATGCAAGTCAGCATTAAGTTAACTCTTCAGGAGAACATAGAAAGTACATATGACGAACATCTCACCCTCAAGAAACAATTATTTATGGTTTCAACCATCTTAATCTTTCAAGAAACCACAGAAATTAGGGTTTTCTCTGTTTTGGTATGTAAAGAAGGTTGAAATTGGGTTTTCAATTAGTTCCTATTTGGGGTTTCAAATGTATTTGCTGATTGTGATATGTCCTAAATATCAGTGACAAATCAGAAATCTTCTATTTCTGCTCAATGTCTTCAATTCTTTTTTATGCTGTTCTTCATAAGAGAGATAGAGAGACAGTTAGGTACCTTCGTTTGATTCTCTACCTGTTGCTGATTTGGGGTTGCCATTAGTTACAGAACGAGAGCGAGAGAGACGTATGAGATGCGTAGTATGGACTAACAGGCTTTGTGTTGTAAGTTGTAAGTTGTAACAATGGGAAGGAGGGAAACAAAGTTCCACTATGCGCTTTTATAAAAAAGGAAGTCCCACTAGCTCAAAGACCAGCCCAGCAAATGCTACTTATTATTGTGGAGATTTCTCACTGAAAAAGGTAGTCTTGGGCTACTATCCTTCGAGCCTAATATCCAAAGGGAAATAACTTTTGGGAGCTTAAAAAACCAAATTCTTGCTCATCAACCTGGAACGTAATATTGACCGTTAGAACTATTTTGAAGAAAGGTTGTTGCTACCAAGTGGGAGACGGTAAAACCATTTCTATCTATCAAGATCCTTGGGTCCCTAATCTTCAAGAGTTCAAGCCTATAGCTATAGATTTGGCATTGGAGTAGCTATCATTGTGTATGAGCTTTTAACTAACAATGATAACTGCTAGGATTTAACTACTCTCAATACCCAATTCAGCTAAGTTGAAGTCCAATGCATAAGTCTGATCTATCTTTATGAATAGACTGAGTTATCTATTTATAGTAGTAGTTAAACACACAGATCTCGTAAGAAGTGAAGTTACAGAGGAATGGAGAAGTGGAGACTATGGAAACAGTGGTGAAGTCATGCCCGCAATATTAGCGAAGACTAACAGTTATGTATGACCACTACTCCGTTCTTTTTCTCAATTGTTCTCAAGACTTAGTTACTTTCTCGTCGTGGGTGTATTGCTACATCGTGCTTATTGTAGACTGCCACATCAAATCCTAAAGAATTATCCCTCGATGTGACATATTTGATGTCTCATAGAAAATTAATAGTAGAGTTACTATTATTTAAGTCATAAGAATGACTTACTCAGTTGATTAATGAGGCAAGATGCTCTGAATACTAATTAGTTAATTAAATAGACTGACTAATATTGAGTTTCATAAGATTAGTAAGTTTATCATTGATTTAGTAAGTCAAATATAGTATACTAGTGGCATTATTGAATATTGCGCTCTGAAAATCCGTGGGCATGGTGATGCCAATACTGGTAATTTATGTTACATATTGGTAGTTGAGTAAGCTGGGTACTCGTAGTCGGTAGAGCAATTCATGGCATCATTGAAAGGCGATGAGTAACCATGAAGGAGTGTAGAGATAATTATGTCAATAACAACTTGATGTTGGCGTCTAAAAAGTCGGAAAATTTGGCAATGATGCACAAACACTACCTTGCTACTCTTGTGGACAGACAATTAATTCTAAATGATCATGCATCAGTTCAGTAATGATATGATGTATTGGCGTCACTTCATAGATGATGCACACATATGGCACCGCTTGATGAGTGATGAAAGCCCGTGGCACAACTTTGCATATGATGCCTGATAAACACATTTTTGTGTATGATTTGATCTCATATTTATATTGTTAATTCTCATTTTTTGTACTAATATTGTTCTTTTTTAGGTATTTCCGGAGAATTGGAAATTGTGAAAAAGTTGGTCAAGAAGTGTTAAAAGCACCTGATAAAGCACCCCAGGAATTGATAAGGGCACCCATGTTGTGGTTCAGGGCACCCACTCTCTTTCAAGTTCAAAATAAATATTGGCGAGAAAATATCTTTCTAAAAAAACAGCGTGATTTTGCAAACAAGAAATTAAAGGAGAATTTTTAGGATTTGAGGCAAGAAGATATCTTTGCCTTAACAAAATAAGTTTACATGATTGGATTGTTCAAATTAAAACAAAATCGTGAGAAACTCAAAATGAATCAAATCTCATGAGATATTTTCTCACGTCGAATTCAGGGAGATAATTATTTCGCAAGACCAATTGATTTTTGTTAAGACAAGATGAGGAAACAATATCACGAATATATTCTCAGAGTTGTGGTGAAAGAAACAAAATAAAAAAAAAAGACCGGGAGTTGTTTGAAAAAAAAGATTTTTTCTCGATCTGCCGAGATTTGATCATTAAAGAGAGGAGTTATTTCGAAGATCTTTTAGTCGTTGATGTTTGATTATAAATAAAAGAGTTGTAGGAACAAGGAGGGGAGGCTGGCTTCATCTAAAAACGAAGAAAAAAATCCGAGAATTTTTTTTGTTGTTATTCAAGTTCGATAGGAAGAAGAGAAACAAAAACCATTGCCAAAGAGAGGAATTGTCGTTTAAAACTGTTGCGTTTTCTTTCATAATCAACAGTTTTGGCGACAGTTTCTACTATAATCCCAGCGACGCTTTCAACTTTAATACATTTAAAAGTTGTCGTTTATTCATTAAAGAATTTTAATCATTTTGCGACGCAAATGGTCAGTTCTTTCTTGTAGTTTTCTATAAAATTAATAGATAAATGGTTTCTTCTCTACTTTCTTGTGCTACAATTACCATGAATAGCTAGATTACTCTCTTAGGAATATAGAGGAATTCCAATTATGTTTGCTAGAATGTTGTGATTATTTTCTATTACTTTCTCTTGGTTCTTATTCTTGATTTGTCACGATAATGATTTTTTGCATGTGTCCTATAATTTTTTTTAAGAAAATTATAGAGAAAGGTGTAAGTCATCTAGTTTGCATAGCTGTGATGAAGTCTTGAATCCTAGGTTTTCTTCCATTTGTATATAATATCATTTAGAGTAATTTATGTTTATTTAGACTTTTATAAAAACAAACAGCATTTTTATCATTAGCACTTTGATTAATTAAAAACTAGAAATTGTAATTTCAAAATCCTTGTGGAACGAACCGTATTTGCATACTGTCTTATCGACAACCATACTCTTGTGGTCTAAATTAAAATTCCTATCAATGCCAGCTCATTATATATTAGCAGTATAAGCTTATAGGACCTTTTATGTAAGTGATTCAAGCTAGTGGCATCACTTTGTGAAAGATGACATCACAGTGCATGTTTGGTTCAAAAATTCATCAAATGATGGATAACGATGGCATCGCTCGATCATGTCTGTAAATTATGCCAATTATTAGCCATTTGGTTAGAATACTCAATTATTGATTGGTCGAAGCTTGGTGCATCAATTTGAGCTACCAGTGGATTACGACATCAAGTAGAGTAACTCGAACATCAAAAAGTTCAATGATATTCAAGAAACACAATAACACGCACACTGATGCAAGGAGCTATTGCAAGGGTCGAGTACCATGGCGCATGGAAGAGCTAACACTGGGAATAGCCAACGCTAGCAAAAGTTATAGTGATCACTAGCGCCAGAGAGTATTAGTGATGGTGTTTGTACACCATCGAATAAGATATGACGCTAGCCATTGTTAGCGCCAAGGGAAAGCATTGGCGCTTCATATACGCCTGCGGTAGAAAAGGCTAGTATCGTGCACATTCGACATTGATATTGTGTCGGTTGTGTATGACATCACCAGTAAGTAATATGGCACTCATGATCGACCATGTCGTTTGCCTTGGTCATTTGTACTACTTTGCTATCTGCGCAAACTGTGCATATTTGCTTGTTTATGGTACATGAAATCGATGGCGCATATGGCCATTGATTGCAAGTTCATCATTGTAGGCATCTGACAACAAGGAATTCTACTATAAAATTCTTACACTTGGAAAAAGCTCAGATTACTATGTTATCGACGGACAAATCGTAATTTGATATTCATTTAAGAAAAAGTCCGAGGAACAGAATAACGCAAGAACATGTTTTGATAAATATGCATTTTGTATAATCATAAAGAACGTATGGGAGGCACTTGCGAAAGCACCAATAGCATTCTAAGAGTCCAATTAAAAAAAAACAAGGGTGACTTCCTAAAATTCCAATAATTAGAGGAAATCCAGTACAGAAAGAGTACCAAGTTACAGTACCAACATAAAGATATTGGACATTCAGTAAATAAATAAATGGAGAGAGAAAAAAAAAACTGAGAGTCCAGCTGGGCGAAGCTCTAATACGCATATATACAGGGAAAAAGTTGCACAACAAAGTTTATACTCTTAATTCTCTTGCGGCACTAAAATAGATATACAGAGTGTATATATATGGTACATGACCAAATATAAATTCACAAATTATATACTTCGTATAGGTCTGAAACAATTTTACAACTTTCACCTCTGGCAACAACCCACCATCAATAGCATGACAAGGAAAACTTCTCTTAGCTCGCGAACTATGGTGCATGGTCCTTATTGACAAACTCGTATACACTTTCTTGTTTGTATTACAGTCCAAACTTCCGGCACACTTACGATTTCCATTATTGGTACCATGTTATTGCGAGTAAGTTAAGTTTCTTCCTAATTGAGTAGAAGCTAACTCTATAAGTATTTTACTTTGAAACTTACTTGGTTACCAATTCCTACAACTTTTATCAAAGGAAAGAACTATATTGCAAGAAAGTTCTAACTTTAGGAACAAGTTCACTTGAGACCAAAATAAATTAATTCTAAGCAGTATTGAGATTACTTGGGACCAAAGTAATTAGTGATATGGAAACCAGTTCACGAACTTACTTAGGGATGCAAGTAATGTTGCTTGAATTTTAAGTAAGATAGCCTTAATCATCATTATAAATAGAGGACTATTTGCAACAAAGATTCTCAATCCTTGCACGATGTGCATCTTAATCGCTGCAAAGAGTCGTCCTCTATGAACTTTTGTTTCCTTGAAAAACATAATTAGGTTACGACTTAAATATTTTATTTGAGATTCGCGTAACACGGGTCAGACTATCTTTTACTTGATAGGTAACTTATTCTTGATCATCATAGTTCTTGTCTAATACAAGGACATTCTCTTCTGATATATGGCCATTAAGAACTATAGGTTGAGGAATAAGATTGAAATAATTACAAGGAGTTCTTCTTCTCATACCTTGTAAGTTCACAAGATTATGATCTAAGCTTGTACTTAGATGGATCTTATGAGGCAGAAACAATTAGGTTCTGAAACGTGTAAACCCTAATTTTTGAGGAGAGATTTCCAGTACATTGATTATAATATCTTAAGAAAATCAAACAAAAGTGTCCTATTAGAGGCAAGGAAGCACTTGTCTTCAGAAAGGACTGTAAAACAACTCTTAAGCCAGTAAAAGACGCCAGCTAGGCAAATCAAGTGTGTAGGTTATTGCGAGATCCAAACGTAAGGGCACACTTACAACTGAATAGCTTGGAGGGTATATTCTGTTTCAACTATATTCCAGTCCGAAGTCTGATAGTAAGCTAGTGTTTGTAGTGGCTCAAAACAATGTTTATTCAAGAAACCTATTATTGGGTATGATGTGCGGACATTCGAAGGCTGACTAAGGATAAAAAAGAGTCATGATACAGTAATCTTCAAAGCCCTTTATCCTACTAATTTTGATAATCGCTAATATACCCTCGATTTAGTTTATGTTAATAAAGTTGATTAATAGAACTAATTAAGATTAGTAATTGGATTAATTAAATTAATGATTTAATTTATATCTTAAAAATCAAAACTTAAAAAGTAAATTTGTTTTGATTTAGAGGACAAGTAGAAGAAGAAGGAGGGGTTTTTTTTATTTTTTTTGAAAATCCTAGAAGAATATGAAGAAACATATGCTCAAAATAGTTAGGAACACCTCTAACTTAACTCCTATTACAAATTTGTAGCTTCTGATCGCTTAAAGTACGTAAAAAATTGGATTTTTCTCAGTACTTACGGCTGAAAAATCATGAAATCCTATCCGTAACACCAGTATACGGTTGAGTGAATACAACCAGCCTTCCGTAAATAACAGTCTACGGCTGGAAAATGAAAAACTCCAAGCCGTATGTATGACTTACGACTGGAAAGTGTGTGACGAGAATTTTATATTTTTCAGAGTCACTTACGGCTAAGAAATATTGGGAAATCCTAGACGTAAACAAATTACGGCTGGGAAATGTTGCATTCCTAACCGTAAATAGTTCATTTATGGCTAAGCATTTATTAATTCCTAGCCGTGATAGGTTTATACCCATTTTATGAATGATTATAAATTGATACTCATTCCTAAGTCGAGTATAAAACTGATACTTGTTCCTTAATGAGTATATAGTTATACTCACTTTTATAATTAGTATAAACTGATATTCATTCCTAAATAGAGTAATTTTCAAATGAATATATAGTTATACTTATTTTTAAAATTTGTATAAACTGATACTCATTCCTAAATCGCGTATAAAGTGATACTCATTTATATAGTTATGCTCATTTTTAAAATGAGTATATAGTTTTATACTAGAAATTCAAATCCATTTACGGCTAGGAAACTAGCCGTAAAACACCCAACGACTAAGAATTCATTATTTTTTTAGTCGTAGATGGACTACTTATCATCAGGAAAAGATGAACTCATAGTCGTAATGAGTGTCTAGAAATTCATCTGTTCTTAACCGTAAGTGGTTCCTGAAATTGAAATTGAATTATACTTTAATAATTCTAACTTATTTAAGCAATCAGTAACAACAACAATAACAAAAATAGTGGGTTTGTCGATTCTTATAATAAAAGTTATGGATGAAAGAATCTCTGGTTGTTGAGGTGTTTAAACTTTTTGATTTATTAATCTGTCATTATTTATTTATTTTTTGGTTCATCACCTTCATTATGAAACATGAAGGAGAAGAATATGAAAAGAACAATAGATTTAGTTTTTATTTTTATTTTTTTTATGTATAATTATATTTGGATTTATTTATTAAGTAAGAGTATTTTTAACTTTTGCTATATATGAGGTCTCCTATATCCATATTTAGGACATTTAAATCCTATACATCCTCAAAATTCATTTTGTGCAGCCCCATTAATAGGTTTCTTAACCAAACCGGACGAGCTCCCATGGTTTTTTTGCTAATTGTATTTGTAATGATCCGACCCTCCATCGATATTATCCCCATTTAGCCACCATGGCCATCCGATAGTGTGGGGTTTTTCAACGGGTACCGCTGCGGTCATTCAGCAGGAGCTTTCCAGGAGGTCACCCATCCCTGGATTGCTTCCTCCCGAGCACGCTTAACTGCAGAGCTTTTTACCAACTCTGGAGCCAACTGTGCTGAAAAGGCCTCGGTGTTAGGAAATGACAAACCATTACCTATATTCTAATCGGCGAACCCTACCTGCCGAATCGGGGTATTACAATACCACCACTTTAAATTGGAGTCGTCCTTATATCTGGAATATACAAGCCCAGATCTCCGACATTCCCTGCCACTCATGAGACCAGTACCTGGCACACCCTGTCCAATGTGGTCTCTCACCCTCGGCAGGTGACCCGTTGTCGGCTCTGATACCATTTGTAATGAACCAACCCTCCACTGATATTATCCCCACTTAGCCACTACGGTCATCCGGCAGTGTGAGGTTTTTCAACGGGTACCGCTGCGGTAATCCAGCAGCAGCTTCCCGGGAGGTCATTCATCCCTGGATTACTCCCGCCGGAGCACGCTTAACTGTAGAGTTTTTTGCCAACTCTGAATCCAACTGTGATGAAAAGGCCTTGGTGTTAGGAAATGACCACTATAAAAATACTTAGTTTTAGTGACGCCAAAAGATTGTGACAATTGATCAAAAATCCGGGGCAAAAGATATCTTGCCACAGCAGGATGACCTTAACAAATTGTCCCGTGGCTAATTCTGCCACTGCTGCTTTGTGTGGCAATTGACACATAATCATTTCCTACGGGTATTCTCCGACACAATTAGCACACATGTGTGCCATGATTTACCATTCTTGCCACATTTTACGGTCGTGGCGAAAGGTCACTTCAAGTTTTTCTAATACATTTTGTTTATTATAGCTTTGCATAGTTTGATTTTTAGCAAATATCGATATTTCATACTAAAATCATTCACCAATAATTCAAGTAGGAAAAATGTTAAAACCTTTCATTCATTCATTAAAGAAAATCAAATACATATAGAAGATTCAAATACAAATAAGCTAAGTCAATAATATAATCGTCAATTTATGATATTGAAAAGAAAAAAAATGACTGACATACGAGTACTAAAACTAGAACAGTGTCAGGTGCGAATATACACTGAAAACAAGATTAACTTGTTTCTTCAGAACTCTAAAAGATTCTAATAAGACATATCTTTTCGATTTAACCTTGAATCGAGGATATTAATGGGAACATATGACATCTTCATTTTTCATTTTAGCAGGAAAAAATAAAGATCATCCACCTTTGTGGTAGTACTTAACCATCTCAGGATTCTGATCGTCTGCCATCTGAGCTTACCATGGATGTAGGCGCAATCTGTAAAATGCATTCAACCGTTGCTAATATGATACTTGATAAGTGTTTTATTCCTCCATTCAATCCCAATAAGTCTCATCATACATTTTGTAATTATTAGCAAACTTTAGTAATATGGGGTCGGTCAATTAAGGCCTAAATAATCAAAAAAAGAAATAACTGAGAGACCAATTGTATATTTTAATTGACCTAAATAATCAAAAAAAAAGAAATAACTGAGAGACCAATTGCATATTTAAGGTGTTCAAGGAAATGAGATTTGAATCTAAAATCAAACACTCCTCTAGTAAAATTCATGATGGGGTGTGGGGAAACTGCGGATTAGTCTAGTGACTACCCAGAATAGCCACAACCAAGACACATTCAAATGGCAAGCAGAACCTTTTTTTTTTTTGAAGCATTATCTAAGCAGAACCTGGTAAAACATGTTTATAACCCAACAATTTCATAACATGGGAGATTTAAAAAAGAAAATCGGATTACAATGAGTATTCAAAAATTGTATAATTAATGGGAATACTCACAGTAATTCTTATTTTTGTTGTGGTATCGTAAGTTTTTCCTTTTGTGATACGTAAACATTACATGACTGAACTCTGCATTACACCTTCACGGACTTTTGGATGGAACAGATATCACCAGTTGCATCTAATGCAGCCGTAATCCTTCCTCCCATAACAACCTCCTCATTGTGACTTGAATTAATCACCTGGACATTCACATGGTTTCAAGAGAAGAATTACCAAACGATGATATGCTTTATAATTGGGTTCCTTACTAAAGTGTTTCTGTCACCAAAAATTCCAAAGGTAACTGCAATGGGGAGGTGATGTATTATCATAAGAAGTGGCTCTCTCACCTGGGATACTAAAATGGAAGATAGTTACCAAACTTTTTGAGATATTCTTTTGGTCTTTTTACCTTCAGGATAAAAGCAGTTAATAGTTTTGTCGAGATCCACACATATGTTACATATTAAGATTGTAAGACTTAAGATTTCATGCCAAACATAGCCCAACCATCCTAGAACTTATCACTCGAAATGAATTTTATAATTTCATGTGTAAAATACCCGGACTTCCACAACAAACCTTGGGAAAAGGGACCTGAGGAAGACAGAGCGGAGATGATTTACCGTGTAGTCAAATCTTAATCTAAATGGTATCAATCACCATTTGGGACACAAATGTATGAATACATGAACAAAATGTTGTCACACTTATCAGCATAACATGTGTTATGATGTGTGATTTCAAAAATGAAGAATAAAACTGACGTAGTATTCTTTCAAGCATAAAAGAATATTTCAACACTTTTTATAGATGGGTTAATTATCTTTAGCATGCAAATCTATTCACAGTATATGTAGAATCAGCAACAAGTAGGAAACCTCTATATTTTATTCCCAAATAAAGACTGACCTTGGGTGGATTACTATTAATTCATGCCCATCTTTTCCTTGATCCCAATGTGTATCAAGCCTGCGAAATGTCATCAGTGCAGCGAAAGCAGCAATGTTCGCATCATCAACAAGATTCCTGATACATAGACAAAGAGGGGGTTATATATAACTATTTGTAGACAACGTTACTATTGGTTTCACAACATACATGTGTTTAGCAACTTCTTACCCTCCATTTCCTAGCATATGAAGATCGATACGGATGGCCCACACTAATTTTCCTGTTGGAACACACAAAGATTCAGTATCAACTGCCCTTCTTTCCCTGCCGTATAGATTTAGATTTATGGATAACCTATCTCAATATGGAGCATACATATAGTAGATGGTATGATAAAATAAATGAAAAACCCATACCAATAATCTCTCTAGAAATTCAAGAAAGACCAACACCACCATTTCTATCGACCTTCTTCTCTCTCATTTTCCTTTTTATCTTCTCATTTTCCTTTTTATCTTCTGCCCTCTAAAAATTAAAATCCAGCAATTATGAAATCCCACCAATCTTTATTGAGAAAAATAAATTAATATCGATTAGATTTCAAAAATAACTTAAAAATCATAAAATTAAATTGCCAGTATAAAAATGGAACAATCTAGAGTTTTCGAGAGAAGGAAACAAATATTCTCTTAAAACACGAAGATTTTTTACCCGTATGAGATTTTAGTATCTAAGGTTTGTAATATGATCATATCATTATCGAGGTTGTCGTTCAAGAAGAAGAAGAAGAAGAAAAGAGGAGAAAACTGGAAACAATTGGTTCAGTTTTGATTTGATTTTAATGGTATTTAGGGTTAACACGAGTTAGGGTTTAAAAGTGAACAATTGATAACAAGGTGGGTATAATTCTTCTGTAGGATTGGAACAATAGAGTAGAAGATGAAGCATTGGATTTTAGGTTTAGGCCTTTTCTGACCACGGGAAAATATAGAAAACTACATGTTTAAGTTATGGTGGTTTTAGTTCGAAGGTAATGTGAGTAGAAAAAGAAGGAGAAGTGGGGAGAAGAGGAGGCTTCCTTCCTCTTTTCAATTAAAAACGTGGGTCAACTTTTGATTTAGCGGACAGTTCCTTCCTAAAAACGGCAAGGTGTAGAAAAATCCCACCAATTCCCACGACTTACTATGCCGTGACTAAAATGCTATAGATATGTTCATGACATAAAAATATGGACCTATTGTAAGCGCGCAACAAATACCCTACATGCCGTGGCGAGCGATCTAGTGCCACGCCTTTGCATAAGTCGTGGCAATACATCATCAATAGCCACAACTTATATGAACCTATGGCAAGAAGCCCATGGCTAAAATTAAACATTTTTGTAGTGGACAAACCATTACCTAAATTCCAATCGGCAAACACTACCTGCCCAATCGGGATATTACAATGGAAATTTGGATCATTTCTCGATTTTTGCATGTCATCCTTGTGCAGGGGCCATGCTAATCTTCTTTGTATCGTTCCAATTTTATCGATCATACCGGCACTAATGCATCACAACCCATCAGAAGTCTGTAGTTAAGCGTGCTTGGGCGAGAGTATTATTAAGATGGGTGACCTCTTGGAAAGTCCTCGTAATGGTTTACTTCCCGAAAGGTCACCCATCTTAAAAATACTCTCGCCCAAGCACGCTTAACTGCAGAGTTCTGATGCATTAGTGCTGGCATGATCGATAAAATTGGAACGATACATAGAAGATTAACATGGCCCATGCGCAAGGATGACACGCAAAATCGAGAAATGGTACAAATTTCAATTGTAATACCCCGATTCGGCAGGCAGTGTTCGCCGATTGGTATGTAGATAACAATTTGTCATTTTCTAACACCGAGGCCTTTTCAGCACAGTTGGCTCCAGAGTTGGCAAAAATCTATGCAGTTAAGCGTGCTCCGGCGGAGTAATCCAGGGATGGGTGACCTCCCGGAAAGCTGCTGCTAGATGACCGCAACGGTGTCCATTGAAAAACCCTACACTGCCGGATGACCGCAGTGGCTAAATGTGGACAATATTGGTGGAGGGTCAGGTCATTACAGTATTTTTCCTCTTTAACAAAATTATTGATGTCTTATGTTATTCTCTTTCTACGTTATCTCATTTATCATAAAATTGAATATCACAAATAATACGTTATTCAACCGAGACATATTTCGTAAGTTAAAATATTACAAGACTTGTTCTTGTTGATATAAAAATCAAACAAGACTTTATCTTGTTAAATTCTTATCTTGAAGTTTGACTAAATCATTCTAGATTAACTGTGTGAATTTGTATCTTGACCAGTTAGACCATCCAAAAGATTCTTTACTTTCACAATGTTGATAAGGAACTTGTCAAAATTCTTGCGGAGTTAAGATCTGAACGTATTAATTATACAAGGATTGTCCATATAAGTTCACGAACAAAAAATTTGATGGTGTACTTGGTATCCTCTCATTTTCAAACTCCAATAATGTTACTTACGAGCCTAATTGTATGGACTAGGGTTGAACGAACCTTATCCGCCTGCCCGACCATGCCCACCCAATTTTTGCAGGTGGGTTCCTGACCCATGCAATGGTGTACCATACCCGGGTGTAAGATTTGAACTCCAACATATTTTGGATTGCGTGCGGGTGTTGTCTTGAATATCGGTTACCCCACTCCCGTTATTAATGGTGTGATTGTTGGATGCCACACGACTATTTTGTCATGATTGATATCTTTCTTGGAGTTTTTCATTTGTCATTTATATTCACATGAGGTTGCTTGACATAACTAGTTTTATTAGCTCAATGTACTAGTTATTGGATGATCGATCTAAGTAACATTTTTAGTGTTACCAGCAAAAACATGTTGGTGTCATAACCTTTGTAGTGTACTAGATATGACGTATGCTTAATGTGTGATCATACTTGGGACAAATAAATTGTAAATCTTCACCGGTTTACTCAATCATATATTCATGTGGGAATTTAAGCCACTTTTTTAATTTAGTTATTTATTATAAAAAAATCCATTGGACTTATCATATCCAATTCGTCCATCCGGTCATTTATTAGATGCTTGATTGGGTGTAAATTCTGAAGTAGAAGTCCGCCACATATTGGATTGGATGCGAATAGGGCTAAAATCGAACCAATCCAGACCATGCTCGGGCCTAATAAGAACCGTCAGTCATACAAACCAAGTAATTATACCCCATACAAACACATCTTTTCATTAAACTATTGACATATCTTTTTGTATTGGGTTATGTTTAATTTGGAAATTATCAAATGTTAGAGCGAATGTTCGGTTGAACACATCGGCGTTAGTATGTCAAGTTTACTGTCAAATTTACTTTCCAAAACTATTTCTTGATTTATAGCCTGCTAAATTCAGCTTCATTCTAGATTAGATTAGGTGGTGGGAGTCTTAGGAACATACAAGTTACTCTCGAAGACTGAAGATTGAAGATCACACGAAGACATCATTTTGATGAACTTCATCAAAAATTAGTAACAAATACTATTTTTTTTTCAGATTTTGTTCCCTTATTTATCTATCAATTGTAGCAATATCGAAGACTTTAGCAATGAATGATTTGCAAAGAAGAAATTTGTCAATGACTAGCATTCATTGGTTAAGTTGAGTAAATTTTCAATTTCAAGCTCTTGTTTGTCATAATCCGAAACAACAAACTAGTGAGAAAAGATCTAAGTGATGAGAAGAACTTACCTAATCCAAGAGATTTTTCGCTCACTAGGTTCAAACTCAAACCTAGAGAAGTTTTTTTTTTATTTTCCTCTAGATTTTAAGTTCACTAGGTTTGTGAACCTAAGTATTGAGTTCGTGAGCCTTAAAGGAGTTAATTACTCTATCCTTAGACATTTTTTACACTAGGTTCGCGAACCTAAAATATGAGTTCGTGAACTTAAGTGAAACTGAATTATCTTGAGAACTTTTAGAGAACTAAGTTCGCGAACTTAAAGTTTGAGTTCGCGAACCCATTAACCTTTTTTTCACTAGGTTCACAAACCTATTTCTTTGATTTCGCAAACCTAACAAAGTGGCTCGACCTAATACAACTTGGTTTTAGTTTAGTCCTTCTTTTTTGTTTTCAAGGCAAATGTTTTGCACGCTAATGGTTGTTATTCTTAATAAATTTTTGTGCCACGAACGGTATTTGTTCTTTCCGAAAATTGATCTAACTTGTGAGCCTTATGGATCTTGATTTAATTAGGAAGTTGCCAAAGAGTACGCACGTTGTCTATTTTTGGAAGTTTGAAGTTATATTTGGAAGTAATTTGCTTATGTAAATTACTTGACGCTAGTCCAGTAATTTAAACTACAGAAAGAACCTCAATGCAAGTCAAGATCCAACAAAAGAAACATTTTCTCTGTATATAAGTAAAAAACTATATTTGGCAGTTTGAGAATTACCGAGGTTGCAAGAAATCATTGCTTATATCTTAATAAACCTAACCTAGATTGATTACTCTATAGTGGAGACATCCAGCAAAGCAGAAACTTAATCATTTTCATGTTGTGTATCTTGTTGCAAAGTTTATCCTCCAACGCTAAAGGTTCTTCGAGAACTAAGGTGAGACTTTAAAAGACTTTACTTGGGATTCGTGAAGCACATGTAGAACTATTTTTTTTAATAGCGAAGGAACCTGTATCTCGATTTAATTTGGAATATAATTCTTGTATATTATAAAGATCATTTTCTTCTTCTTTAAGGCCATTTAAGAATTATTAATCAAATCCAGGTTTGATTGATAATTTTTAATCTCGATTGTGTATAACATTCCTCTATTAAATTCCACATAAATCATCTAGATTTGTTCTAAATTTGATATCCATGTGAGATAGTTTGATTAGGTATTTCTATAAGTTTTGAAAGTAAAAACCTTAATCTTTTGATTCGGATCTGTCTAAATCTAAGGAAAGATTTATGTCACCTTGATTTATCATCAAAAAGGAAACCGACAAACGTCCTGTTTACGGCAGGGTAGCTCTAGTACGTACGAATGACTGTGGAGCAACTCCTAGGCCTATAAAGGACATCATCTAGGGAAATCAAGTGTGTAGGAACCTACGGGAATCAAGAGACGTAAGGGCACAAGTGCATCACCGTAGCTTGGATGGTCTATTTTTTCTCAACTACATTCCAGACCGAAGTCGTTATAATAGGCTAGTGCTTGTAGCGGCTTATACAATGGGTGTTCAAACAGGACTAGGTCCTGGGATATTTCTGCTTTGTAGCGTCTTGTTTTACTTTCATTAAAGTATACGCAAGTTGTACTTTAATCATCCTTGTGATTCAATAATCTTGTTTGAAGATTATTTAAGGACCTTCCTTGTCTGCTATTATCTTTGATTTCACACAAGGAATCGTCTATAAGTTTCGAAACAACAAAGTTGGTGGTGTACTTGGTACCCTCCTCTTTTTATCAACTTCAATTTCCTGATTTTTAATGTTAGGGGTTTCAACCCGTGAAATTAAACCATGAAATCAAACTGTTATATATTGATATGGTTCTGAACTGAAACGATTTTCAAACTCGGTTTTAATCGTTCTAGAATCCTAGAAACTATTCTTCATGGTTTCTATGTCACTTGCGATACAATCCAAAATTGTATTAAACCATATCATGTGCAACCCTTATGTAAACCGACCAAATGAAGACATGTGTGATGTAAATTTTGGAGGGAATGGGGGTTGAAAGTGTGTTCATTAGCGATGAAAAATTGGCATTGTGTATTATGTTCATTTTGAGGTAATTAGGATTTTCGACCCATCCTGTTGTACTACCATGATTGTCTTGTTGTGAGTCTTGTGACACTTACATCTTAATGCCTATCCGGCTACGATAAGTACCAACCTATCTACCTAAGTGATATGTGTACGGTATAACAATTAAAACGGCTTCATAAAACTCACTAACAACTAACTAATGATGGTTTTTCCAGTGAAGAAATGAGGAGGTGCAAATATATATTGGTTTTCCATAATATTGATGTCTCGTGGGTGTAATATTATATGGCAAAAATAAAATTTACAGAACTAAGGGAGTCAAAGAGATTTTTGAATGTCATAAAATTTTGTTCGACGACCATATTGAAAAGTCCTCACTTCGTTCACTACAACCTTATTGCTTAGATAATCTAGTACTTAGACCATCATTATTTGTACGTAAGTTTTAATGAATCGTGACTAGTTGTTATGAGTAAGAAACCCATGCTACGCACTGAGTTCGAGGGAAACTATTTTTATAATTGGTCTTTGTGTATTAAGGCTGGGTTTTATCCCGCACCCGGTCCATCTAAAAAAATAAGAAGAAAGAGTTTAATGACCCGATAAATCAAACATGATAATACTCACCTATCAATCAGAAAGAAAATTTCAACCATCGTTTAATATATGAACAACTTTTAATCTGGTGAGTTTATTTACATTACCTTTAATATTGTTGGTAACGTACTCATACGACTAGGATAAATGGTTCCCATAGGACCTTTACAATGAGGAATGTGACATCATAGCTTGAGTGGCTTAAGCTTAATGTAGCGAACATTAATCTAAAGTCCAATCAACTCTGCGAGTCTTGTTTCACTGGGTACCGTTACATATACAAAACCAAACACCAAATCCAGATTCCATATTTGTAGTTTTTAGAGGTTTTTAATAAAATGTCCATGTGTGGCAATGCAATTAATCAAATATCCACTTTTTTTTAAACTTAAGTTAAATACTCAAACTTTGACATTTTTCATCTCGTTTTTTTTAAACGGCTAACCATGTGTAATGCGCAATGTAGTTAATCTCGGATCTCGGTCTCGTCACGGCCGGGACCTTGACACCTTGGTAACGATACCTCGGTGAGATTATCGGTGAAATCTCGGAATAACTTCTAAATCTTATGACAATCAAGCATAATAAGCTCAATTGTTGGAATCAATATAAGCTTATGATGCTTCAACGAAGAATGACATTTGGTAATCAAACATAATAAAAACGTACTAAACTTCAACGATTTTGAATACTGACCAGCTAATTCTCGAACAACAGAAACAATATGATCAACTGAATCCTGAGTTAATGAAATATTCTGATTCAAGATGTTTTGAAACAGTGTAAATAGTGGTTCAGTCCATACCAATTTATCAGAAACCAGATGTTGATGGCAAGGAAGGCAGACAAATTTCCTTGATTCTTCTTCTCCACAAAGTAACCTCTAGCAGTAGGCAGAAACATGAGCTGGATGCAAACATTCCTTGATGATCCTTGACATCACATCACACATATGAGTATTAAGTCCCTCATTGCGAAGAATTAAAGGAAACAAAAGTGCATCCACAACAGCCTTTTTCCGCTGTTTGCAGAACTCAACTGTTGTGGTTACTAACACTCTTGAGGCAGGTCCATTAAGAACCAACAATTTCGGTAACATTGAACATAAATCTTGCTTTCGCATGAAAATTCACTTTCATTAGCATTCCCACCCAAAAGATTCGGTATCAGAACAGATGCAGTTTCATCATCAACTTCCCAGAGTTCAATCAGACCTAATACCGCAAAGGAATTTTTTACCTCTTTTCCATCTTCTTCAAAGCAAATTTGGTGAATTTCATTAGCTAAACTCACAGTTCCTTTCGAAGATTCGCAGTTTAAGAGTTTCATCTTCAAAGAACCCGCTTTTGTTCGAACTTGAGAATCAATAGAGATATCCATTTGATTCAAAACTTCATCTTTTTCCTACTTCACATAATTCTTCAACTTCCATTACTTCATCTTGATTCTCATCTGCAATACAACTCAGTGAAGTACATTCTCTCAACTCATCAAATGTTAGAGGAAGCTATGGAAGAACAGAACTCTTACTACCACTACTACTCTGAAGCCAATTTGGTAATGCAAGAAACTCCTCCTCCTCCTCTTCAAAACCATCCAAATTCAACGAAGAAAACCGACTAAAACCCGAGTCAGACATTTTATCAAGCAAGTTATGAGCAAATTTCTTAACCCAAAAATCAACCTTTTCATTACCATTCAAGACACTCTCAACAAGTAAACATAATTCCCTCTTACAAAATCTCTTACTCTCAGTAGTAAAAAATGATAGTATCCGAGACTGTACTGCATTGGAAGAGTATGTATATACATAAATCTGTCCAAAAAACAAGAAAATTTTAGTAAAAAAATCTGATAAAAAAGGAGAAATTAGAAATGGGGGTTCTTGATTCTTGTTACCTTTTTGATTGAATAGAAAAAGATGATGATGAAGAAGAAGATGGGTTTGTTGTAATGGCATCAATTGGTTTAGAGACAATTTTAAGGAATGAATTAGTTGAAGTTGTTATGGTTGAATTGTTTATGGAATTCGATAAAAACCAGAGAGGTGCTTCAAATTCGGGTGATAGAGAGTTGAGAAAGATATCAAACAGATGAATCCAATGTAGTTAATTTCGGCCGATCAAGGAGTTGGTTCTTCGGTGTGTCTTGATCAATGTAGTTAATTTCGGCCGAAATTTCGGGTTTCGAGGTGAAACCGAAACGAATTATGGGTTACCGGTGGAACGATATTCCACCGAAAATATTGACCGAAATTTACAAAAACCGGTTTTACCCGATATTTCTGATATTCCCGATATTTGTCTCTGTCCGTTAGATGAGAAAAAAAAAATTAATCCAACGCTCTAGATTTGTTAGAGAGAAATGAACCCTAGTTTTTCTCTTCATTCTTCATTTCTCCGTCGAGTTTCCTCTCTTCATTTGTTTCTCTGTAGTTTGTTCATCTCCATCGTTTCAATTTCAACATCTCCATCGTTTCAACTACAATTCAAAATAGGATTTCACTAGCAGAGCAGAATAAGAAAGAAATGACAGAATAGAGTTCGAGAGAGAAGAAGACGGTGAGGCTTGTTGGCTGAGTACAAAAAGGTTATTGAACCGAGTTAAAGAAGGCAACAGAAAGATGGGTTGTTGTGAGTTGATTATACATAACAGTTCAAGATGGATTCATGGGTTTCAAGCCAAGAATTATCGAGAATGAAGAAAGAATGGGTTTGAGAGTTGAGAGACAGTGAAGACGGTTCAAGGGTTTGATTTCACTATGGTTGAAATTGAATCTATGATGGGTTCAATGTGACTGAGAACAGAGATGTGTTGGCGTGAACTGAAGAGAGGTTGTGACTTGAGTGTTGCCGTAAATGAATTGAAGAGAAGAAATACATGGAAGAAGGTTAGGTTGTTATCGTTAAGATTTTGGTGAATTGAAGACAACAAATGGTTGATTTAGCATCTAAGTATGATTGATTGAATGAATGGGTTTGCGCATAAATTGATTGCAGTGAAGGAGGTAAATCGGTTTCTAAATCAGAATGAGAGATATCTTCATCATTAGCTCAGGGACCCATACCAAATGTTCGTATAAATGACTGAACCAGATCTGCAGTTGCTAGCCATGGTTCGATGAAGGTGCAAGAGGAATGTTTGGCAACGGCTAGAAGATATGTTGGACATCAGTTGAGTTTGGAATTTGACAGGGAACTTGTGGAGTTGTATTGAAATTTGGATAAGAGTTTCATGACGGAAAACAGGGGAGTCTTTAACTGCTGCCTTCAATTTAGATGAATCGTTACGATTGAGGGATAAAGTTAATACATGTGATGATATATATAATGAGACTAATGATCTTGATTAGAAATGTAATATCCTTGTTTTAATAGCATTTTAGACGGTGAAGTTGTTCTTGTTTCTCTTGTGTTTGCAGTTTGAACTTTGTATGGATCTATATATTTTGGATGAGTACTTGTTTTTATTTCTAAACTTTGTGGATTTGTTTTTGATATAACGTGTTAAATTTATTTATAGTTATAAATGTGAACTAGTAATTTTTTATAAAATTATAGGTAAAAAATGTGTGAATCGATATTTCGCCGATATTTGGAACCGAAATATCCCTGATACAACGGTGTACCAGTGTATCGCTCTCGACCGATACAGACCGAAATCCGAAATTGACTACATTGGTCTTGATTAGTTTGCAATACTAAAACGTGGGAGTGGTAGATGGTAGGTGGTAGTGTTGGTGGTGGTGTTGGCGGTTGTGAAATCAGATCTATGATAATACTCCTCAAATCCAGCAACTGAAGAGTGATGAGAGTGGGTGGAGATCGATGTAGTTAAAGAGAAAAGAAGATGGAGAGAATCAATCGAGAGATAAAAGAGTAAATTGAACAGTTGGATTCGTCAATCAATCTGAAACCGTCAGATTTGAATAGTAAATACCTATTTTTTCCTAGATTCGATGACTCGTCTCGGTCGAGATACGGATGACTCGGCTGATATTCGTGTTCAAATATCGTTCGACGAAATCTCGGAAATCGTCAAGGTCTTGAGGCGATACCGCGAAAAGCGCCGTTATCTCGGCCGTAACGGCCGAGATTGACCACATTGGTAATGCGTACGTGACATTTATCAAGCCACAACAAAAGACATTCCTGCCCCTGAACTATTTGATTAGAACCAAGTTAACCCGAGCTAAAGAGCGAGTCAGTTATGAGTCAACTCGTGACTGACTAAAAAACCGTAACTAAAACTTGTTCATCATCTTCTTCTTTCTAAAACTGAAATTTGTTCTTCCCCAAATTGAAATCAATAAATCAAAAATCGTTAAGAAACTCTAAAATAACAAATCTCACAATGAATATTGAATATTAAAATCAATGAAATTAACACCATATAACCAAAAGATAACCCATTATTAAGATCAGCTAACAAATTATAGTTCAGATCATTCTGATTTAGAATTCTTCATCAGTCATGAACTTCACTGTTGTAAACTCAAAATCCGATAAATTAAGTAATTTGTAGATCTATGCAACAACATTTACAGCAATTAATTATATAAAAAAAAGATTAATTTAAGTTTTAAGAATTTAAAATCTCTGTAACAACAATTATAATGAGATGTTGTAATTTAAGATCTCTCAACAATAGGATAATATGTAAAGCCCCCAATTGTTAATTTATTATTTTCTATGTAAAAATCAAACGCACATTAACACAAGCCCTATAACTTCCCCCAAAAAGCTTTATTGGGTGCTTAATTGAAATCATGAAATCATATACTGGCAACTAGAAATTTTCGTGATTAAATTGTTCTTGTAATCCTGCTTTTGGATTTAAAAATGGTGACTTTGTAATTCTAACTGCACAACTTCAACAGCTCCGCTGGTCTTTGCTTTAAAACTGTGAGATTGAGATAGACGAGTTGTGCCGATAGGATAAAGCTTGGATGAATTTAAAGCAACACTCATGAACATTTTGCACCAAAAAACATATTTGATCCCTTCTCACAGTAAGCAAAAGAGAAAGAAGGGATTGACTGTATTCTTTTGTTCCTTATTATTTTTTTAGTTAGATCCCTACCGTCGATATAACTCCAAATGAACTTTAATGTTAATTTTTCTAAAAACTTCTTTTATACTAGAAATATTTAAGGGTGTTCATGTATTTTTACTTTGATGGTATTTTAACTTCTCAAGAGATCTAGACTTGGTCAACAAACATATTGACTAATAAAGTGGGTTTGACGGAAGTACTAACAGCCTGGATATTTTATTAAAGTTGGAAAAAAAACGGGTTATTTTATTAGTTGGATTTTCCCGTATAGGTATTTTTTTTTAAAATTCCTAGTATTTAGACGGCAATCTGAACTCCCTGCCCAATCTTTACTATAGATTACATATATTGGGAACAATAGCCGTGATTATGTTGTATCAACCTCGCATCAATACCATGCCCTCTACACCTTTTTACAGGCAAAGGAGGAGGTTCAGTCACCTCTCTCTCCATTCACTTTCTATCATATTTCTTTCTTCTCTCTCTACACATGCATGTTTTAACTTTACTTTCTTTTACTCAAATGTCAATCGTCAACTACTTCTTCCTCTGTAATAATAAGAAAGAAAGATAGTCCTAGTCCTCTAGTTCTTTCTTTTACTGTTCTTAGTGCTTACTCTACTGCCCTAGTAACCTACTACAGTTAAAACATTTTTACAGCTAGCATAGGATATATAGTTGGGTCGGTAAATAGGTCAAGTCAATGTCTCCAAGACCAAAAAGGTGAAAAGAAAAACTACGGAATAACTTTCTTTATTTACAACTGCGAAAATTACTTTGTTCAAGAAACTAGATGTCTAAATTAGTGTAATCCAAGGTGCTGCTTACCAATCATAGTAAACACTTACATGACTGTCAGCAGTAACTCAAATTCTCGGTAGAAATAAACACCTTCTGCATTCTATGTCAGTTGTTTATAAGCATATCTACATTATGTCAACAACAGCCGACTTAGCTCAGTGGTAGAGCGCGTGACTTTTAATCCCGTGGTCAAGGGTTCGATCCCCTTAGTCGGCGTTCTTATCAATTTTTCCACTTTTTTGTTGTTGCCCTTTTGATCTTGATCTTCATTGGAGATTATTTCTGTCTTATTGATGCTCTGGTAGTCTGATTTGTCTCAGACAAAGTAAATGCTAGCTTTACCCACGTGCACATCAACAGATATCCATAACTGCAAACGTGTTTTACTTTTATTGGCATAAATGGTGGGAAAGTTACTTTTGGAGCCAAGACCCAAGTAGACATGGTGAACTCATCCATGCATCATTAGATTTTAATCATCTCGTTGATGATCAAAAGAGTGATTAAAGATCTTGTTCAAGAGAAATAAAAGAGAATTATCATAGAATTGAACATCCTTTGAAAGCAATGCATCCTCATCAGGTAAAACATACAACTAACACTAAATTGAGTTTGCTAACAACATTTAAAACCAAATTTATGTCTTGGAACAGAATGGAATTATAGACTCATGATTGTAACAAATCAAAGCAATTAACGTACGTTTACTTAATTGTGAAACAAGGACAGATGAGAGAGGAGAAGAAAGAATGTGAATAATGTCAAAATGGTAAATCCATTAAAGTCGGGGGTCCATCAGTAGGAAAGCGAATTCTTTAACCAATTTATCTCGCTGCAACAACATCAAATCGGCGTGCACGCTGAACGAGGTCGGACAATATCTATGCTAAAAATTGCTAGTACTCTGGTTTGAATCAGAAAAAATAAAAGGCTTTTTCACAAAAGGACAACACACGACAAACACTTTAGTTAAAGGCAGGAATTTTAGATCTTGTAATAACAGTCAGACCATCATGCTTCTTTTTGTTTAGTCCTCCTCGCCATTTTCATCGCTTAATTCCTCGGTCGTGATAGTGTTGTTGTGAAGAAGACGATTACTTAGCCGAGGAAGTGGCAAGATGTGCGTTGAGTTTCAAACAGAGGTCTTGCACTTTATGAATAAAGATGGATCACAAAATCTATTACAATATCGACGGTTACGATTATTGACAATTGATTAGACCCTGTAAGATTCGTAGTCCACGTGCTTTAGTTATTGCCTACAGTCTAGCTACAAGTAAAGTAAATATTTTACAGTAAGAATCAGAATTTCCTCATTTGTGTAAAGACTTTATTACGTAAGGTTTCGTCAAAGAGACAACCCCATCCATTTTTACACCGTCATTTAAAGGAGGGTACTCGTTACTCCTCCGCTAGTCTAACTACATTTTTACACCGTCATTTGAAGCCTTATACGGCTTTCCATTTCAATAGAGGGGTTTTTCTACGTGAAGAAAATATCGGGACATTAGGTATAAATTTTAAAAACCCTTTATCCATTATATTTTTATAATGACTAAACTATCCCTGTTTAGTTAATATTAGTAAAACTACTTAGCTAATAGATTAGGTTAATGATAATTAATTTAAAATAATCTTAGACTTAAACAAATCAAATCATTTTTATTTTTTTTGGGTTTGGTGGGAAGAAAAAATAGAAGAAATGAAAAAGAATTTTTTATAGTTTTTTTTTTAAAACCCTAGATTTTGATTCATTCAACCAGAGTAGTCAGGTATACCTCTAACTTAAACTCTTGGTCTTTTTATGGCTCAAGTTTGACGAAATTATGTAAAAAAGTATGACTTTCTGATTCAGGGAACATTACGATTGGGTTTTCTTGTCGAACCAAACGTTAGACAACATTTACGGTTAGGTGTTCATCCTAACCAAACCGTAACCGTACTTTCATGGCGGAAAACTAAATCGTAACAGTTTTACGGTTGGGTTTTCAGCATCGTACCCAACCGTAAGACTGTCATTTTTCCCCTACAGTTTTACGGTTGGGTTTTTGAGTCCCAACCCAACCGTAAATGTTCCTGGACCCTTATTTTTTGTATTTCCTTTCACTCCAAATTAGGGTTTAAAAATCGAATTTTTAAACTTATTCACTCAATTTTACTAGATTTAAAATAAATAGGGTCATTCAAACAAACAAAAACCCAAAAAAACGCAAACACTAGAATACTATTTTTGAGGGTTCATGAATATTTACTGTTGGGTTTTGATTCAAAAACTCAACCGTAAAACTGTCATTCTTTAAGATTCTGGCTGGTCTACGGTTGGGTATGGACTTGCGTCCCAACCGTAAATGAACCTGGGGTATTTTTTCTTACAACTCTGAGAATTATGATTAAATTAAAGGCATACACTAATGAAATAAAAGAGTAGGCAAAGACCTTATTTTTTTTTTACATTAAAGGAAGAACTAAAGGAAATGAAATAAAATAGATCATTAGATAATTACACTTAAATACTTAAGTATATAGGATGAAATCATGATAGGTACTTTCTTCCAAAATACGACAACAATCCTCATGCGTAAACGTTTTGCCATGGATAGTTTCACCCACAAAAAAAAAAACCTAAGTTTGACGCAATTTTTAGAATCAACGTAGAGTTAAGGAGAAAGAGGAGGGGTATGTCAATCACCATGTCGAACTCTATTTTTGCTCGTGCTACAACGAGTACGAGGACCAGCACGACCGCCACGAGTACGAGCACCAACACGACCGCCACGAGTACGAGCACCACCTTGCACATCCTCGGCTTTATCATGTGTGTCTTCATCACTAGGTTGCGGCTCTCTTTGGCGATGCCTTTGGGAATATGCTTGCCTTTCGGTGATAGTTTCTTCCTTGGCTTTTTTCCTTCACTTGAGGTTGAGTAGAAGCAACAACAATTTCTTTACCTTTTCCTTGATCAACAAATTGTTCTTCGTCTGTCTCTTCTTCATCACATTGTTCATCTTTTGGTGGTTCTCTAATCACAAGCGCACCTCCACTTACCACCGGTAGATCTTCGAAGTCTTGGAAAACATTATCTTCCTCTTGAGGTAGTACTTCTTGAGTAGAACTACCACCTCCTACCTCAAAATTCTTCTTCTTCTTATCGTTCTTTCTCAAGCCTCTATTATCTACCCCTAAATGAACTTCGTGGCGAGGGATTGGAGTGTGATCAATTGGTATTAAATTGTTCTTGGGTTTTGCTCTATCCTTATTCCTACAACATACAATCAATACAAGTTAGATAATTTCCAAACAGTTCAACACAAACAATCAATCAAAAATTTGAAAATTCAGAATTCTTTACGGTTGAGTTACACATATCGAACCCAACCGTAAAGAATCAACAAAAAGAAGTTCAACTACACAGGAGAATTTACGGTTGGGAATTGACAATCCGACCCAACCGTAAATAATCATCAAGAAAAAATTGAACTAACCAGGAGAATTTACGGTTGGGAATTGACAATCGAAACCAACCGTAAATAATCTTCAAAACAAAAAATTTGAACTATCCAGGATAATTTACGGTTGACAATTAGAATCGAACCCAACCGTAAGTATAAATTTTTCTTTGAGTGCAAAATAGTTTACGGTTGGGTTCATAATCGAACCCAACCATAAAATATCATCTTCATATTCTTCCTTCTGATTTACGGTTGGGTATTTAAATAACCTGAACGTAAAATTTATAAGAAACCAGTTACGGTTGGGTTCCCAACCGTAAGTTCTTGAGAACATATATTTACGATTGGGATTCCAATCGAACCCAGCCGTAAATGTTTCTGGAACCTAATTTTTGGACTTGAAATCAATCGTTCTAACACATTACAAGCATAAAACGGAGAAAAGTAGCATGTGTTCTTGTAGAATCATACCTCATATACACCATTGGTTGTGGTTGGGGAGTTTGATCGCCTTTAGCACCGATTTCTTCTTCAATTTCTTGATGAGTTGGGTTTTCTTCGTTTTATTGTTTTGGATTCAAATCACTGCTACCTTTTATACCTTTAGTAGAGTTTGTCATCTTGATGAGTTAGGTTTTTTCTTCGTTTGATCGATGATTATAAAATTTCGAATCAACGATTAATTGAAGACGATGAATTTTAATGGAGAAGGAAGGTGAAATGGAGAAGAATATCTACGGTTAGGTTTTAATGAATTGAAAAGGACAAATTAAACTTTTTGTGAAGACAAGGATAATGTGGACATTTACTATTGGTATAGAATATCCCATATCCAAAATTTAAGTTAGCCTTCAACCATAAAAAACCCCTCTATTAAAATGAAAAACCCCTATATAAAGCTTCCTATAATTACATATAGGTTAGCCCCAACATTCTTCTATCATTCGACCTTTCCAGTTTCAATGGAGGGAAAGTGAACGTTTTAACATTCTAGTTTGACAAAATATAGATAAGTGATACCTTCTCATGTATGCTAGCCGAAAGGAAATTTACAACACTGTTATTGGTACTAATTTATTGGGAAGGAGGCCAAAACCTATATAAAATACGAAAACTTCGTCTATACCCCATTAGTAACTATGGATGCTTCAAAAGAGAAAAAGTAACTATGGAGTTTTGCAAGTAGCATGATGTACCAAAATTAACGGTTTAAAACCTTCCATGTTTATGCTGCCCATTTCAAGAAACTAAGTTGAGGTGTATCAAATTGCATACGAAGAGCAGTAAAGTGGGTTCATTGGAAGAGCCGGAGAGCATTACCAGGTCCAGGAGGACTACTTTGTTTTGGAATGGGATGAAGGTGATGGCTAATATAAAGCACAAGTTAGTGGCTCTTAATTGGATAAAGCCATGGTTATTTAAGTTCGTCCATGTTATTTAACACGCATGTTGATGAATTACTACCACAAGCCAGATGAAAATTGGATTATAAAGGGCATAAATAATGATAGATATAATTGAACTAAAGATTAAAAAACACATAAACTCCAATATAAAATATACATGTTTCATCTTTACAGACTATATACAAAGATCACGACCAATAACATCAGAAAATTTTCATTACATTAAAATTATTACAACGGTGTTCTGTCTATCTATCTACCAGAAAAGAGCCAGAAAACCTAAGTTGTATCCAAAAATTCCAAGAGCGCGTGATTTCGGGTTGCAAAGATTAAGTGGGGTTGTCATGGTTATTTCCATTTAAAAATTTGACAAACGGTATACGGGCTAAGAGCGTCCACAGTCGTTGGACCAAATGACACACCAAATCCATATTTGGTCTTTGGTCCGTCCAAACTGAAGATTAGTGGGGCGATTATAATTACTCTCTGGTCCACTTTCTGCACTGTTCACGATAAAAAATGGTCTGAGAACTTGACCAAACGAGTTATAGTCGAGCGTTGCGCTAGATGTCCGTCTCGTTCTAGGCGTTATGCTAGGTCTCCGTCTGGTGGCAGGCGTAACGCTAGACTTACGTTTCATTTTACGGGCGTTAACCAAAACTACGCCTGATGAAGTGTTCATCCAACCTTACGTCCAACGGAGCGTTACGGTAGGAGCACGCCCAATGAGAGGGTTAACCAAACCAACGCCCAAATCAAGCGTATGTCCACGTCTCCGCCTAAGTATAGGCGTCTATCTATAGCTCCGCCTGCTTCAAGCGCGCGTATATGGATCCGCCTGGTTCTAAGCGTGCGTCTATGTATCCGTCACAAAGAAAATTTTAACTGTTCATGAAGCACCTGCTAGTTGGCTTTGTGAGATGAGTTTAATTAGTATTGGAATTAGTCTTTAATTAGTTGAATTCCAAGCACCTGATCATGCATATCTTTATTACTTTACATGAGACAGAATTAGTCTGTTATTAATTCTTTCATCTTTAGCAACTATGAATCCGCCTGCTTTAAATGAGTGAACGCCCCATTCTAAGCATATGTTCATGCATATCTTTACTTCTTTACATTTAGCAACTAAATATCAGGCGTTCACTCATTTTAATGGGGCGTTAAATTGATTTGTCACTAATTCTTAATTCTTTCATCTTTTGTGGGGTATTCTAAACATCAGGCGTTAACTGATTTGAATGGGGCGTTAACTGATTTGAATTTAATCAGGCGCTCACCCAGCCCTCTGCCTGGTGAGATGCGCATTCGGCTAGGGAAGCGTCTGATGCTTCAAGCGGATGTATAAGCGTGCGCCCGTCTCAGCATCCCCACGTATCAGCTGCACGTGTTAGAAAAATTACGGGCGTTTGTCTATGATTCTTCCCCATCAAGCGTTCGGCCAAGATTGCGCCGTTCTCTGGGGCGTGCGTCTAGGGGTGCGTCTTTCATCAGGTGTTCTTTTGGGTTACGCTGCCATTGAGCGTTCACCAAAATATCCGCCCCACACAAGCGTTATCGTACGCATACGCCCGTTTCAACAGACGTTACCTTAGACAACCGCCCAACTACAGGCGCTACCTTACACAAACGCCCGATTAAATTTACTCGTTCATCCGTTGCGTTTGAGGCAGACCAAAGAGTAAAATTTTTAGTCTTTGATCTTTAGGAATGGTCTGCCCACTGTGGTTGCTCTAAAGAAGATACAAAGTTACCCTTTTTTAGTTTAAATTATCATATTAGATTAATTCAAAAATCATAACCTAAACAATAAATTGGTTATATTACCCATGAATCTTATTTTATGGGTCTATTAGACGAGTAAAAATTGATATTTTTACAATACCTAAATCTTTTGAAGATATTTTTTTAATATCCAAAAATGGATATTCAACCCATATATCTATTTTCTAGTAAACATATTTTTATAATATCTTACTAAAATACCTTTATGTATTGATTCTTTTAATTTCTCTTACCCGAGTTACTTTCATTCTTTACTGATACCCGATAAATACAAATCAATTGTTGACGATGTTGAAAATTTGGTTTCTTGTGATTTGAATTTATTTGTTACATGTATGAATTACATCAAATCTTGCATTATAATGAGTTTTTTCGTACGAATTGAGAATATTGTCTTGATCTATTGCTTATAGTCATGAAATCTTTGTTTGTTCTTTTGATTGGGTGTGTTATCATGTTTGTATTGATCTGTGATTTGCTTTCAGTGGGAAGCAATTTTGGATTATTGAAATAGACTATAGTTTTTTTTGCTTGTTTAAAGTTTATTGAAGGGAAGCAATTTAGGATTATGGACATCTAATTTTTCCTATGGTATTTATAGTTTATCATACACATAAATCCACAACTATTATGTCATGTATTTGTTATATTTAACATCATTTATGATCAAGAATAGTTAAATAATCATTGCTAATCTAATCCGAGCCTTTATAATATGAAAACAAGGTTTGAATGCACGATTTTTATGCATGTTTTATAGCTACTTTTTTGGTGGGTATAAGTACGGAAACTGGAGTCTAAGTTCTTACTGGGTGTTTGCCTTTCTTGCCAAAAATGTTTCGGTGGTTGGATGCATAAGTACTGTCCTAATTTGAAAAATGCTATCTAGTGGATGCCTATAAAGATAGCTGGTACTAAAGTTTATATTGTGTATTTAGGGTAATAAACATAAATTCATCTAAGATGAAATAATTTTTGGCTAGGATGAATCTGGTTTCATCATGCCTATTCTGACAAAATCAAACATGAATTTGTACATCATATTATACTTTAGAATAAACCAGGATGAAACTGGATAAAAAAATATGTTTTCTTCAAGTGTATCTGGTTACATCATGCATATTCTGACAAATAAACATGTTTTTCTTATGATGTATCTAGTTCCATCCTGCACATTTAGATGATTATTTATTTTTATGGTGAAGGTGATGGTGGTGTTTGTTGCATTTTATTACTATTGTATGTGGCGGTGGCAATAATGTGGTGTTTGTTGCGATTGAAAATGTTGGTAGTGGTGATGGTTGTGCTAGATCTTTATATTTTATATGAAACGGATGGTGGAAACACCGATTTTACCTATATTTATTTTGTTCATCCAAGAATGACACTAGATGCAACCAGTTTCATGTTAACTATGTTTTAAATAATTTCTTTTTATTAGTTTAAGTCAGAATGCATCCAGTTTCATCCAAGCTATTTTTAGAATAACTTTTTTTATTTTATTTTAATTCAGGATGCAACCAGTTTCATCATAGCTATTTTCTTTCGGAAAAAAAAACTTTTAAATTTACTATCAACAATGGATCTTGTTTTGTAGATAATTTAAAACCCTTTCCAAAAATATAAGTTTTATTAAATCGGATATATTTTGAAAGTCATGATATTTTTCTGTGATTTGTTTTTAAAAATGAGAGAGAAATGATATAAAATAAAAAAATATATAAAGATGAGAGAGATAATTGTTTTGGTTTTTTTATGTCTATTTCACCATTTCTTATTTTTACTTGTCCATTTCAACTATATTTTAGAGAATCTTGGGCAATAGATTCATTTTCTCTAAACTAACCAAAAGGCATCACATTTTCTTTATCTTTTTTCTTTCCCTTTTCTTCCTTCTTATAACCATCTACGGTTAATCTCCTCTATAACAATGGGTCATATTAAACAAACTGTTAGGATCTACGGATTTTCGGACCCATTCTGGACCTGATCACATAACACCGATATTATCCCCACTTGACCACTTTTAGCCGTCGATGTAGAATTTTATTCTAAAAGGCCTCGGTGTTATGGAAGAAGAGATTCTATCTTATCAATCTCCATATAAAACTTCGCTTATTCCATAGGATTATTCCTAGTTATCTTATGTGTATTTCATCGAGCCATACACTAACAAAAACGACTAGACGAAGAGAAGATATTGGATACGCAAGACCTGTACAAGTCTCGACATCAATTATTTTAAGAATCAGAAGAAAAGTATCCAGAAAGGAGTAGAAGAACTAAAACCGAAGAAACTCTTCAAGACGACATGGCGAGAACTTGAAGGTAATAATTTGCAAACTCATTCCTTTTAGTGTGTATTTTTTTTCCTTTGATTTGTTTTGTGAGAATAAATAAATAAAAACTCAATTTTCTTATATATTTTTTATTTGTAGATCCATCATCGGCAGGGTCGATTGTACTTACCTTACCGATCATTTATAGTCAACAAGATTCTAAAGGCCTTGCCAACTGTAGATGGTGTTCTTCATTATCCACAATGACAATTGTGAAATTCACATACTAGATTAAGTTTTGGTATCAATAACATGTTCACATATTACTCTAGTTAGTTGTGAATTTTATCAACCTTGCCGAGAGTTTCACAATTAACAAGGTTTAATCCATCAACCCTGCCAATTATGAAATTCACACACTAGATTAGTTTTAGTACCCAAATTCTAATAGTCGACAATATTTTATATGGAAACATTTCCAACTATAGATGTCATTGGCAAGGCTGTTAACAGTACAACAAGGTCTACAACAATATCGCTTGTTGCTTAGTCAGTTAGTTCGGTATTGCAAACTATTACAAATGCTTTGTTGTGTATAGTCTTGCGCTTTAGGGACAAAGAAAGAAAAAAAAAAGGCTACTCCTCCTACTTTGCGTATAAAAACGATAAATATTTGAACAGTAATTAACAGAAGAGGGGGAGGTGGGCTAATCCATGATTACCAGTAATCAAGAAATATTATAAGTTGGTCATCATTTACCGCTGGTGTTTATCTAGCTAGAGATTAGCTTTCTTTCGTCGAAGGAATAAATTAGCATACTGTATCAAAAATATACCTTGGATTTATATAAACCTAATACAACTATATGAGCATACCTTCAAAATGAAAAACATAAAAAAAAAAATCCATGATTTTACCAAAAGTATATATGTGAAAATTGAAATATCTTGAATGATTGGAGTCCTTTACAATCCGTCTTAATCCGAACGAATTAAATATCTGAGATATTTGTGAAATTTATCCGGATCCAATTCCAAGTCCAAATGGAATACAAATCCAAATCGAATATCCAGCAGTTTTAGAGGATTTATATGAAAGTATATAAATCTTAAACCGATACACCGCTTTAACACCTACACGAGAGTATTTCTAATTAGTAGTAGGTCCTAGATTTTGATTTGAATGACACACATGGGTAAACAAAATAACTCAAAAATCAAATTATATATTTCCGTTGGATTAGAAATAAACAATGGCGCCGTACTCTGTAACATTTAATAAACGATAACAGTGGAAGTCTGAAACACAAAAAAGCTGCTACAACCCCCCTCCATCTAGTTTTGTTCCCTTTTAAGACATCACATCGCCTTGTCATACAAGTTAAAACCCCTCACTATCTCTTCTCTATATATCTATCCATGTGAGCACTGGATTTTCTGATCATTTCATCCGTCCCAACTGTCTTTTATTACTCTCCTCCTTTCCTGCGAACATATTCTTTTCTCTTCCGCCATTTCCGATCATATCTCTATCTTTCATTATTTCCTCATTTCCAGCTTCCTCCACACCTTTCACACATTACAAATACTGTGTGACCTTTGAAGCTCTTTTCAACCATTCCAAAAGATAACCCCAAGGCGTAGATAGACAGTATTAATGGAGGTAATTGGAGTTTATCTCGTTCCAACATTATTATTCGAGAATGGCAGAAAACGATTTAGGAGTTTATACTGGAAGGTCAGAGCAGAGATAAGAAGACATATGGAGAAACAGAATCTTTCAAAACAAAGACTAAGCTTTCATTATGATCCTTTCAGTTATGCTCTAAATTTCGACAATGGTGATTAGAGTTTTTCTCATATTTTTCTGATAAAGTAGTCTGCTCAGTAGTATTAGTAGTGATAATAATACACCAGCTAGAGTAAAAAACAGTTCAGCCATAATCTTCAGAACCGACATTCTGAATTTTGCTAGTCTGACCCAAACGATTAGATCAAACCCCACTTTTTTTGAAATGCAAATTGAGAGATGGATTTTTAGAATTTCTGGCTAGATTTTTATGTTTACATCATTAATTTTGAGAACTACTAGATTCTCCATTAATGATGAGGAGAAAGAGAAGTTTTAGTTTTTATATTGGTTTAGAATTAGAAGTGATTGCCAAAAAAGTGGAATCTCCTTTCTGGATATCTTTTACTGTTAATGTATGTAAATGTAAGTCTTTAAACGTTCTAAGGAATTAGAATATGAAGTGGCTAATTTTGAGTTTGTGTTTCAATTTTGATTTGATTTCTGTTTGCATTGCTGAAATTAAATCTGTGTTCTAAGCTCTCAGTCTCTCCTCTTGACTGTTGAGATTCCATAACTCTCAATATACATCATCCAGCGGTGCAGATCCGTCGTTGAGCCCAAGTGAAATACTGATGGGACCGGGGCGTGTCACGATCGATGTGTATAAAATGAATTCAATATGGCCCACTAGTACTATCCACATCACCAATGGGCAGACAGTACCAGGGTACCTCACTATACTGTAGGTTTCCAGGCAACTTCCAGCTCCGCCTATCTACTAGATCCGTCTTGAGTTCTCAAAACAACAACTAACAGAAGTACAAATTTGTTGCCGCTTGCGACAGCTAGCTGAGAAAGAGTGAATTTTCAGTGAAGCCAAGAAAATCATCTTTGTACTGTTTAAGATATCAATTTTCACGGTACCACAATGGTCAGTCCATACAGTTCATAACGTCATATAATAGAATTGTATGAAAAAACAAAACAAACCTAATAAGTCGTGGAATTCATTACAACTCGCATCTCAAACCACCAGAGATTACCCAAAAATATCCGGTTTGAAAATGTAATTAATCGGCTTCTAAATACAAAAATATCGGTTTCTAAATTTCTAAATTATACGCATCTAAAACATATGCAAGAATACTAAATATACTTAATTTATGTTCATAAAGATTATACCCACTTTTTATTTTTATTTTCATTTTTTAAATTCAATTAAAATCCCATAAAAAGTTATTTATAAATATCTTTATCCACATTTTATCTTGTTATGTAATATCAATATTTGTGAATATAATATATATCTTATCAGGTATTATCTGATACTCAAATACAAATTTAAAATAAAAACACCATACTTATTCAGTGTTTTAAAACAAAAAACACTATTTATTTAAATATCAGATTGAATTCAATTGTTGTATGATATTTTTGGTTTCATATATCTTATTAGTCCTGTATTAAAATCTTATTTCTTTTCTCTGTTATTATTTTTTAAATTTAATTTAATTTAAAATATTTTAAAAAATAAATTAGGAATAGTTAAAATCGTATTCGACAAAGCGATTGATTTTGAAGATTTATGAATTAGAATAATATAGTCTTATTAAGACTAACCATATGTTAGACTCTAAAGCAAGTACCCAAGTGGAGCCATATCAAGCATTAGAGTGGACCAGTATTAGTCTCTGGTCATGTTGCATCACAAATGAAGCTATATTCGTCCGACAATAAGAGTTATGTTTATATTTTCTCTTGGTAATAATAAAAGTCAAATGGTGCAAGAAATATATATGGATGATTGATGCATATTTTACTATGGCAGAGATATGGTTTTGGGAAACGAAGTTTTCATCGACGAAATCTTACCACACAATGAAAAGACTAAGCAAATGAATCCATGATTATGGAGTTAGAATGAAGCTGGGATACGGAGTATTGCATATGATCTGCGCATTTTAGAGAGATTTGATATATCTTATAGAAATTTGAAGACAATTAGGGTTGTCACAATATTTTTCATTAGGGTACCTCCAGAGGTAATCCTGGGCTGGCAAGATAAGTATTCTAAAATGACCACCTTGGGAGATTCATATGGCTAAGTATAGTGGGATTTATTCGGTGGAACTTGTAATAAGAAAACAAATAAACATTAGATGAATCTAGTATTACCGAAAAATAATCCCCTAAATTAAAAACATAATTTAATACACAAGGGAAAAACTATACTCCATCCGTCTAAGTAATATAGACATAGAACATGTTTACATTAGATTAAAAAAATAATATGGGAGTTATTAAAATCTAGGTTTCTACCTATTTGAACCTTTAACCTATTCACAACATAATTTTGGGATACTAAATAAATTGAAGAGACGATAAATAATGGTTTAACCCAAGATAGAGTGTATATTCTTTCCATGGAATAGATTTAAAGGATAAACTAGAATAATTACCCCTCACTTATTACAAAGGCAATTAATGCTATGGTGTGATATGCATGCAACATTTAGGTACCTCAATACTCTAATAAGCGCATCCCGATGCTCTTGCCCTTGATTACAAGTATACATACTTTATTAACCTACTCACACTATATGCGATGTATGGTCTCATAAAATTTATCAAATACATCAAAGTTCCTATAACTCCTGAGTATTCAAGTTATGATACTCCATTACCCTTATTCTTTTTTAGTTTACATGAAGGATCATATGGAATACAAGCAGGCTTACAATCAAACTGATTGTATTTTTTAAGCAGATATTAAATATAATCAGATCGACTAAGACTATAAGATTACATCAACAAGGCCTAAGTATTTCGTGTCAAAGTTCTCATTCAGCATGTTCTTAGTTGCATTAATAACATCCATGTTTGTACCAAGTATAAGCATATCATCAACATACAAGCATACAATCACACAAATATCCTTAAAGTTTAGTATAAATACACTTGTCAGATTCATTAACTTTAAAACCACTAGAAATCATCACATGATCAAAATTTTCATGCCACTGTTTAGGTGCTTGTTTCAAAGCATACAAAGACTTCTTCACTTTACAAACTTTGTCTTCACAACCTTTCACTACAAAACTCTCACGTTGGTCCATGTAAATTTATTCATCTAGTTTACTATTTAAATGTATTGTCTTTACATCCATATGATGTATCTCTAAGTTATGAATGACAACTATAGCAATTAACATGCTAATAGAAGTAATCCTCGTTACAGGTGAGTAAGTATCAAATAAATATACACCCCTTTTTGTTTATAGCCTTTAACTACCAATCTAGCCTTGTATTTTTCCACAGTTCCATCTACTTTATGTTTCCTCTTAAAGACCCATTTACAACCCATGGCCTTACTTCCTAGAGGTAAACTAGCAAGCTCCTATGTACGGTTTTGTTGTATGGAATCCATTTAGATGATTGAAGATTCTTTCCGGAATGAAGTTTCATAAGATGTCATGGCTTCTCTATAAGTCTACGGCTCAGACTCATCTAGGCATGATATAAAGTCCAAAAGAAGTTCAAGTTCTAATCCTTTCACTTATTTTATGCTCAAACTCTACTTCATCTTCCTCCAAAGATAAATTATGATTGGTCGAAAGGACATCAAGGAGATCATCAATAAATATCTTTGGAGGGTGAGGTTTCATTGGTAAAATATTTTCAAAAAACTTAGCATCCCTGGATCTATAATTGTACTCAAGCCAATGTCAGAAATTCCATAACTCATAACTATGAATCTATATATAGTAGTATGCTTAGGATACCCTATCAAGACACAATCAACATTTTTGGATCATATCTTAGTTCTTCTAAGAGGAGGAATGGTAAACTTATCCAAACACCCCCACACTTTGAGATACGCATAAGAAGGTTTCTACCTTTCCATAACTCAAACAAAGTTCTATTCAATCCTTTAAAGGGTACTCTATTCAGGATATAACAAGCTGAGAGGACGACCTTCCCACTTAAGTTCGTCAGTAAACCTAAACTAATCAACATCGCATTCGTCATCTCATTAAGTTTTTTTTTTCTTTTTCTGTTTAGCCACACTATTATATTGTGGTGAATAAGGGG
>JAJJMC010012048.1:4004086-4090735 GCA_023531435.1 Papaver californicum | reverse complement strand
GGCTCTCCCGGGGTTGCTGTTTATATTCTACCGCGCGGGGGGGCGTGGGGGGGGGGGGGGGGGGGGGCGCCCCGTGGCGCGGGGGGGGGGGGTGGGGGGTGATCTCATGGACAACGCCATTTTACAAGCAAAATTCTCTTACAAAAATTTCACATTTACCATCATGGTCAGACTTAACTCTTCTCATGGTAACATCTAAATAGTTCTAAACTTCAAGTTTGTATATCTTAAAGGCTTCTAAGGCATCATCCCTACCCCTAATACTAAAAGGTTTTCTAGCATGCTTTGATTCTATACAAATTTCACATTTATGTTCATTATCCAAAGTAAATTTGGAAAATGCCTCCTGCCCAATTTATGTATTTATTTAAGGTTTACATATCCAAGTCTACCATGCCAAATATTCAATGACACACACAAGTAAGCAGAAGAATCAATCATGTTGATTTCATCATGTTTTACATTAAGCTTATATACACCCTCAGTCTTATAACCCTTTGATAAGTGCATAATATGGTACATGGTTTTAGTGTCAATTCCGTGCTTATTTTAGTTATATTTTTTGCATTCCACCTCGTATTAATTTTTCTTTCTATATTGTTTATCATGTTAGGACGAATCAACCAAAAGAAGTAGAAATGGCTTTAAAACTGTTAAGAATGTAAAGTGCTACAAATGAAGGAAGATCAAATAAAAATTGGAACTTGTTCAAATTTTGAATTCTTCACCTCCATAATAAAGAGAATTTAAAGACGAAGTCAATGACGAAAGAATGAGGTCATTCTGACATCGGACAAAGTAGTTATGGGAAAAACAAGCTTGAAAGACTTGAGTCTACAAAGAGATGTTTGGTTGATAACTCATCACCACGAGTCATCCGAACCCGAAGCCTAAAAATCAAGATTTTCGAAGAATCTACAGGAGAATGTTCGTCTGTTAAGGGAACCAATGAAGTCATCCGAACCTGATACTGTGGTGGGTCATATTTTAACACAAAATTATCTTCTAAATTGAGTATACACGGTCCCACAAGAATTTCCAACCCTAAAAATTGTTTTGTTACCTAATTTATCTTGATGGGACCAAAGGGTCACTAGCCTATATTGGGGGTGGAAATAACAAATCCACTTTTCACTTCTATGTGAACGAGAAACCTTTGATTTATCCCACATGGGATAAACCAAGGATGAAGTCTATCTATATTACCACTAAAGTTGCACCTAAGGGAAAGAACTTGTGTATTGGATATGAACTAAGAGAATGGGTTAGTGGGCAAACTCACACATGTGCGGTGCTTCGCACCGAAGCACGCGTGCCGCTGACTTGCGGAGCTTGTGTATGCTTGCGTGTGTTTTTGCGTGAGCTGGCGTGTGCGCGACGAGTGCGCTGCGTGAGTTCGACGTGTGCGCAGCGTGTGCCAGCGGGTGCCTATCAAGACTTTGGTTTTTTATTTTTATTTCCTATAATAAATATTAAAAACCATTTTATTATTTACTGGAATTTACGGGAATTAAATAAAAAGTTTTTTCATAAATACAATTTAATTTTCTTCTCTCAAATTTGCCTATAAAAGAAAAAACAAAATTCATTTTTCAATTACCCCAGTCACAGCTACTATCCTGATGACTTTTCCCCTCTTCTCGCTTTGATTGCACACGTAGTTTTACTTTTAAATAATTCTTATCCTGCTGTTAAGTTCGTAACGGGCCAATGAGTTTTTGCTAGCTGGGTTGGTATCAGGTGGTTTTATCCTGGATTCGATCTGTCTACACAGGGGTATAGCAACACTCTTTTTAGAGGTGTACCCGACAAATATCGAGTTAAGGGCAGTCTGTTGAACAGGCGACTCCATCTTTCTGTGTGTGTGTGTGTTTGTCTGAAATGAGTGCTTCTATTTTCTAATCAATAACCAATTTCAAGTTTTTTTGTTCAGTTTGTTCATTGTTACAGGAACATTATCCAACACATCATCGTTGGAATCGTCAACAGCCAAAAGAATTTTATTTGATGCTGTTGAAATGGATTACCCATTCAAATATGAAGGTTTTGCAGTTGAATTGGAAGGTTCAAGTAATGGCTTGGTTTGTTTATGGTTTAATGATGGTGATAGGGAATTCTTATGTCTTTGGAATCCAGCCACTACAGAGTTAAGGAGATACCTAAATCACCTAATGAATTTCTGAACGATAATACCGACCTCTATGCATTTGGCTATGATTATGTAACTGACGACTACAAGTTGATCAAAGTTGTTTTTTGGGAGGGTAAGGAGGAAAATTCTCTTGTCGATGTATATTCGCTGGGAAAAAATTGATGGAAAAGCATTCAAAGCATTCCTTTTAAGTTTCCTTTCCCTAGAGTATCTGGGGCGCTTGTTAATAGAGCTCTGCATTGGTTAGGTGTAAAAAGTGCCAAAGACAGTTCCAAGGCCATAGTCTCTTTGGATATCAGCGAAGAGAGCTTCAAAGAAATTGAACTACCAAGAGTTTGTTTGGAAAATAGGCAAGATTTTAAGACTTGTGGAGTGTTGGAAGGGTGTCTATGTTGCATTGCTTTTAATGTTGTTAAGGTTCATTTTGATGTGTGGGTGATGCAGGATTATGGAGTTCGGGAATCTTGGACTGTGCACTTTTCCATTATCCAAGAGTGAAATAATTTTACGAGGTTGATGTGGTCTTTCAAGAATGGTGAGGTTTTATTAAGAAGAATTGGTACTTTACTTATATAACCCAAAGCATCGAACTACTAGAGAACCACGCAAATTACCAAAATTGAACGAAGTAGAAAATTATGTTGAAAGCCTGGTCTCACTCAACTCGGGTACCTATGTGGGGAGAAATAGAAGAATCCATAGAGACATGAAGAAGAGGCCTAAAATTGAACAATTTGGGCATATGCTAGTTCCTGTTATGAGTTTTTCTTTTTGTCATGGCTGATTTGGGATTGCAACTTTTTAGGGAACCATAAACAATGAGAAAGTTGGGAAATAGAAAATGAGGTAAATAGGTGTTATTTTGAATTTTCTATCTTTTTGCCAATTATTTTTGCCATGCACAATGTGATGGGAGTGAAAATTGTGGTTGTTAGCTATTCTTGAACAATATAACTCTGATACAGAATTTTGGTTTATCATTGACCCTTATGATCATCTATTCTTTTGAAATTCTGTAACTAATAAGAGTCGTGTTTATAATTCTCTCCATGTTTACCATCATTTTTTATGCTCCTTCCCACTTACCAAGAAGCTGCAAGGAGAATCCAGTATTTTCAGAAACGATAATTTTCTTCACTCTGTCGTCTAATATGGTTTTGGTGGTCATGGGGTCTGTTGTTATTTTGCCAGACTATTATTTGGAACTCTATTGGGGTTGAAGAAGATCGGAAAAGGACTTGGGTTACTGATGCAGAGGGATGCAAGAAGATATGTTCAATTGACACTAAAGGTTCATGGTATTAGCAGTCCGTAGCGAAGATTATTATCAGTAGCCTAGTTTCACTTAATTGTGGTACTTATGTGGAGCCAAGAAGAGTATGATGAATCCTGTAGAAATAGGTTTGAACTGATATCTTGTTTGATTCTTGTCATTATCAATCTCATTATTGTTTACTGCACTTGAGTTGCAAGCACAGTGAACACTGATTTTTCAACGTATCCACTCCGGAGTATCATGGGGACCTGTGGAGGTAGCTTTCGCTTAGGAAACCCAGCAATGGGGCACTTAGAGGGGATCTGTAGTGGTGGGATATGCGAACCAACCTCACACTCGAACCATTCTTCACGCTTGACTAATATTCACTTGTAACTTGTCAACTACTGCCTAAATACTGGATTTTATATTAACCCAACCATATTTATAAAGGAATTTGTTTTCTCAGAGGTTATTTTGGAAGGTTCGAGCCGAGGTGAGAAGACATGGAATGAAGCAGAATTTTAAACAAAGAATAACAGATAGAGAGAAATCCACATAGGTGTGATGTCGTTCATGAAAATGTCATTTATTTTGTATTAATGGACGTACAAAATTGCAATTGCAGAGCTACTACTATATCTGTAGCAAGGTCTTCAGAACCCTACAAATTACAAATACCATAACTAAATTTTAAAGTGCGACAGGATGCAACAACCGCCTCTAGGGAATTTCTAAACCATAGGACCCAGAAATCAGAATTTCCGAAGCAGTAAATCAAATAGCAACAGTGCAGCTTACATAACTCGTCTCACTGAGAGAAAAAGAGAAGACATGAATGCAACTAAATACAATCACATTTACTTTTTTACCCCTTCAAACTGATCCCGTAGACGCTCATACTTCTTAAGCTCAGTTTCTGACAGGGAAGGAGACAACTCTCCTAAAACCTGCAAACAGATAAAATTACTTCTGTTAATTTTTATTGCACGACTTATTATGATAATACACCAAAAGAATATCTTTCGCCTGCACCATCTCCTCAATAAGATGTCCCGCACACGTATTCCATATTTAATTACACGACATTAAGTAGGGTAGTGCCTTTTGTAAGGTGATACGACTATTCAGTTTCACAGTAAATTAAGGATAGACTACGGAATACTAATCGCATATACACACAGAATAATACTCCCTCCATCCCTGGAAAAGTGATAGTATTCTTTTCCAGGGATGGAGGTAGTATGATTTTCCAACGGAACATTACTAAAAACCTTGCCATGGTTGCTGATCAGTTGAACTTCGTCCAAGTAACTAGGTGCCGGCCAATATAAATTGTTGTAGTTTATTCAGGTTAAATCAGATTGGCAAAAGGTGTTACATAGATACAGATAGTCAAATTATAGTTTTTCTTTTTTATCCGATAGGCATCAGATATAACTATTCTTAAATAACATTTCTTTTCTTTTTGCATATCCCGTAATAGACTGGTATATACCTTTATAAAATCATCAAATTCAACAATAACGGAGTCACTTTGATCGTTCTCATCCAGACATGAAACCTACATGAATAAAAGGAATATGGGCCGTCAGGCATCAGGGCAGAGAGTTGAGTAAATACTGAAAGAAATATCAATTGCAAGCACCTAACAATATATGGCATTTTTTTAGCTAAGAACAAAAGTATGCCTGCTACATCGTTGACACTTCTATAGAGGTGCCTTGCTCAGTCAGGAAAGTCTTGCATGAAATTTGAAAATTTCTGCACTATTTCCTTATATTTTGACTTTGTAATACAAATAAAAATAATCTATCTGTAAAAATACTTTAACTCACCTTACGCTTTGCTGCATGAAACCAAGCATCTGCACATAACGCGTACATGTCGGCACCAGTGAAACTTGACGGGCATGTTTTTGCTATGGAGTACAAATCCACATTTTCATGCAGTTTAAATTTCCGAGTAAGGGCTGCAAGCACACTGCATCAGAGGGAAAGATGTCAGGGAGGAAATAATTAATAAGGTCAGTCACAAATAAACATGAAAATGTGAAGTCTAGAAGCTAACTTCTCCCGGTAAGATGCATCAGAATTTACTCCGACGTATAGAAGCTTATCAAACCGTCCAGGACGCAAAAGTGCTGGATCAATAAGATCCGGCCTGTTGCTTGCCCCTATAATAAATAAATCCTGAAAATTCAGGGTTGAAAAGGACAAAGATATTAGACACAACCAAATAACCAAATAAAAAGGAGGTACGAATGTGTGAATACAAATTACCTGAGAGGAGTCATTTAGGCCGTCGATCTCCGCAAGCATCTAAGAGACAAGAGGCATCAATCAAAATCTAATATTCCAACAGTGACATAAAACTCCCAGAAATTCAATAAATAGAGTAGCATCGTGATCATTAACTGAAGCCTTATACCTGAGAAACCACTCTATCCATAACACCACCGGAATCTCCGGAAGCTCCTCGAGCAGGAGCAAGAGAATCAAGTTCGTCAAAAAAGATAACGCAAGGACGTGCTGATCTAGCCTGTGGAGGATGAGAGCGCATGTTCTTAGAGTTTTATTTGTAGATCAAGATAATCCATTCCTTCAATATAAATAATAATCTGATAATACCTTCTGAAAAATGTCCCGAATATTTTTCTCTGATTCCCCTATGTACATATTGATCAACTCAGGTCCCTTTACACTAAGAAAATTCAAGGAACATTCCGTTGCAACAGCTTTCGCTAACAGTGTCTGAAGATGTTACACACGAACAATCAAGGACAGAATACATGCAAACAAAGTAAAAATGTACACATCTCATAGTTCTTATGCACAATGGGAGGTACGAAGAAACTTACTTTCCCAGTCCCAGGAGGACCATAGAGAAGCACACCTGAACGCTTGCGCAAACCAGATGAAAATAAATCCTTATGCAAGAGAGGTAACTGCAGATATTGATGCAAAGACAGACACCTTAGCAATCAAGTTTCAAGACCACCACTGTTGTTGCCCTAGGTGGAATAAATATAACGAAATAACTTAGCATATGTCAACGGTAAATAGAAACTACAACAGTGAATTTGTGAAAGAGACTGCGTTTAATAAATTCCAAAACTTGGTTTAGCATTTAAAGACAGAGCCCCTTTTATAGCCTTCAATAACAGACCATGTGATGTTTCCCTGAATTATGCCCTAGAGATCTTCCTTCTTGTGGAGAACAAATCTACTAGAAGTGAAGAGATCATCTACTTCTTACACAAAATAATAGGAGGCATCACACGGGTCTCACTCCATACTATTTCTTGTATAACAAGAGCATAAACCAGAATAAGCTTAGCTTTCTATTGTTGGCGATGAATAAGAACATGTGCCATGGCACAATGCTCCGTCCCAAAACTTAATCAAGAGAAGGTCACTTGTCATTCAGCTAAGCCAGTCAGAAAAAGAGCCTACCCTGGCGTCATCTTTATTACAAACCACACAGACATTGTCCCTCTTTCAGTATCCTACTGGCTTTCAATTCATTAACAAACAGGAAGTCCAGGTTAGTTACTCAAGGAGAACATTTTTTTTTGTTTTTTTTTGCAGATCTCTTTTGAGACGTTCTAGTATGACAAAGCATCTTCGAATACTTAGCTATAACGATGACATAAGTAATATGCCAATGTTAGAGCGAGCTATTAGCTATTTACTGGTTGTCGGAGTTGTCTCACTAAGAATATGAATAAGAAACGTAAGGGTTCGTGTAATATTTAATAACAATTCTTTGTTATATGCCTTGGTCTAATGAATCACTAAGCACAGATTACTAGTAAAAAAGAGACAGAGTTTGCAGGCAATGCTGTCCCATTGAACTGGCAAATAAGACTAAATAATATGATAGGAGTGAGACAACATTCGATTTACGACAAAAGTATACAGTATGCTTTCCATAAAGAAGAAACATACCTGAACAGTATCTAGTATTGAGTTCTTCACATCCTCCAGTCCACCAACATCCTCCCATTTGACATTAGGCACCTATAGCATAGCGTTCAAAACTCAAACGTCTGCCTATGTGTATGATATCAAGCAAAATTTCTGCACAAAAACCAACTTGTCTACTGATACAAAATTTATATCCTCCACAATACATTAACACGGCAAAAAAAACAACGAATTCCTTTGAGTAGGCTCAAGTAATCTCACCTTCGGAGTACCCAAGGCTGATGCGTTTCTTTTCTTTGATCTGTCTAAAGCTTTTGTTATGTCTTCTCTACCTAGATTCTTAGACGCATCTTTGGATGGCGCATTATCATGTGCCAGCTCAAACTTAACTGATTTTTTGTCATTTGATTCTCTGTGCTCAATTGAGCCATCAGTGAGCCTAGGTATTAAATTTGCACCCGCATCAGCAACTAAAGCCTTTATATCCCTAGGCATGAAACCAGACGTCTGGCCAACCATATCCTTTACAATTTCTGCCATATCGACCTGCAAGGAACAATCACAAAGCTTGTTAAAGTAATCAAAATGCATGGCAGAAAAAGCAGCTATTAAACAGGGTAATTTCCAAATTATAAGAAGGTTATAAGGAAACCATAAGGAGGATCCAACAGCTTTCTAATGTTAACCACTAGACTTATAGGAAATATGGTTTGCTACAATAGGCTAGGCTTGTGTACAACCAGTTCCACCTCAAAGATCTTTATGTCACCGTTATCTTGCCTATTTTGGAATGGTAATAGTACCAATTTTAGATAGGATGACACCAACCAAACTATTGTATCGACCTAAATTCCAAATGAATTTTGCAGCCAAATCTTCGTAAAATCTCTTCATTGTTACAAAGAAAAGTTGTACGTTAACCAGAAAACACTCAATTCAGCTGTTGGATGTCCATAACAAGCTGTCTGTCCCAATTTTGTGTCAGAACAAATATAAAATCCCATCATAAATAATCAAATATGAATATAAAAAAAATTAAAAATTATACTTTAGATACGCTTTGCAAAGACTGAGTCAGCATTTCAAGTCTTTGTTCTTCACTCAAAGGGCCCATATTTAATTCATGGCTGAAGCAACGCCTAATGGATGCAGGCAGACCTTCAGAACTGTCAGCAATTGCAACTAGCAGCACCCTATGTCCACTTATCTTTACAGCATCCACCGCAGGCTGATTTGACAGGTAAACAACTATAAGAATAACATGTAATAGCACATATTTAAAATCAGTTGTTCTATCAGTATAAATTCTCTACAGCTACTATTTTCTTTGCTATACTATTGACACTGTTAGAGGTCACAAATCGCTACCATGGCGTAAAACAAGACACTGTATTTACTCCGATTTTGGCGTGTCCCTTGCCGTATTTCACTATAACAGTTCTTTCTAATTGTATCAATCTGATTTCTGACTATCAGTTCATGAATGATATCAGGCAGCGATATCCTAAGCAGTATGTGGATGCATGCACAAAAATTCTTCCCAGATGTGTACCATCTCAGAAGGTATTGACAAGTTTAGCAATTAGGATTCCCAACAAATAAAAAAAAAACCCAGAGACCTACAGAAGCAGAGATAAGTAAAGTAACCAGGAGTTAATCTTACAAAACCACCATTTGTTTGTTCTCCCCGATTAAAATCATCATCAGGAACTGGCTCAGTAAATTCCCGAATAACAGAAGCAGTTTCAGCCGTTGCACCAAGTTGATCAGTAGGTGAACCCTCATGAGAGGATAAGTTTTGGAAAACCTCAAAATGGCGTAGAAGAAGTATTGTTGGAGCGTACCTGCACTAAATTCATACTTCAGGATCAAAACAGTGGTGCAAAAGAAACAACAAGAAATCAAGCTAATTATGAGTCTGTCACAAATAATGGAAGCAGCTACTCATGCAGTAACAGAAGTGGTTACTCAAACAGTTCCGAGAGGGCTTATTCAAACTATCTTGAAGCACTAAACATATTTACAGCGATTACTGATTATTCACACTGTCACACATCCACAATAGATGTCATTACAATGACAGCTGTTGTTGACACATCAGCTTCATAACCTCCACCAACACAGTTTGTCAGGAAACCATCAGGGAGCTAAGTTAAAAGCACATATCTCATGTCCCGTTCGATTATAATGCCTGAACTGATTTTAATTATTTAGGCTTCATGGTCAAGTTAACCACAAAAACAATCTAAGTGCTCAGACACACCTACAGTGGTCCCATTGCACTTGGTTACAGGTGCGCTTGGAGGTATATGATAACCAGAGAGGTTAGTGCAACGCAGTAAAGGAGCAGAACTGCAATGTTTACACTTTACACTAGCCCTGAGAGTATCAATGTATGGAGTGTGAGATGTCAGCAAGGATTCAAAGCGACTTAACATTCCCAATATTTGTTCGCCAACTCATGATTGGTGGCCAACCAGAAATCAAAATCAGACGTAACATCATTTCCATTTCGGAAGCCTATTATAAGCTCCGTAATAGATTATGTAGCCAAACGACAAAAGTAAAGTTAACGGGACGGTAACCAAGCCACATCTTATATAACTTGTCGAAGCACATATGGAGATAATCAGAGGGTGATTTGAAGTGAGTATATTTACTAATCACATACTCCCTAACAGCAAAAACTAACCTGTTCTAAAGCTTCAAACTTCACCAACAAAACCCACAGCTATCTTAGTTTCTTTTCCACCTATTGAATCTGATAACAAATCCAGTTTGTTATATTTGCTTTCCAAAATAGGACTTCTGCTGTGGTCAAAAGTTTTAGGACAACCAAACAAAATAATTTTTTACATGTATTCTACTCAACTTGCTAATTCTCCTCAGCCAGACTTACACCTCAGCTCTTCATCAAATGACTCCCACAGGTCTCCAGTCATCAGCATCTCTCCATCTCTTTTCTCTAATGACTAGACCTACGACTTATCAATCACAATCGAATAAACAAAATTATCAAAATGTCACAGGTTGCTGGTCTAAGCCTTCAAAGCCCTAGATTTTTTATGTATCACACCTGTTGTTTCTGAGAAGTCGGAACTTTTTTATGGTAAAAAGAGGACGTGATGAGGTAAGATTTGGAAGAGAAGGTTGTAAAATGGATTTTTTCTTTTTCATCACAATTGACCCAAAAAAGAAGAAGTACGAATACACATACAACCTGTCAGCAACTTAAATGAGATGTCAACCAGCATGGACAAAGAAATGAAAAAATGAAGCAGCGACTTAAGATAATTTATTTGCACAAAAGTTTGATTGCATGTACGAAGTCCAGATGCTTTAGAATTTAGATTACCTGTCAGCAGTGTTGAAAGCTTGAACTAGCGCAGCAGATGCCCTTTTTTCTGAGACCATTAGATCGTGACAGGTATACTCCACTACATGTAGGCCCAGACAACGAGCAACATACCTAACAACGGTCCGTTTTCCACAACCTACAAGGAATACCGGATAAAATGACTCGATTCAAAATATAGCAGGGGCCATGGTTCTTAAAAGACATTATGCATTTTAGTTAAAGAGAAAGCAGACTACTAGCCTATTTGGTCCTCATATATAATTTTAGATTGGTATGCAAGCTCAAGATTCCACAAATATTTTGACAAATACTTGCATGTTATTACAGTATAAGGGAGTTGGTAAGACTCATCCAGTTCAATTTTTGTTGTTGTTAATGTTTTTCGAGCCTGGCACGTATTCAACTCAATGCACATGAATCTGACTCATGGAAAGAGAACCTTCTCTTGTCAAGGATTTCAAGCTTTTCAGTTATTAGATACATTCCTTGAAATCATATATCTGGTCAGACCTTTATCCAAATTTCAGATCAAAAGTTTTAGACTTTAGCTCACTTTGACTTTTTAAGAGGTAGACGTATAGAACTATAGAAGAAGTATGAATCCTAAACCCAGACAAAGTAACTAGTTCACTTGATGAACTTTACTCAATTAGTTGCTTTAGAGCTAGGACTCTACCACAAATTTTATGAAACAAAGAACTCACCTGCCAATCCGCATAATAGTACACCAACTCTGAATTTTGAAGAAAGTGCTGAAGGGCATAAAGCTGGTGTAAGAATAGAAGCCAAACTCCTCACTATATCCCCATGTAATGGTGGAAATCCCCTCTGATCACCAATAAGTGAAACAGGGGGCAGAGCAGAAGGCACACTTCCTCCAAGCACGAGTGCTGTTTTTTCACAGTTGACACGCAGAACTGGTTCATCTTGGGGCTCCATAGCCACGACCTAAAAAGATAACATCAAAGATCCTGTTAACGAGATTCCTCGTGTATGAGCTAAAATAAATTAAGTTGGAAAGTCACCTTGAAGTAGATTATATTGTTGTTGGAACTCTCAAGGGACCTTTGACTGCAAGAAGTGCACATTTCCGACTTGCAATTCCAATTTATGTTTATTCGGAAAATGTCACCTCTACCAAGATACCTATCGACTTTGAAGTAATCATGCAACTCGGAATCAATCATTTGTTGACGATACTCGGACTCAATGGATGAGGCACCCTTTAACATTTCAATGGTGCCACATTCCGGTACTTTTACGAAAGAAGCCCTTAAGTGTGAGGCATAGTTTGGCAAATAAGAGTAAGGTGACAAATCTACATCTACTATTGGTGAGTCACTCTTCTTCTCACTCTTATCTTTCTCTTTCTCTTCAAACAAAGATGTTAAAGTCTCTTGTCCTCCATGAACAAGGCATTTTAAACACGATACATGCAACTCAAGGTTAAACGCCAAAAGAGGAGAGAGATAAGTGGCTTCAACTAAGGGAAGTGAGTTACTCGAAGAGAACATATAAGTGGGAAACACAACCATTGTATGTGGTATACGGTCTGAATCACCGCTTCCAGAAACAGCATTTGGAGAATCTAGAACAATAACTCTTGCAATTCTCTGTACCTTAGTCCCAATATTACTGATAAGCACCTTAAGACATGAAAAACAAAGTAAAAATTCAGACGGTTTCTCAAAATGCGAAAATAAATAAATGATTCTAAGGTAGCTAATGAATTTACTTTTAAGCTAAGGAGATGGAAAGTATACCAGTGAGCCTGAAGTTATTGATAGTTTTTTCAAGACAGATGAAGAAAGTCCTACAAGAGTAGAATCATCAAAAGAAGCAATCTCCAATTCCTCCTCCTCTTCCTCCCCTTGTTTCGATTTAGAATCACTGAGTCGAAGAATACCAGCAGGTAATCTCAAGCTTAATTTAGCTTCATTTTCTCTAGTTCCTGAGTTGTTGAGTAGAGAATCTACAAGACATCTTGTTGAAGAAAGTATCAATGGTTTTCTTCTTTCCACCATTTAATTAATTCACCTGTTGTTGAATTAGGGGAGTTTAGAAGTTTCAATTTTAGGGTTTTTATCTAAAACTGATACCCTTTCTCTGATTTCTAGGGTTTCTCACCATTTCATGTTGGTTTATTATCTGACTCTGTAGCTCTGTATTGAAATATAAACAACCAATATGTCAGTTGGTGCGTCATTATTTTCAGTCTCTACTTCGAGACGGGCGAGAATCTTGATATCTCAAGCATTTTGTAGGAAAATCTAACGGTTTGGATTTGGTGAAGAGTAGTATGTGAATAGACCATTAACCCACCTCTCCCTTGGATAGATACATTTCAGTTTCAGCCGAATTTTATCGGATCATGACTATTAAACCGGCTCTTCACAGCCCTAGGGAAGGGCATATAACCCCTTAAATGTGAACCAACCACTACAGCCTAGTCTCTTTACAGAGATGTGAAGGGGTTGTAAACCCTCCACAAGAGCCGGTCTTACAACTAATTGAAAGCCACATCTTTGCAAGATTTTTCTTTTGCTGCTATCATTTTTTTTTTGTGGGCGTAAAAGTTTAATTGAAGTATCTAGTTATTAATTTTCAGAAAGTACCGAGCATAAGCCATTAGCCATTAGGGGAACAAAATAAACAAGAATTATTAAGAATTATATCTATCTTATTGTTTAAGTTGAAAAACATAAAAACATTCATTAAGCTAAATTATATAGATAAACATAATAATAATGGAGATGCATGATTTAACATGCCCATCCTTTTCAATCAGTTATGACTTCTTTTGGTTCTTTTTGCTCGACCACTTGTTTTTGTTTAGTGAGGATATGTTCATCTAAAATAAGTAAGGTCTTATAGATCATGGCCTTAACCATGTTAGGTTCAGGAACCATCTCATTTACTTTCTCATATTTCACTGTCCATTTTACAGTACCTCCTCTCATTGTTTCATCCTTTTCTTCAACTTTATCATCAACAATATCGATAAGATTATCATCTTCATTTTTAGTACTAATCTTGGGGATAAGTGTGAAATTAGGCTCATAACTTCTGTAAAGCTTTAATAAATCACCACCAATAACACTGTAAGTTATTGTCTTGGTTACTTCATCCACACTTCCTAATTTCTTCTTCTCCTCCATCATAACTGGAGCCCCTTCAATAAGTGTACCTACACATGAAAAAAAGACTTATTAGTAACGAAAATATTTTACATTCCATTGACACTTCCAGTGTTGCAACATCAGTTGAGATATGCAATGAATTTGAAAGGAAAAACTAAAAAAATTGAGCGGAAAATGTGATCTTACTAGGATTCATTTTCCAAAGGGTAACAGATCCATTCTTTTCACCATTCACATCTTCAACTACTTCAATACTCTTATAAGTCTCTGGTAAAACCTCAGGAAGAATGGAAGACCAAGTTTTTAGAGCTTCCCAAAACTTGTCTGCTGGACTTCTAAATTCTACTGCTAACTCAAGTGTACCCACAACACTGCTAGAAACAACCATTGTTATGGATGATGATTTGTGCTCAAAGTAAACACGAAAAAATATGAATTGAGTGAGGATACTTAAGAGAACATGCTAAGGGTTGTGCATTGATCTGCAAGAGGTGTAATGTGTATAAATAAGTAAAGAAAGAACTGCTGTACTCATAAGCTATCAGTTAAGGCCTTCACCAACATATTCAACTGCCTAGTTGATAGTTATTGATTTGTGATTCTCAATTATCTGCCCAGATTAATGAACTGATTATGAATATGGGTGGGAAAGAAAAAAAATAACAACCAGTACTATGTACTTACACAAACTCTTAAATTCAACATTGATAATCCAACGGCTTAAATGGAAATTCATAGACAAGTCTGGTCACCTTTGTTTTCTTCTTTCAATACAATACTACCACAAGGAAGCACATGGCTGGTCTTTCAGGAACTAATACTCCACCTACAAATAAAAGGGGCTGTGCACCAGAGGTTTTATGGCTATTGTCCGTAGGACCGTCGCGACCTAGAATTTTTTTCATATGCGAGCAAAAGCTAATTATTTTTAATGCGGATCAGTACTACTCCAAAAGATTAGGCGTGTTAGGTACTTTTTTTAAAACTGTTTTTAAAAATTATTTTCTAATGTTTTTAAAACATATTTCTTTTCCTTGTTTTTATTTTCTAATAAATTTTATAAAACTGTATAGTAGGACTATTTTTAAAAACATATTTTTTAAAAGTTAGTTATAAGTTAAAAACAAATAGGAAACATTTAAGAAAAAAAAAAAAAACAAAGAATAATTGTTTTCGTTTTTTTGTTTTCAAAAACAAAAAATAGACATAAAACATTTTCGGAAATCATAACTACCAAACGCGTTTTCTTGCGTTTTATGTTTTTTTTTTGTTTTATAAAACTAACATTTTCAAAAATCATAGCTACAAAATGCGTTTTCTTACGTTTTCTGTTTTCTTTGTTTTATAAGACGGAAAACAATTTTATAAAACGGTATCAAACACACCCAGTAGGTTGCATCAGTTGTCAAAAGCTCACTATGAAAAGAAGTAGCAACTGATGCAACTTACCGGGCATGAAATGGAGAACTTTGTAAAGCAAGTCCATAATAAAAGAAACATTTTAAGAAGGACCACATTAACAATTAAACATGTAAAACCAAGTTTGGTACTTGCAGGAAGGTGAAAACATCCATTTTGAGTAAAGTAGTGACTAATTTGTTCCCGAAGTTAGCTGGATCGCAATCGTGTCTATTAGTTTACAAAGAGTTTTCAAAAGCAAAACGTCCTCACCCACTCAATTTTGTTAAAGCAGCATGTAACAAAAATAGAAGAGAGGAATTTTTCGAGCAGCATTGTAACAAAGGATATATCAAGCACATTTGTGATTGTTGGTCAGCCTCTCCTTCTTGTTTTGCTCCACTTGTCAGTGGTTAGCTTCTTTTTGTCTCTTATATATCTAGAACTTAGAATCCATAAATCAACCAGCAACCATGGCTAGTTTCTTCATTTCTCCTTCTTCATTTGTAATTTTTTTTGTTCTAGCCTCTATAACCCTCACTTGCTTTGCTTTTCCTGAAGACAGAAAGGTGCAAAGAAAACTCTCGAATTTGCCCGAATTTGTATTACAAATTCTTTCATATACTAGGGGTTGTGTTTTTTTTCTTACAGTTTTGATTATGGATGCAGGTTTATATTGTGTACATGGGTAGTCTTCCAAGTGAAACTGAATACGTCCCAACATCTCATCACCATAGTATTTTACAAGAGATTCTTGAAGGGAACAGGTTGGTATCATAAAAAGTAGTGCACAAGTATGTATATGGATTGCTTGTAGAATAGGAAGAACTCTATTGATTTCTAATGAGGCTTGAATGTTTTGTTGCACATGCACGTAGCTTGGCGACGGATGTAATTGCTCATAGTTATAGGAGAAGTTTCAATGGATTTTCAGCGAAACTCACTGAACTGGAAGCTCAAAAGCTTTCTGGTAACTCTTTACTAGTAGCTCCACTGGTATAACCCACTTTTGGATAACAAAGAAACATGACCGTGTCTCTGTGTGCAGATATGGAAGGTATAGTGTCTGTATTTCCAAGTGAGAGACATCAACTTCAAACCACGAGATCATGGAACTTTATTGGGTTCCCAGAGACAGCGAAGCGAGTTCATACAATAGAGAGTGATATCATTGTTGGAATAATTGATAGTGGAATTTGGCCAGAGTCCGCGAGTTTCACGGATGAAGGATTTGGTCCTCCTCCTAAAAAGTGGAAAGGTGTTTGTGAAGGGGGCCAAAACTTTACCTGCAACAAGTAAATAATTCCCATACTTTATGGCACTAAACCTTCTTTTTACTCTTCATATATTTCTGACTTTTGCATTTTTGTATATGCAGCAAGATAATTGGGGCTAGAGTTTATGTTAAAGATGGGGACTCATCTCCTAGTGCTCGGGATATTTATGGTCATGGGACTCATACCGCATCAATCGCCGCTGGCAACAGAATCAAAGATGCTAGCTTCTATGATTTGGCCAAGGGAACAGCTAGGGGAGCAGTGCCCTCTGCAAGAATTGCTGTATACAAAGTCTGCTCGTCAGGGCCAGACGACTGTCATTCCCATGACATTTTGGCAGGATTTGATGATGCAATAGCAGATGGAGTTGATATACTCTCCCTATCCATGGGTGATCGGGCTACTAAATTTTACAAGGATCCATATGCTATCGGTTCATTTCATGCAATCGAGAAAGATATCTTAACTTCACAGGGAGCTGGCAACTCTGGCCCGTCTCAGCAAACTGTCCTTAGTACCGCACCGTGGTTGTTTACTGTGGGTGCTAGCAGCACTGACCTCCACCTTGTTACCAAAGTTTCCCTGGGAAATGGAAAGACCCTTGTGGTATGCGCTTAACTCTAATTCATTAAATGTCAAATGTAATTAAGCATCCGGTATCTATGTACACATACTCTGAAAACCGTCTCTAAGCCTAAGCATCTTTTCTATTTTTTACTTGTATTCTGCGTTTTGGTTCTTTTTATCTGACAGGGAAATGGAGTTAATGCTTTCAACTTGAGTGGAACTAAATTGCCTCTTGAATATGGTGAAAATGTTTCAAATGGTAAATGTATAAACGCATCCGTTCGGTGAGTTAATATTGAATCCTACATGCCTAGCTAATTAGTAGTAGAAATCGAGTTCCTCCAGTTCTAAATATGCTCCATAACATTTTCAGACGCTGTGGTGAACTATGTTTAGACAGGAAGTTGGTGAAGGGGAAAATAGTTATATGTGATGGGGTTTTCGGGTTGGTAGAAGCTTTGAATTCTGGTGCTATTGGAACAATCTTGATAGATGACGAATTTTCTGGCGATGATTCTTTGGTTTATCCTATGAGTGCTACTCAATTAAGCAGCAAAGCTGGCAAACATGTCAAATCTTATTTCAACAGCACCAGGTAAGTAATTACTTCCATACAAGGAAGTCTCTGACGGAATCGTTAATTTTGTATTTACGGGTTTATTTCATTTCATTGAACAGAAACCCTGTGGCAACCATTTTGAAAACTGAGTCCATAAGAGATTACCGAGCTCCCATGGTCGTGTCTTTCTCATCTCGTGGACCTAACAGAATCATTCCAGACATTATTAAGGTACGTTAATGAGTTAAGAAAATCACTCTTTCTATTATATATATCTTCTCATTTTGCATTTTCTGGATCTGATTTTTTTTTTTAATATTTCAAAAATTATTTGCGAATAACAGCCAGATATAATGGCCCCAGGAGTTGATATACTGGCTGCGTTCTCACCGGTGGCTAATCCATCAGATTTTCCAAATGCTGCGTTGTCTGTAAATTATACATTTATCTCCGGGACATCCATGTCATGTCCCCATGTAGCAGGAGCAGCTGCTTATGTTAAATCATTCCATCCAGATTGGCCTGCTTCCTTTATCAAATCTGCCTTAATGACCACTGCGTTTGACATGATTAATACTGGGGATCCAGGACGTGAGTTTTCCTACGGGTCTGGCCAGATCGATCCATTGAAGGCCATAAATCCTGGTCTCGTTTACCACACATTTATAGAAGACTACATCAGTATGCTTTGTAATGTAGGTTTAGATGCAAAGAAAATTCGACTTATCACCAACCGCAATTGTCCCAGTAAAATTCGATCAGGAAATGCAAGGGATCTCAATTACCCTTCACTCGGTGCATATGTTGTAGACCACAAGCCTTTCAATTTGACATTTAGAAGGACAGTGACAAATGTTGGGACTCCATATTCCACATATTATGCGACAATCAGGACAGACAGTGATAAGATCAATGGAACTGTAAACCCCAACTTCTTGTCTTTCGAGTCATTAACTGAAAGAAAGTCTTTTGTCGTAACCGTTGTAGGAGATGGATTCGACTATTCTGAAACCGCTACTGGGTCATTGGTCTGGTCAGATGGAAACCACACAGTGAGAAGTCCTCTTGTTGTGTATACATATGATTTTAAACCATAATGCTTATGTACTGTTCCGTGTTTGTTTTGAGATCTCTTAGATTGTAATTTTGCTCTTTCCATGACAGCGCATATAATAAAACAGATCTTTTTATTTATAATAATGTAGCTACTTTTTAACTTCACAAGGAGCTGGGAACTCTGGCACGTCTCACAAACTGTATTTAATACCACACCACCGTAGTTGTGTACTGTTGGTGCCAGCAGCACTGACGGCCACCTTGTTGCCAAAATTGTCCAGGGAAATGAAAAGACCCTTGTGGTATGCGCATAACTCGAATTAATTACATACCAAATGTAAATAAGCATCCCATATGTGTGACCATGTACTCTGAGAACCAGTGTCTGAGCGTCTGTACCTTTTCCATTTCTTACCCGTATTCTATTTTTTATTCTCTTTTATCCGACAGGGAATGTCAGAAATAGTTAATGTTTTCAACTTGAATGGAACTCAATTCCCTCTTGAATTCGGTGAGTTATCAAGGTAAGTTATGTTAGGCGCAATAATCAAAAATAAACAAAAATTAAATAAATAAAAATCAAATAAAGAAAAGTTATAAATACTTAACTCCTTAATTGAGGTGATTTGTTGAAACGGATGAGCTTCTCGTGTCTCCACAACATTAACATAGTATGCAGCAAAACTTTAGAAAAACAGAGTGAGTCACGTGTTCAACACGCTATCCTTAAGATATTAGTGTCCGGTTACATTCAAGAGTGATACTATAGCCTCCACAGGACGAATATCTCCATGATAAAATACTCAACTACACCTACTGCTAGTATATGTAGTAGATGCTCAACTTGAGCTTGGCAACTCCGGAAAAAAAAAACTTAAGAAAAATCTCGAAAACTTGATAAAGATATTAAAAAGTTATTATTCATGTGGTCTCTCCAAAAATATGGAGAAACCTTTTCCCCTTTTTTATTATTATCAAAATAGGTTGAGAAAAACTTGTTTATATAATAACCTAGTACAACTTAAGAAGAGGGATTTCCGAGATATGAGACTAATAAGTTTATATAGTACTAATAGTTTTTCATTCACAAAAGAAAACAATAATTTATTTATTTTTTTAGAACCTTAAAATTCATATTTTGTATATTGTTTTCCAACAATCCCCGCATGAATGAAAAACCTCAGTAAAACATGAAAAACACATATAGATCTTGGTAAATCAACATCCCAATCCCACGACCGTGCATGTTGAAGTCATACTAGACGTTCCAACGTCTTCTCCTTCACATAAAAGTGTGTTGACCCCAGGGTCATACTATTGATTGCATAAATCATAATAGTATAGAGAGCTTTCATCTTTAGTTTCCCATATGTAGTGGGATTAAAGGTTTCATTCACCAAAGTGAAAATTAGCCAGTGATCCCTTAATGACCCTTAGGTCCTAAGTATCTGTAATACCAAGACCATAAAAAAAAAACAACTTAAAGTTCATTTTCTCAAAATGTATTAAATCTCGATAAAAAATGAAAATCACATAAAATGCAGGAAATACCATTTTAGGCAGAAATGTCCATGAAGCCTTGAATCTTTGCTTAGTGAAATATTACCGGAACTACTTTCCAGAGACAGTGAACGCGATGTCTTGAACTGCTAGCGTTTGGTGTAATTCGCGATAACAACCACACATGACATCTCCAAGGTTGCTGCCAAGCTCGTGTCGTTGTGCTCATTTTGGCCCTGAACAAATATCTCGTTTCTCAGAATACTCTAGACAATCAACTCATATTTTCATAGGAAGCGGCCAACTTCCTCATTCATATAGGTGAATTCTATCAAGAGTGTTACTGCTACACCCCACTTCAATCTTAAATTGAAACTATATAACTCATTAAGACTTCTAAAAAGTCATCCTTCACATGCAGTCGCACTATCATAACAATACACCATAGGGAGAGACAGAGAATGTAATTCTCTTGATAGTGCATACCTTTAATTACCACAAATTAGTTGTCTCATTGAACCTTGATCTTGGGATCTTCAGTCATTAAGGTTGAGTGTCCTTCGTGGAAATTTTATTTCTTGATCTTAAGTCCCACCCCCTTGATGCAATAACAAACTATCTCTCTAGATTATCCTTTCATCAAAGAATCCACTAATTTTTCTCTTGACTTCACTAAGTCTACAAAAATCACTTCATTAGAGAGTAGTTGTCTTACCGAATTATACTTCTCCGAGTTTGTCTAGAATTTTCCATTGCTCATTTACTTTAGACTCACATAGTCAATTGAGCTTCAGCAGTGGTTGTCACGGGCTTCGGTCACAGAGGGATACCCAACAAAAGGGTTTTTAGCAATTCAGCTTCCTCTTATGCTTTAATTTAAGCAAACGAACTCTGATTTCATCTCAGTCGAGTTCCTCAGTGTAATATGTATCATGCACATACACAATTTAAAATGTACCTCAGGTATTGCAAACTTCTGATCAGATCATCCCACTAATTCTTCTGGGATCACAAGTGTATTTGTAAACCTAATTCACTGCACATTTACAACACATATTAAATGCATCGAGTTTGACGAAGACCTTTCCGTCAGAATTTCTTCTGGTTCCAATGAACTTTTAGATCATGCTTGTCTACAACAACTTAGTTTTTCAATCAATCATAAACATCACATGTTTTCTAGTGGTTGTAAAGCATATAAAGGGATATACAAGATACATGTATTACTTACTAGTACGGTCATTACATCTTTCTCCAAAGGTTGGTGAAATATATATCACATATTTAAAATTAAATATGTACCTCAAGCATCCCAATTCTATGGTCCTGTGATCAGAGCAATCCTGTAATTATCTAAGATAAAATGGGAAACATCCACACCTATTTTACAACACACATTTGACAAAAACTATATCATCAAAATTTGATTTTGGTTCTTTCTGATCCTTTAGAACACTTCAACAACATATTAGTTTCCTGTCAAACTTTAAACAACAAAAATTTGTTAGTGGTTGTAAAACACATAACAAAGGCATGTTAAACATATGCACCTTCAATTGATTTAGTGTAAATACACTTATCAAATTCATTGTGTCACATCACTAGTATCCATCATCATCACATAATAATATTGCTAGGTCATTGATTTACAACTTGGTTCAGGTCAAGTATATGTAGGTGTAACCAGTTTGTACCCCTCGCGCTAACCAAACTCTTAAGGTTTGTCCACCTTTGACTAACCATTTAAGTATAATGCCTAAACATCCATCTAACATAGCATACTGATAATAATGGCAAACAATGCATGATGTAGTAATTTTAGAGTCATGTGAGTATGTTCCAAGAGATCACTACTTTATTCTCTAACAATAATTTCACAAAGTCAAGTCTCTGTATGACTTATACAATCTCGTGTGAGAACCCGACCTCAGAAAACTACTTTCGAGAACTCAACATCCTCAACAGTAAAATTTATTTTATTCAAATATTGTTAGCTTCAGAACTTTCAACTTATCATACTACAGTTCTGGTGATCATATGCAATGATTTGCTAAAGAAGTCGACTCTTCATTCTCACCTTAGACCCCCACAATTAAGGTCTACAGGATATGACATATATAAGTCTAGGGTCTTCTATGAATCTGCTTGAGAAATCAAACAAACACTTGTTTCCATCTTATACCTCCACTGTTGAGGCATAGGGACCCCCCATAATTATCAGGATTTCCTAACATAAGAAACTACAATTATGTGTCCTTTAGGTTGCATCTAACTAAGACACACCATATAATGGTACTCTATACCAACATTATGATTTAACATGTACATGTATTCATTCTCAATTCATTGACGATTTTTCCTTTTATCTACTGTTGTCTTGTTCTAGTGAGCTAACACTCAAATCATCACAAGACCATATTTCCAAGTATAACATTTCATAGTAACTTAGGTAGATAGCATTTGACACTAGTTTAATTCGCAATGCACATATTGAGAATGATATCATAATTTGATTAATGTCCATACCTGACAAGCCTTGCACATCATTTACCCATTTCTTCAACTATTTTGATAGTTGAACTGTTCATGAAAATACTTTTGATCTTTTCCATTCTTGGTAGAAGACAAAACATGCCTTTTCTGGAGCACACGTTCCAGCACTTCTGGCATTTATCAACCAATTATTTTTATCATCTCCAGTAAAAAGTAAAATTACTTAACACAATAAGAATGCCAATTGTTCCATTCAAATTTGAATATATAATTCTCTATTCCAAGGAGATAAGGACACAACTAAAAAACAGAAGTTATCACAGATTAACACTTAATCTATCATTCAAATTAAGATGATAAAACTTTTGACCAACTAGGATTCAAAAAATTGGTTAATACTTTCATTCGACATAGGTAATATCAAATTATCAAGATATTGTAAGTGCTCATCTTATTAAAATATTTATTACCAATACATAGTTGTCAAGTTACTTAAGTCTCTCTTCACATTAGACTATCACTACCATCAGTAAGTAACAAAACTTGGTAATAAAACCCCTAAACGATTTTTGTGTACATACGTATCAATTCAAGCACATTTGATCGCTTAACCTTCTTGTTGCACTAGTTAATAAAAGATACTTTATACCTCGCTATCCATATGACTATGGTATACTAGTGTATTATGATTTTCATACTTTCAACACCAGGTAATATATTCGACATGATTTAGAAATCACCATAGAAATTGCTAATATACAATTTTTAACCAATCATGTGATTCATGCCAATTAATACTACACAGAGCACATATAATCAAAGTGATTTATAACACAATGCATAACTCATACACAACTGATTCATCATACAATTATTCATTAGCCATGTGATACTAATCTAACACATATAAAAGATTACCATTTTAAGTCACAAAAATCAATTCGTTACTTGCTTTAATTTTTTTTATGAGAAATATTTAACCTAAATTGGAATCTCAAGTCTACTATGGATAAAAGCACTCACTAGTACCGGTTTTTCATGTTATATCCAAGGTGACAAAGTATCACTATAAATGGTTGTAAGATCTCATAGTAATCTAGAGCTTAGATATAGTTACTGATATTCTGGACAAACATTCACAACGTTTTTACAAACACCATATTTCACAAACCACAATTTCGAATCGAAAAATAAAAAATAAATTTTAAAGATAACATCTAAATCTACAAACTTCGTTTGAATCACCATTTCAAAAAACTCATGGTTACCCCAGAAAAACTAATTTAGTCAACAATATTTTCCTGCCAGTCAGAATTTTTCAGGAACGTTTCTCCGTTTTGTAAAATATCTAAAAAATACTTTTACAACTCCAAAAATTCTGAAATTTGGTGTGGGTAACTATCAGATATCTAATATATTTGGTTAAAAGGATTTATCGAAATTCCTTCTAAGTTGAGAGATATACTGGAAACTACACAGCTAATCAAAAAACTCAATTTTGTTTTTCCACTTCACAATTAACATCCTTTACTTTCCAATACGATATCAACGTCAACGATTCACAAATCGATCATTCATTTATGATTATTACTAAACATAATGTCTTAAGATTGTTGGGCGTAATAATCATAAATAAAGAAAAATCAAATAAACAAAAGTTATTGATACTTAGCTCCTTAATGGAAGTGATTTGTCGAAACGGATGAGCTCCTCGTATCTCCACAACAGCAGCATGGTATGCACCAAAACTTTAGAAAAACAGACTGAGTCACGTGTTCAACACGCTGTCCTTAAGACATTAGTGCCCGGATACACTCAAGAGTGATGCTATGACCTCCACATGACGAATATCTCCAGGATAAAACACTCTACTACACTTACTACTAGCATATGTAGTAGATGCTCAACTTGAGCTTGGTAACTCCGAAAAAAAAAACCTTTAAGAAAAATCTCACAAACATGATAAAGATAATAAAATAATTTAAGATTGAAAACTCTCCTATATGAAACTAATAAATTTTTCATTCATAAAAAAAATTTATTTATTTTCTTAAAATTTTAAATTCATATTTTATATATTGTTTAAGAAACTATAGAACCTCCTCCAGTAACTATTAGGTTTTCTTGCTTATTCTATAGAAAATGAATCAAATTTCAAGATTTTTACGAGTGCAGATTAATGTAGTCAATCTCGGATCTCGGTCTCGTCGCGGCCGGGACCTTGACACCTTGACACCTTGACAACGATATCTCGGGGAGATTATCCACCAAATCTCGGACTAACTATTAAATCTTTTATCCAAATTTTATATACCTGTAAATATTAAAGCTATTGCAAATATAATACATAAACAGAAAATTTAAGAAAGAAAAATAGATAAAAATAACAACCATACTTTAAGTTCAAAGTTTGAAAAAATAAATAAACGCCGCTTTCAAAGAACAACACAGTGGAAGATAGATTAGTAATGGTAATAGAATTAGTTTATACAAACAACATTCACAGTAGATAGAGATACAAACAACAATGACAGTAGATAGTGTTTAGCAAAATATTTTTTTTTTTGTCTTCCTTGTAGCAAATTGTCATGACAGTGTACAAGGAGTTAAAAAAAAAATGACTGTCATGATTGATTCAGATCACTGTTTGTACATTGTATCTTAAATTGGATACATATAATTGCATCATATGCTTATTATAATCATTCACCCAACAAGATGGAGGGACACAGTATACTGAAAAGAGTGAAGACTTTAGAACTGAATCCCTCTACAAATGTTTAAGAGGGTGGGAACCACCTGACATGGGACTCAGAATCATCTCAAATGGGTTATAGATTATTTTTCTACAAACATGCTTCCTACTGCTGCAAAAAACACTGAGAATATGTGCAAATTCTCCAATCTGCATATTGAGACTTTGGAGCAACTTTTTATTTCTTGCCATTTTGCTCTTAATGTCTAGTTTGTTTTTGAAGCCAACCTTTACCCTTCAGATGTCTATCCTAAATTAGTATGACAATGGATTAACAACTGGAACTAACTCTACAGGAGGGAAAGGTAACATGGGTCCTTTGGAATGCCAGATGTGGAACAATTATCTTGCACATCTTGATAATGGATTAAGAACACTACAGAACTGCTAGACGACTGTACTAGCCTGCGAACATAAAACATAGGCAACTATCCCTCCATCAATCATTCATACATGGACCTAAAATTCTGCCCCTACAAACATTTTAACCATTCCAGAATTCGAGAAGGACCAAACCACATAGAAAAACTATCAAAACAAGTCTAGATTGCATCACTACACATAGCAACAATATCCCTTTCATGAAGACATCACAACAATGAATTAATATTTATACATACTTAAAACCCACTATCTTTGAATTGAAGAAATAATCATGAACAAAATGAGAATAATCCAGCGAGCATTTTTACATTTCTAAAATTAACAACCCATTTCTTGATTAGCATGATACTGAATAATAAACCAACCAACACTTTCAAATTTTCAAAGAGGATTTCAAACATATAGTTTATGAGCACAAACTAAGCTTTTAACTATCTGAAGAAATACTTGTAAAAAGTCAAGAAATAAATATATACTAAAATATTAAGATTATTACTGTAAATGAGAAATTACAGAGAGAGAGAGTGAGTGATTCATAACCATGGCACTGAGGAAGATTAAGTGATATGGTTTTTACCTTGAAGAGAGAAGATTCGGTTAGAAGTTAGAACAGAAAGAAGAGGAACTGAGGAAGATTAAGTGACGCCGCGTAAGAAGAGAACAATAATGATAGAAGAGGAACTGAGGAAGAGACCTGATGGTTCAAAACTTCAAATTAGGTTACGGTCTCTTACAGAACAGAAAGAAAAAAGAGAGAAGTTCCCATTTTGTTTGATGATGGTTAAAATTAGGTTTCTGTTTCAAGAGATCAAATTAGGACCGTTAGATTTCTATCATTCTAATATATCGACCATTGGATCGTTTAAAAGATTAGAGACCGTTAGATTGAAATGATAAATATCATTTTTACCCCTAAATACGGGCGTATCGTTGCGGCCGAGATATTAGAAATTCGGACGATATTCACGTTCGAATCACGGTGATCGGAATCTCAGATATCGTCACGCTTTTCGACCGATACCTTGAAAAGCGCCCTATATCTCGTCCGTAACGGCCGAGATTGACTACGTTGGTGCAGATCACTCTTAGGAAGAAACCCATTTACAAGACGGTCATCAAAACCCTTATATTCTTTTTCATTAATCTCGAATAATCCAACTTCTTTAAACTTAATAACAGTACTTATCTCAAAATTCCACCACACTTTTAGTAATCCTCCTCAAATCTTTCCAACCCCTGGAAACCATTTCCGGAAATTCAGTGGAGAAGCATCATCAAAATGTAACTCTGGCGATGATTATCTGAATAAAGAAATTTCAAAGCTCATGATGCAGTATTCGACCCTTGGGACAACATAGAATTAGGCACTCCACCTCCTCTTGATGCTGTCAAGATTCCGGTGGACAAATTTAATCCTTAATGGAAAAATTGGGTCACCTGCAGAGATTATCCGAAAAGATTCAAATTTAGAAGAAGCCGTTGATGAAATCGTGGCTTATAATAACTTTTTGATAGTACAGTATTGCCGTAAGAGTTACTAGATCGTGCGAGTCACTTTCTATGTAGTATGCTGATGCAGCTAGCGAAAATGCAAATTTTGGGGATGACTTCGAGGATTGGTCTAATGCTGTTGGTAGGTTCAGCAAGGGAGAGATTTTTAAATCAGAAAATGAAAGTGACACTTTACCAACTGCTCAGGACCAGATTGCTATGCCTGTGGCCGTGGGTGATGTTTCTGCAGTTGTTGTTGCTGAAAGCCTGGCTGACATTACCTATCAGGTTAGTGCTTTTGCTATATTAACCACTATTGTCTCTTTCACTTCCCGTGCATCTTCTGTTTCATATGCCCTAAGCTTAATCAAGTTATGTGCAGTCTGAAATAGTCTTTACATTATATTAGTCATACAACTTAGTCTGTCTTTTCTTATTACTGCATTGCCTGCTTAAATCTAAATACGGCTGTGCTTACTCTTAGGTCTTAATCTATGTTACAAATTTACTGAAAGTTATCTCATTTACTTAATACTCCATAGGCTTGATCGATTTAATCCTCCACTTAACTCTTAATCTGTGCTACATATTTATTGAAATTTATCTTATTGACCTCTGCGTTTTCTGTGCTTTCTTGCCATATCTATTTTTCTAGTTCACCTTAGGCATCTATATTCATAGTAATAGTGTGAAACTTCTGCCAAGGAATGTGCAAGGGCTAGGCCCCTCTATAACTCAAATCACCTAAAATATCTAATAGAGTAATTCGATCCAGATCTGATCTTTCTTGCTGAGACTAAAGCATCTTTAGAAACTATGGAAATAATTACAAGGCGACAAGATTCGCAGAATGGTCCTTTGTACGTACCTAGGATTGGCCTCTCTGGTGGAATGCTCATTGCATGACACAGCAACATCAAGATTCACTGCATTTCTTTTCAGCATAACTTGTGTCTTTTCAAAGTAGATAACTACGATAACCACTGGAATCTTGTATGGATGTATGGTGCATTCTCTACGATAGTGTTAGTGTCCACAGAATGGCCAAGAAATCTTCCTATTGCTATAGTAAAACATCGGGTGAGAGTGGACTCGGACCATGCGCTGATACCGCTCATTTCTGAATAAAAAAAGCTCTAAACCCTTCAAAATTCTAAGGTCATGGTTAGAACACGAATGTTTTAGAGAACTAATCCAGGATAACAGGATTTTGCAGTCGATTTCAACATCCAGTCTTGAGCCGAGCTGATTTCAAGAGTGGAAATAGTTCATTGATTTCCAGAATCTGTAGCGTTACTTGGCATCCTTTCAGCGATGATCAAGGCTCAGCATCATTGAGCATCTTTGCTTACTTCTATATTCGGTTCAATTTGCAATTCATGTAATGGCGGCAACATAAACCACCTGACAGACCTACAACAACTAGAGGACAATCAACCTGAGTGGTGCACGTTGTCATGGAAGCCGCATGTACCACACTCATCACCATATGTCCACTTACAAATGAAGTGTGTGCTTCCCATTAGTTTCCATATAATCTTCCTTAAGACATACGCACTTGTAATTAGAGCCTCCATTTCTGAATGTGTTGGAGTCGAGTGTAAAAAGACATAAATTGCAATGGAGAACCGTGACAGAAATCAATTAAAGGCTGAAACACGCTTAGAATTGCACTAGCGGCAGATTAAAGATTCAGGTTTTTATGTTTCTTCTGATTCAAATCTAGTTTTGTGGTTATTTTAAAGTGGAACATATTTCTTATAACTTGACTTTGAAGCAAGAAAATGTTGGTGTCCTCTAAAGAACACAATCTCTGTTTTGGGTCTATTATTTTTTGAATAAACTCCTAGGACTATGTTTTTTATTGTTAATTATATAATGTACTCTAAAGGTAACCAATGAAGAAAATGAAATTTGTGTCAAGTGGCTTGGGTCCAGTGCTCAAGTGCTCCATTACTCAAATATAGAATGTTTAACCATCATTTTCCTTTTATTAGAAGGTTCCCTTTAGATATGTTAGTTGTTTACTATTCATCTTTCCAAAATCTCAGCCTGTAAAAGTCTAGAAACCAGGAAAAGGTAAACCTTGCTTAATAGATAATATTTTTTTCCTTTTTTTATGCATGATTTGATCTGAACTGTTCTTTTTTTCAACTTTGAATTTGTATGGAAAAAAAAGTGGTATAATGCTCAAAGGATTCTATTAACTTACATATATACAGGAGGAGCCAGAATGTATCAATTTTTACTCATTAATGCAAGTCAAATTCATCTCATGGTATATTCTCAATTTTGCAGATCTCTCCGCAGTAAAAAAAATTGGTTGATGAGTGACTCAAGTTCGAAAGTAGTCAGCACCATAATCCTACTTACTGATAAACAAAAAAGAAAAGAGAACATAAATGTCTATTCAGTCATGGCAAAGCAAGCCAACATCAACAACAATGAAGGAAAAAAGAGAGAATTTGATGAAAAGAATTGGTATGAAATTGTTACAAGTAGTCAAGTAGAAACCCTCCTCCCACATTATCTAACAATTTCGATATGGCAAACAATGTCAACTCGACAGCTGAGTCAGCATCTTACTGACCTACTACTACTCTCTTCATCTTCTTTATTTTACCTTACAAGGTGGCAATGGTTTACCACATAAGCATTGGTTATGAGCATAAGCAGCTGCTGGAAATATGTTAAATGGTCTACCTTGTGGGATCCGTCCACACAATCTATTAGCTCTAAAATTTGCATGTTTGAGGTTCTCTATCTTTAATAAGCTATCTGGAATTTTTCCAGTGAGTCTGTTAATAGATAAATCCAACCATTTCAAGCTCACTAATTCCCCTAAACTTGGAGGAATAATTCCCAATATCTGATTCCTTGAGACATCCAACTTCTCAAGTTCAATAAGAGTTGTAATTGAACTTGGTATCCTACCTGAAATTTTATTTCTTGATACACTCAATGCTTTCAGGCTCAAACCTGACCTGAATTCAAGAAACTCCCCTGTTATCTGATTACTGGAAACATCCAACACTTCAAGATATCTGTTTGTATTCTTTAAAATCTCTGAGACATTGAATTTCAACAAGTTGTTTGAGAGCTTCAGTTTCTGCAAACTAGACATTTTTATCAAGAAACTTGACACTCCACCACTGAACTGATTATCTGAGAAATCTATAGAATTTAAGGAATTTGGAGATAAGAACTTTGGAAGAGCTCCTTTGAGACTACAACCAGCCAAATGAATATCAGTAAATTTTCTTTTTAGAATCCAATCAGGAATTTTTCCTAAATGAAGATTGTTGTAAGAAAGGTCTAAAGATAACAAAGAAGGAATTCCTTTTGTTTTTAGACTAACTGGTAAAGGATCAGAGAAGTTATTGCTAGATACATTAAAATACCAAAGATTTGGTAATTTTGATATTGCTTCAGGAATTTCACCATGGAAATGATTAAAACTCAATGAAAGACTACTTAGTGATTTCAAATTACCAATCTGAGTTGGCAAATTTCCTGTCAACTTATTATGACTCAGAGACATATCCAAAAGATTAGGTAAGGAACACAGTGAATTTGAAAATTCCCCTGAAAATTGATTATTTGAAAAATCAAGAAAAGTTAGATTTTTAAATCCTCCTATAAATCCTGGAACTAACCCAGACAAAAGATTGTGACTAAGATCAAAATACTGGAGATTTTTCAGTGTTTTGAAAGTAGGTGGAATTGAACCAGTTAGAGAATTCTTAGCTATATTCAACTGAAGTAAATTCTGAAGAGTTCCTATACTTGGAGGAATATTACCTTTAAGATGATTGCCACTTAATGAGAGTGTATTAAGTAAAGATAACTGACCAAAACTTGAAGGAATTGTACCTTGAAGCATGTTATCTTCAAGAACAAGTTGATTAAGATATTTCAACTTTGAAAAACTTTCAGGAATATTTCCACTTATTTGTTTCATTCCAGTAATAACCATGATTTCCAAGAATTGAAGATTACTCAAAGAAGCAGATAAAGTTCCTTTCATATACATTGCAATGTCTTCATTTCTTGTACCTTGTAATACTAATCCCATAACTCTACCTGTTGTTCGATTACATTGAATTCCTTCCCATTCTCCATTACAACAATCTTTACCAACCCATGTTGAAAGAGCGCCTGTTGTATCTTGTATGATTTTTGTTTTGAAACTAAGTAATGCTGCTCTATCTATACCTGAACAAACCACAGTGCTTGAAGAAGCTAAACTGAAGAAGAGAAGACTACTGTAGAAGGTGAAAATCAATAAAACAATGAAAACCCATCTCTGATTCTGCATTTTGAGAAGTGTGGTTTGATTTGTTTTCCAGGTCAAGGAATTTTATAAAGAGAAAAAAATGTATTTCACCATTAAAAGTAGGAACAGGAAAACATTAGATATGGAGGTGCTGTGCAATGTAAAGTGGAGGAGGAAGAAAGAAAAAATATGATGAAATAATAATTGTGGTTTGTATTATTCACTTGTTATTTATAGAAGAAAAAAGAAATCATTTACTGTGATAATTTTTTTTTGGTTTATTTCTTATGCCCGTTAGATGGATTCACGAGGGATCTAATTGCTTTCGAACGTTGGAGCGCCTCAGGTTCAAAAATTATTATCCTATACCCTTACAAGTTAAACTCAACAGCTCTCGAGTAATAAAATCTAGTGCAAACTTTTTTTTTTACTTTTGGAATTATTTTACTTGAGAGGTTGGACATGTGAAGACAAATACAAATTGTTACTGTTGTTTTTATACGAATGTCGATCAGAAAAATGTTTCCTGAATACGTACACGGAATTCTATAGTTTATAGTAGAATAAGGCTGTACCATAACGGATTTCGGTTTGTACCGGTACGTCGGTATACTGGGAAAATTTCAGTTTATATACCGGTGAAATATCGGTCCATATATTTTATACCTATAATTTTATTAAAAAAATACTAGCTCACATTTTATAACTATAAATATATTTCAAAACGTTATAAGTATCACATATAGTTCAAAACGTTATAAGTATCATTTTATAATTGAAATCTATTTCATGTAGCTTACAACAAATGTTTTTTCATCCGAAATATATAGATCCATAAATTCTATATATAGTTCAAAGTTCAAACAGGAAACACAAGATAAACAACAACAACTTCAAAGTTCACCGTCTAAAGTACTAATTAAACAACCATATTACAATTTTAATCAAAATCATTAGATTCATTATAGATATCAGCACAGTCATCACCAAGTAGTCCTCTTTCCATGTCCAATATCAATTGATCAGTATCATATGCATCAATGTCAGTGTCAGTTGGATAAATAGACTTACTTCGAGAACTACGAACTGACCCACTTACTTCACCAATATTCTCCTGCAAATCATCCAAAGTTATATTATCACCTTCCACATTCAAGTCATCCAAATTTGTGGATCCAACCATTCATCATTTTCATCCTGTTCATCCAGAAAAATAGGATCACGAGCTTTCCCATCATCGTTATATTGTTGGATTTCTTTGTATCGACGCTGCAATTTCTTGTTATGGATAAAGACACTATCATTCAATTTCTGTTGTGTTAAACAATTTCATTTCTTTGAGTGCAACTGAAATACAAAAACATATGACAGAATAGATAATAAGCAAATGATAGAATAAATATGTGCATTTCAGTATGACATGCAAAGGGGACTAAAACAGATGAAATCAAAGATAAGAATACTTACATTCTGAAATGTGCTCCACTTTCGCTCACATGGGGAAGAAGAACAAGTCAGACTCAATACCTTGATTGCAAATTTTTGTTGGCATGGGACATCCATTCCTCCGTATGTAATCCACCAATCATCTTCATAAAAAAATAATACACAAAGTTATATAACACAAACATAATCATATTTTAAAATAACAGAATATAAAAACTTACGAGGTTGATCTTTATCTCTTCTTCTTATGCAAGACTGACTTCCCAAGATCCCAACAACATCACTGTATAGTCTCAATTCAGAAATAGCTTTATCTAGTTCATCTTCATCGGTTATTAGCCTTTCCATTGCTTTATGAAGACCCCTTTTGGTTTCTTTATACTTTGAATCATTATCCATCTCACGAGCATCGATCTTGTAGAATATTGAAGGATTCAAATAATAAGCCGCACAATGTAGATCATGATTAAAGTTTTTCTTCAATCGGTTATCAAAGACATCCTGAATTATAGCCCAAGTATCTTTATCTTTACTGAAATTCTTCTCCATTTTATCTCATGCTATTCTCATTGCATCAATCAAATAAGGCATTGTAGGTTTGAGCTCAATATCCACTAACCTTACAACATTAACTAAAAGATTTAGCACAGTACAAGAATACTCAACATCTGCCCAAAATGTACTACTTGTAACAATTTTAAGTACATTAATTCATACATTTTCTTTTGCAGCCCTACTTTTCGCCCACCTAATCAGCCACAAACATCATTTGCAAAGGGGTTTTATACTTATGGAGAATTTCTAGTGTGTAGTACTGAGTTGCAAATCTAGTCTTTGTGGACCTATGTAAGTCTCCCTTTGTCATCTCCCTCATATGGGCCAATACTTGAAAGTGAGAATAAATATAGGTAACGAGTCTCTTACCTAATACCACAACTTTCTTGATTCTTGGAAGCTTGGAACCAAGATTTTCTAACATCAACTGAACACAATGAGCAGTACAAAGAGTCCAATACATATTTGGGTAATCAATCATTAAGTCTTTTCCTGCCTTCTTAAAGTTGGAACCATTATCTGTAATGAACTGAACAACATTATCTTTCCCAACATCATTAATTACCTTTGTTACAATCCCACGTATGTAATCAACATCATTGGTTCTGTTGACGCATCTACATACTTCAAGAAAACTGACCCTTTCGGACAATTCACCAAAAAGTTAATAAGATGTCGCTTTTTCCCATCCATCCAACCATCAGACATAATAGAACATCCAAACCTCTTCCAATGTACCCTAAATGTATCAACAAACGTCTTCATATCATCAACTGTTCCTTTCAAGAGTGGCCTGCCGAGTTCTCGCGTGATCTGTCTTTATGAATGAATCCATTGGACCTCTACTATTACTTTGGCCTATTCGTTGTTTCTTCTTAGTTTGTACAACTAGTCGATTACCACTGGCCTCTTTTTCTTGCACCTCAACATCAGTTGAAGCATCAGATCCTTCACCTGAGTTTGTATGCTCATACAATAAATCAACAGTAGCCCGGATTTCTTTTCTGGTCCTCTTTAGAGAAGTCTCCTGATTAAGTTTGTTCATAATATCAGTTGTTGCACTACCACATGGTTTAATATTCCCTTACTTCTGTAAGATATGATCCTTAAGCCTAGTGGTTCCACCACCACAGATTTCTTTCAAACATAATAAACAAGTAATCCAGGTTGGATGATTTGGATTTCTGCGTTCACCCCATTGCCATGCTATACCTTTGGATGGTGTGTCTTTCGTTGGTGGATCTTTGGTTTGTGTAGAAGATGAAGGCAACAATGAGCCACATGTAGAGGGTGTAGTGCATGAATTGGATGCATTAGAAGAATCCATAATCACCTGATTCACAACCTAAAGTAAAAAAATTTAAACAAAACAAGTTAATATAATAAATGAAAGATGTGATCCACTTAACCACTTAGCGGATATTAAAAAAATCAAAAGTGTATAAATGACTACATATAAGCAACAATGTTAATACTGTCAAACATAAACTCACGAGAATCCTTTGCTTAAAAAGGACTGAACCACAAGTTGCAATTTAGATTGTGCCTTTCATTTCATTTATTTTCTTTTTTTCCCTTTAAGATTGAACTACAAGTTGAAAGTAAATCATGTAATTTTACTTGGTTTCGCCATATCAAACATATTTGGTCTGGGAGGTAACGTACTGACCCTAGTCCCTAGGCTTAGATACAGTTACAACCACCAATAATTGTTATTACAGTAAGTCGGTAACGGTCCTCTACCATTACGACTTTATGGGACCATTTGAAGCATTAATGTTCATACTCAACGTCAAAATAAAACTGATCACCTATTACATGGTTGTTATCTAGTTATCATCTTTACGCTTACAAATGTTCGAAGGAGGAATATGCGACTATTGGGTTGGTTTAAGTTTGTATCGCTTAATAAAAGTTAAATAAGTGTCAAGTAAAAGCAAGAATTAAGAGTATTATATGCACAATTTGCAATTAGAACTAACTCTCAATACCCTATTTCTACCATTTTCAGTACCATTAAGATCAATGGGAGAATCAGAAAATAGCCTTGATTTAGAACAAAATATTCGAATCTTTGTACTGATTGTAGCAGAAACTTTGCTTATTATAAATGTTGGAGAAGATACTACTAATTCTAAGAAGCAGTGTACTCATACAATCATGGCAAAGAGCTCACTGGTGATTCACTTGAAGCTGCTACCAAGGTTGCAGATGCCTATCTAGTAAATTCATTTAATCTTACTAACTAAACCACAACAATCAAGACAAATGCAGATGCCTATCTAGTAAAGTAAATACATGACATTTATTTCATATTTCACATTTCACATTTCACATTTCACTTTAAGAAAAAAAGTAATTAACATATCAAGTAATTGTTGAGAACTAATGAGCAATTACAACAAAGCATGTAAACCCATTCAAGCACACCAACACAGCAACCTCTAATTAGTATTCATCAACACAGCAACCCCTAATTGTTAATGTATCAGTTTAAAATGTTAAAAAGAAATTGAACCCAACAAAATTGAAGCATGTGAAGAAGGCAAAGATAGACCCATACCTCTCTGTACGAAGAAGAAGGAAGAGATGGAGGAAGAGATGGATGGAGGCGCTGAAGAAGGATGCAGATGGAGGCGCTGAAGAACCCTGAACCCAGAGAGAAACGAAGAAGAAGATGCAAGTTTGTTTTTTCATCAGCCGTATTCACCTCATTCACGCAAATATCAGCCGTAGGATCAGATTTTTTTTTTCATCTGACGGCCAATAAAACGTACCGGGTATAACCGGGTAGTATCGGGTAATACCGGTTTTTAACCGTACCGGCCGGTTTTCTCGGTAGAATACCGTTTCGGCGGTAAACTCAATTTCGCACCGCTCACCGGCCTGTACGGGTAAAACCGCCGAAATTTCGGCCGTACCGGCCGGTACGTACTGCCTTGGTTTGGAGTTATGCTCTACTGCGGCTGCTGCAAATTGTTTATGGTGATTTCTTTGATAATGTGCAGCAAAGCTGCAAAGGCCTTTTTTTTGTAAAGAGAACTGTCTATTTACAGATACAAATGTGATCAACATTGCTATAATTTGCTGTAAAAAGTACAATGTATTATTGGGTACTAATGCGCAATTTCGTGTGCATTTTGTTCGCTTTCAAAATGTTATTCTGCTTTTATGCAGGATGTATGGCCGTTTCATTTCATTCTTTCCCATATAGACGGATGGGTACGTATCAAAAACACTGATGTAACCTAAGATCCACCAAACCTTTTTTTTTTCTAAAAATAAAAGAAGAATATATTAGAAACCGTAAGTTGTACATCCTAATGTTTTCACCGTTTACAATGCTTTGTAACACCTTAGATTTAAAATAGAAACCTTATATAGGGGATTCCCATTCTAATAGAGGGATTTCCCATGGTTGAAGTCTAACCCAAATATTAGATAAGGGATACCCTATGATAATAGCAAATACCTATATTACCCTTTACTCGATAACCTAAACAAAAAACCTATTAAAACCTAAATAAAAAACTCTTCTTCTTCCCAACCGTAAATCTGCTTCTCTTCAACTCTCCTTTTCCCCATTTTCTTCTCCATCAAATTTATCGTCTTCGATTAATCGTCGATTCAAAAAATTTATAATCGTCAATCAAACACTATAATAAAGATGACAAATTCTACTAAAGGTATAGAAGGTAGCAGTGATTTGAATCAAAATCAATCAAACGAAGAAAACCGAACTCATCAAGAAATTGAAGAACATACCGGTGGTAAAGGCAATCAATCTCCCCAACCACAACCAATGGTGTATATGAGGTATGATTCTACAATAACCCATGTTATTTTTCTCCTTTTTGTGATCGTTATGTGTTAGAATGATTGATTTCAAAGAAAAAAAATTAGGTTTCCAGAAACATTTACGGTTGGGTTCTGTTCAAATACCAACCGTAATTATAATTTCTCAAGAACTTACGGTTGGGAATCCAACCGTAACTGTTTTTTTCTAAATTTTACGTTTAGGTTATTTCTAAACCCAACCGTAAATCGGGATAAAGGAGATGAAGATGAAAGTTTACGGTTGGGTTCGATTCTCATCCCAACTGTAACTATTTTACATTAAAACAAAAAATGGTATTTACGTTTGGGTTCGATTGTCAATTCCCAACCGTAAATTCTCCTGGATAGTTCAATTTTTTTTGATGATTATTTACAGTTGGGTTCGATTGTCAATTCCCAACCGTAAATTCTTCTGGATAGTTCAATTTTTTTTATGATTATTTACGGTTGGGTTCGATTGTCAATTCTCAACCGTAAATTCTCCTGGATAGCTCAATTTTTGTTTTGGTGATTATTACGGTTGGGTTCGATTGTCAATTCCCAACCGTAAAATCTCCTGGGTAGTTCAACTTTTTATTGATGATTATATTTACGGTTGGGTTCGAATGTCAATTCCCAACCGTAAAATCTCATGGGTAGTTCAACTTTTTATTGATGATTATTTACGGTTGGGTTTGAATGTCATTTACCAACCGTAAACATGCTTACGGTTGGTTTTAAATCCAAAACCAACCGTAAATTTGTTTACGGTTGTGTTTGATATGTTAATCCAACCCTAAAGAATTCTGAATTTTCAAATTTTTGGTTATTTGTGTTGAATTGTTTGGGAATTATCTAACTTGTGCTTTCAATTTGTATTGATTGCATATTGTAGGAATAAGGATAGGGCAAAACCCAAGAACAAGAGGGGTAATAATTTAACACCGATTGATCACATTCCCACCCCTCGCCACGAAGTTCATTTAGGGGTAGATAATAGAGGCTTGAGAAAGAACGATAAGAAGAAGAAAAATTTTGAGGTAGGGGGTGGTAGCTCTAGACAAGAAGTACTACCTCAAGATAAATCCCATGTTTTCGAAGACTTCGAAGATCTATTGGTGGTGAGTGGAGGTGCGCTTGTGATTAGAGAACCACCACAAGAGGAAGAATATGATGAAGAAGAGACGGACGGAGAACAATTTGTCGATCAAGGAAAAGGTATTGAAATTGTTGTTGCTTCGCCTCAACCTCAAGTGAAGGAAAGAAAGCCAAGGAAGAAACCTTCACCGAAAGGAAAGCATATTCCCAAAGGCAAAGACGTGTTGTTTCCTAAGAAGAAGAATGGAAGACTTTGGGGTGAGGCCCCAGACAGGTCTGCAATATTATTTGGTTATCCGCTTTCATGGGCTGCCAAAGTTGCTGAGACTAGGGTATTAATCTAAAAACTTCTCTTGTTATGTTAAATTTCCGTTTGTTTAACTTCAAGTTATAACTTGTTGGTACGATTTTGATTAAAAATGATTGTTTTTATTCTTTGTAGGATCATACACAGGCCGTGAAAAAATTGGTTCGTCAAAGGGATCAACATTGGCCGTTAGTTGAAGAATGTAAAGTCATCCGTGTTCTCGTAAATGGTACAGGGTTAGCTCCCGGAATTACCAATTCTATGTTGGAATATAACAGTGTTACCTGCACAGCCTTCATGGAACGTTATTGGCCAGAAACCGATACGTTTCATCTCCCATTCGGCAAGATGACAATAACGCCGGATGATGTCAAGTCAATTCTTGACTTACAAGTTGAAGGAAAAGCCGTGTATGAAGATTTTGACAACAATATGTCTTGGAGTGATCTCTGTGTCCTTGTTAAAGACACAATTGGATGGGAGAAGACAGAAGCCGAGTTAGAGTTTAAACTGGCTGTTGGAGATAAACCGGGTGAAGTTCCGAAGAAAGGTTTAGGTATGACCAAGAAGATCTTGTTGCGTAGTCTGAGGGAGAAGTTTGGAGGAACCCTGCAATTGGAAAAGGATGGGGTCGTCATAGATGAAACTAGAGCTATGCGTACAGCCAGGGCGTATCTGCTATATATGCTTGGTACCATCTTCTTCGCTGAAAACTCAGGAAATAGGGTCAACGCTCACTTTCTACAGTGGTTGAAGGATCTCCAGAAGACGCATGAGTGTTCAAGGGGAACTGCCACCCTCGCTTACCTACTTTACAACCTTAGAAAAGCTTCGAGGGTTAAAGTTACTGAGATTTTCGGGAATACTGGTCTTCTTCAGGTAATTTATTGTTGGAATTTCAATGTTTAACTTCAATTTTTTTTTGCATATTATCTTATATTAATATTTATTATCTTCATAGGCATGGTTCTATGATCACTTTCCGAGCCTGGCTCCTAAGACGGAGTGGAGCGGTGATTTTACTGGACCTACAGGAAAGAAATTCATATTCACCGGTACTCAGTCAAAGCGTAAAGAGGTACAGATAACAAAGAAGAGAAGTGAAATTGATGCTTCTCTATCAAGGTCACGGAAGAAATAATCGTGCATCGCTTCGAAGACCGTAACAAACCCACCATCACAACTATGAAGCTTCTTCTTCATTCGGTTGTGAGATGACTCCACGGTACTTGTAGCTTGGTTGTCAAAGTGCTTATATTGGTTTGTGAACGCCGCTACAAACTTCTCTTTGTGCGATTCAACCAATGGTCCATCAAATACTTCAGAACTCTTGGATAATTTCTCCAATGCAAGCATAACATACAAACATTTTCTTCATAATTTTCCTTGGTGATAGACCATGTCAAAGTGTCGCATTCACTTTGGAAACTAGCCCATTTTAGTTCCGCCAACTTGTCATCCTCCTCGAATTTTTCTTCGGCCTTTTCTTGTTGAGGTACCGGTAATTTCTTAATTCTCTCCATCTCACTTTTCTTTGTTGGACGAATAATCGTTTTGCACTTGGTTTGAATATTGTTCCACAAGTAGAACGTGCAAAGAAGATTATGAGCATCCGGGAATACCCTTGCTATGGCATTCATCAAGGATTGTTCTTTGTCGGTGATAATCACCTTAGGGGTATATCCTTCAACGTACAATAATTTAACTTGTTCCAATGCCCACACATAGCTTTCTTCGAGCTCGTCTCTCAAGAAGCAAAAGGAAACACTAAACGGGGACTTGGTAGAAGTTTGGCCGAAAAAATTCAAGACCGGGAGCTTATACTTGTTATTTTTGTACGTGCAATCCATTAGAAGCACTTGATGGGAGCACCGTGCTAACTTCATAAACTCGGGATGAACCAATATAATATGCTTTATTTCTTTATTCTCATCTTCTTCATGGAACATGGTGTAGTTGTGCTTCTCCCCCAAGTACATAAGTTGTTGGATTTGGTCCCTTTCTTGTCATTTCTCACTCTTCAACTTGGCTTTGGCGTTGTAGATTGTCTCCAACGTAGAGACGTTCTTTGGGTTTATTTTCTTCAAGTGTCAGAGGATATCAATGGGTTTCACTCGCTTTTCCGTCATGTCGTCTACGATGACTTTTTCTTCCTCGATGAGCCGTGCCGTATAATGATGCGTTAACAAAGTCTCCGGTGGTAGGTGGTTGTGACGACCACATACAACTCTAGATAAGAACCACTTCTTCTCCTTGTTGGTCTGAAATTGAAGCTTGAAAGGACATCCCCTCTTCTTGGTGAAAGTAGTTTGCTTCCTCTTCGTCTTTCCTACATACTCGGTACCCTTCTTCGCATGACTTGTATAGAATCCACTACACTCGTAAACCATTTGAAAGCGGTTGTCTTTAGTTTGACGGTTACAAACTATCACACACATAATTAACTTGCCATGTTCTCTAGCCCATTGCTTTGCATCGTCTTTTTTTTTCCATGTCTACATGGTCCAAGAACACAAAGTTAGAAAAAAAAAAAAACTTAATTGTCCAAAGGAATTAACAACTTATCTATAACCTACCAAGTCGTTCAAATAGTGATCTGTAGTATCTCTAGTTAGAACATCATTTGTCGGAGGCTGAGCATACATTGGGTGAGGTACAATCTCGAGTTGAATAAAAAATATCAAGGAATTAGGCAACAAAACACTAGAAAGTATAACTTTACGGTTAGGTTATGAGCATCGGACCCAACCGTATGGGTAATTACGGTTGGTTTGTGCCTTCGAATCTAACCGTAAAAATAAAAGAAAACATACATAATTAAATATGGTTGGAATCAAAAGTCGAACCCAACCATAACTAGTGCAATAAATACCCATGCACATAATGAGTTACGGTTGGGTCGGTGCTAAACACCCAACCGTAAAACAATTACGATTGAGTTTTCCTCCATAAAAGTACGGTTACGGTTAGGTTCGAGAAGAAAACCTAACTTAATCTACCCTGAATCATAAAAAGTATCATACTTTTTTACGTGATTTCATCAAATTTGAGCCATAAAAGACCAAGAGTTTAAGTTAGAGGTATACCCGACTACTCTCGGCAATTGAATCTTCACTTTGACGGATAGTTTCTCCATTTGGTTGAGATTCACCATCACAACTTTGAGTTAAAACCTCTCTACCATCCAAGAGATTATACATAGTTGGGTCTCCATCAATGGGTATGTAAAATTTGGTTTTGTTATCATACAAGGATTCACCCACCTCACATTTTTTACTAGAATCACTCATTTTGGTTGAGTAAATCAAAATCTAGGGCTTTTCAAAAAACTACCAAAAAGTCTCTTTTCTTTCTTCTACTTTTTCTTCCCAACAAACCAAAACAAATAAAAATTTGATTTATGCATTAAAACAAAATCTGGGATAAGCAATTACGGTTGGGTTCGACTATCATACCAACCGTAAATGTTTTTGCAGTAAAACTAAAATTGGTATTTACGGTTGGGTTTGATTGTCAGTTCCCAACCGTAAATTATCCTGGATAGATAAACTTTTTTTTGAAGATTAGCCAACTGTAACTGGTGCAACAAATACCCATGCACATAATGCGTTATGGTTGGGTCATATGCTAAAACCCAACCGTAAAACTATTACGATTGATTGTTCCGCCATGAAAATACGGTTACGGTTAGATTAGGATGAACACCTAACCGGAATTGTTAGTTACGGTTGGGTACGATGCTGAAAACCCAACCGTAAAACTGTTACGATTTAGTTTTCCGCCATGAAAGTACGGTTACAGTTTGGTTAGGATGAACACTTAACCGTAAATGTTGTCTGCGGTTTGGTTCGACAAGAAAACCCAACCGTAATGTTCCATGAATCACAAAAAAAATCATATTTTTTTACGTAATTTCATCAAATTTGAGCCATAAAAAGACCAAGAGTTTAAGTTAGAGGTATACATGACTATTCTGGTTGAGTGAATCAAAATCTAGGGTTTTTAAAAAAATTACAAAAAATTCTCTCTTATTTCTTCTACTTTTTCTTCCCACCAAACCAAAAAGAAGAAAAATTTGATTTGATTTGATTAAGTATAAGATTAATTATTATTAGCCTAATCTATTAGTTAAGTAGTTTTACTATATTAACTAAACATGGGTAGTTTAGCCATTATGAAGATATAATGGATAAAGGGTTTTTGAAATTCATACCTAGTGTCCCTATTTTATCTTCACATAGGAAGCCCCTCTATTGGAATGGGAAGCCCCTATATAAGGCTTCTTAAAATACAATAGAGATAATCATTTACATTAAAAAAAAACTTTTTTTCACTCTTCTCTGTTTGGCTAGGTTGTCAGGCTCCCATTAACATATCTAGGAACATATTTTATATCTACATATTTAATTACAAAAAAAGAAAGAACATCATTAAGAATACACCTTGTTCTCCAGTCACAACTTGAAATCCTTTCTTCTGAAAAATTTGCCACATCTTTACATTATGTTTTATTTTGATATGTTGAAGATCCGGCTCCACTGCCCATTCCACTGCTTTTTGAACCATTAATGCTTCTGCAACTATTGGTCCTATAGTATGACCTGAAAAAACTCAAATATCAGCTAGAAATTGTTACTCCAAAAATTTAACCTTATTTCATATGATTTATCAAAATCCTCATAAGAATCATTTATATAAAAAAAATTGTTTCTAGTTTTCACATGGTTTCCCTGAAATTTTGCTCCCATAATAACTTTCTCATTCTTTTAAAGAATTATGGATTATCATTATGCAGTTTATAGGCCTTGATTAACTTTTTGGATTATAACGTTTCTGTAGTTCAAGATGTGCCAACAAATTATGCTGAACTTTTCTTTCCAATCACTCACGGGAGAAAAAAAACCATGACCTGACCCACTCATAAAAACTATTATTGTAAATTGGTATTTAAATACCCAAACCAAACCACACTGCCATAATAAAGTCACAAGACATGGAAAGATGATTAGAAGTTTCCAAATAACAACCATCACACAAAATACATCGAGGGTCGGTATGCTTCAAAATACCACGCATTTTCGCTTTAATAGGTAAAATGACTGTCATCATCTTCCAAACAAACATAATGGTTCTAGGTAATACCTTCATATGCCAAATTTTAAGCCAAACCTTGTCATGGTTCCCAACATGATGATTTGAAATAACTTTTTTTTTTTTGTAGGCTGACTTAGTGGAAAATTCTCCATTCTTATTTCCTTTCCATCTTAGTATCCTGATTATTAACATTTAACATAAATAGACTTTACCTTATTAGCAACATAAAAGGAAAAAACAAAATCTATAAGAGGGATATTCCAACGACCATTGTTACCAATTAGGTTAGAAACAAACTTAATATCTTCATAATGCCAATTAACCAAAATATCAGAATTTGGAATCCAATTATCCTTCGAGATATCAATGGATCTACTATTATCAACTTCTCAAATACTAAACTTTAACGATTTCTAAACCTTTTCTTATACTTGTCCAGATCCATGAAGTAGTACTTTCTATGTTTTTATGAAATGGGTGAGGTCTCAAAAGTATTTACCCTTAAGAAATCTAACCCATAAATCAAGTGGGTTATTTAATAACCTCCAGGCAAGCTTGGTTAATAAAGACACATTAACTTTATGTGGGTTCCTTATGCCTAAACCTCATTGGCTTTAGAAGTAATAATTTTACTCCAATCTTTTAGATAGAAAGCTTTTTTAGGATTCTATTTATCCCACCAAAAATCTCCTTGACACTCTATCAAGATTATTTAGTACAGATTTGGGGAATTCAAAACACTGCATTTGATAACAAGTAAAAGTTGAAAGAGTTGAGTTGGTGAGAACTGTTCTACCAGCTTGAGATAAAATCTTAGATTTCCAACCACTCAGAGGATTTATAAGCTTTATCCAACAGTGGTTCAAAATTTAAAATCTTTTGTCTATTGAAAAAAAGGTGGGGTCCCTAAATATTTTTTATCTTTGGAAATTCTTTGAACTCTCAATATTTTTGCAATTATTTTTTCATGTTTACTATGAAATTTCTTACTAAAATTGACCTTAGATTTAATACTATGCTCAGATGATGTTGGAAAAATATCTAGAATATTCATCAATTTTTTCACCTCTACTAAATCAACTTTACAAAATATGAAGCAATCATCCGCAGAAAGAAGATGTGAAATAACTGGACAATTTTAATTTATTCTAACCTCAACAAATTTATTATGAAGAAATAATCTAGAAACACCCTCTAGAGCAGTAATAAACAAATAAGGAGAGAGTGGATATCTTTGTCGCAAACCTCACGATGGTCTAAACCGTATTCCAGGAATACCATTTAAAGAACAGTTGATTTTACCGTAGAGATGCGTTCAAATATCATATCACACAATTTTTGACGAAAACCAAAATTTCTAAACATACAAATTACAAAGTTCCATTCCATTTTATCAAATTCTTTTGAGAGATCCAAATTTAGTTCGGAAAATCCTTTCTTGGGTTACTAGTTTTCATACTATGTAACATTTTATATGTTATAACAATATTGTCAACAATATGCCTTTTAGGGATAAAAACATATTGATTAGTGATATGATCTTATAAAGCAAAAATTTAAGTTTAGACGGCAAAAAATTTTAGATAAGATTTTACAAAGCATTACTCAGACTAATAGGCCTAAAATCTACCAGAGAAATTGGATTTTCAGTTTTATGGATCAATGAAATAAATGAATCATTTATGGTATCCTGAAGTTTCACCGAAGAAAAAAAAAATTTCAGCAAAACTTACCACATCTTCTTCTACTTCACCCCAATGTTTTTATAAAAATTCAGGTGGGAAACCATCTGGACCCTGAGATCCCCAAACATTCATACTAAACAAAACATATTAAATTTCCTCTTTACCAAGCATTCTAATTAAATTTGAATTCTCTTCATCATAAATAACACTGGGTATAATATTATCAATCTGATTTCCCGTTGTGGTACCAACTTTGCCAAAGTTGTTTTTCAACAATAAATCCAAATAATCTTTTCCTTCTATCCAAAACCTTGAATCATCTCTAAGAGAATGAATCGTATTGTGTCTTTTTCTATTTGAACCAACTACATAAAAATATATCGTACATCTATCATGTTCATTAAAAAAATTATCTTTACTTTTTTCGGACCAATAAATATTTTTAATTTTGTTCCAAGTTTCCAATTCATACTTAAGATTGTTCAAAAAAAATTTAGGTACAAGATGACCAAGTTTAGCATTTCTGATGCAGACGAGCAAGCTATAGCCTATTTGGAGACTAAAAACCCGAGTATCGTAATTTAGCTCAAGAAGGGTCCATTTTGATGGGAAACGGGCCAAGGATCAAGACATGCCACTTTGTCGCATGGTCTTTAGAATTCAGCCAAATTCCATCGTTTTGGGCTTCAAACACGCTTTTTTGCTATTTTAGGAAATTTTTGTTTTAACAATAACTTCTTCATTAGGAGTATGTTTGGGTCCCGTTTGCGATAAATAATTTTATTCTAAGAGTACTTTCATTATTTTAGGTCCACCAAAATTTGCCAAAAATAGCAAATTAGGGTTTGAGTCGGTTTATTGGGTTTTTTCATCCTTTTTTGTTGCACAAGTTAGGGTTTCCCCAAAGTCTATTTTAAAGTCTTCAAGTTTTTGTTATAGATTGTTGAATTTTATTAATTAAATTATTTTCTTAAACTTGTTCAAGTTTAATTTTTGATTTTTATTTATAGTTGGGAAACCAATGTCTAAATAATTATCTTTTTTCATAGTTGTTATTCCTAGGAATAATTTGAGGTCTGAACAAAACTATCTTTTTCTTTATTTTCATTAATATCCGTTGCATCAGTTGGTTACCAGAGCAAGGTCGATTTTAGGATTATTAAGATACTTCTAAGACGAGTACTCAAGGTTAATAAGTTACCACCAATAATAACAACAAGAAGAACCATGAAATGTGAGTTAAATGATTTTAGAAGAAGTGAATATTTTATTTCATTCATGAACGAGATTAGAGAAGATATTCTTGAAAATTTTCAACAAGTCTTTTCGAAGAATTCACATCAGCTTCTTGCTAATCGGTGCTCGCTTAGAAAATAAAATAATAGCGAAGAATACGACGATAATGAAGACTTGGTTTGCTTTTATGAGAATAAACAAAATTATGATATTGTTGATTGGAATACAACCCCAATCTTCAATGTGTTTCTCGATGACGAGGAGAATATGGAATCTATTTCTCAACAAAGCAAAGAACATCATTTCGCTGACAAAAAACAACAACTTACACGAGATTTATATGGTGAATCATCAAATATTAATAAAATTAATGATTCGGTAATTCATGATATTGCTATATTTTCTTTGCCTACGGTTGAGAATAATTTTGTTGATTGTTGCGTTACACAAATGGTTTTTCATGTATACCATAATAAGGGAGAATTCATTAATTAACCTTATGAAGATCCGTTTTAGGTTTCCATCATGTCTCATGCTTCGATACGGTGCATAGATTATATTTTTTCGGCATAAATTCATGTGTTTGAAGATTGTCATCAACGAGTTATGATAAATGCATATTCACATGTTTTTAGTGTCAAATTGATAGACACATTTTTGAGTCTAAATTGTGCTCGATTATCTATTTTACTAGTGTTCGATTTTGTACTATATATGAGTTTTTATGTATTTGTAGGTATTTTTGAGAAATAAATATTTGTGGAAAAATCGGCTCAAAAAGATGTTAAAGGCACCTGAGAAAATTACTAAAGGCACCCACAAGTTGGATTGAGGGCACCTTCATTTCAAATTCAAAAATCATAAAATGGCGGGAACAAAAAGTTTCACGTGAGAAAGTTTCCGAGTTCGGTGAAAATCGAGTTTTAAAGAGTTTGGGGTAATTCTGAGTTACCCAATTAAAGAAGAATCAAAAACAAGATTAAACACATCATTTCTGAGTGTTTCACGCCGGAAAAATTGCTTGAAAAATCAACTCACAGCCGGAAAAAGAGTTTCACTCTGTTTCGGATTTGCATGGAATTGGTTGGATTTGGATGTTTCTTTGCATCCTTATCGACTTAGGAAAAGTTACTAGGGTTCCCAAAGCCTATCAATACCAAAGAGAATCGAAGAAAAACTCATGGGGAGATAGCAAAGACCACCGAAAAAAAGAGAGGAAGAAAACTAATTTTCTGCTGGTGGAAGAACACGAAAAAACATAAGGCTGAAGAGAACTGTCGTTTAAATAGTCGCTGTTACAGTCCTATTTCTGAAGCACCTGAAGTCCGTATTTTTCTTCTGTTCTCTTTTCTTTCTTCTGTAACGCAGAGAACACCTCTCTCTAACGCTTATAAGCGTATCAGTTCTTTTGTGTTACTATTATTTCATCATTGTAAACACTTTTTGAGCTATGAAAACCTATTTTGAGGGTGTTTCCAACATGACGAGCTAATCACCATCACTGGGGCGACGGAGGAAGCTATTTTTCCAATAATAAAGTGGTAATTCTTATTTTATTTATTTTTTGTAATTCTTTTATAATTATTTGCTTTGAATTAAAATTGGAAAAAATGGTTTTTATCAATCAGTTGTGTTTTCTTTTGATGAGTCATGCTGGGTTTACTGCTTTTGATGTCTCATGCTTACGATTTACAACTATTATTTTGATAACCTAACTTTGGCAATGTTTTGATTAAACTGAATACATGAGTTGCTAGCTTTTTACCACTTGAAAAATTGGCGAATGGTGGAATCCTTAGTCCTAGTTCTTCCCATCAATTTTAAATCAATTTTACTTTAATATGTTTTATTTTTAGTTATTAAAAATTAAGCTTAAAAATCGAATCTTCACAAGTCTGAGTATCAAACCCTTTTTACCACAATTCTAAAATCTCATCACAAATTCATATTAATATTTGCTATAATTCTTGCATATTACTTGTTATTACGTTTGTTTTCTATCTTATATTTTGTATTAGGTGAATCATCCCAATAAGAGTGAAATTGGCTAAAAAAGAGCTAAGAAGTGAATTACTCTAATTATTCAAGCATTCCAAAGCCAAAAAAGAAGAAAGGAGTTCATTGCCACATGAAATGTGTTAAAAATTGAGTTATACAAGTGAAGAAGGGACAAAGACAAATTCAACTAATTCAAATACAAGAGTTATTAATACTATTTTAAAGAGAATGAGAATACAAAGTGAATGCAAAAAGAATGAGGTCATTCCGAGTTCAGACGAAGAAGTATGAACAAAACAGTCAAGACGAAGAAAAGAGATCTACAACTCAAGAATCGGTATTGCTTAAAGGAACTCAAGCAATACCGATTGTAACACGATTTCGGGAAGAAAACTTGTATATTTGAATCCAAGAATCGGCATTGCTTATAGGAAATCGACAATTCCGACTATAACAAGTTTTGGGATAGAAAATTTGAGCTATTTTGGTCCAAGAGTCGGCATTGCTCATGGGAATCGACTATGCCGACTGTGGCAAGCTTATGGGTCCGTTTTGACGTGTTTTGACTTTCAATAGGAGGAAACCCGGCCCCGGACGGATTCTAATCCCTATATATCATAAAGTACTATAAAAGGAGATTCTTAAGACATTAAGAAGATATATTTTTACAACTTTTACATAACTTTGCAAGCTTTGAAAGAGATCAACAACACAAGAGGAGAAAGCTAGGGTTTCGGAGCGGTTCCGTCATCGTAACAATTTCTTAACTAATTTATTATATGTAAAACATGGATACTTCTACATCCATAAGTAGCTAAAAACCTAATTGACTGAGGATGAATTATAAGTTCTAAACATGATTTGAGTTATTATATGAATCTATTTTGAGTTCTTCATATGATTTTCGTTTGTTTATACTATAAAGATTGTTTATGATTGATTGATAGATTGTTTAGGTGGCCAACTGAATTGAGTTCTTGATTTAATATATTGCTAGTATTGAGTTGTGAGATAAGTAATAGTCCATTGACTTGTACACAAGTACAGAACACGAGACCCTGCAGAGGGATTCCGTGGAGCAATTGTGTGCATGAACAACACTAGTAAGTGGACCTTGATCTAAGAGTCTAATTGCTAGAATTAACCTATAAATTCACAAAATTGAAAGCATTCAATCAAATTATACCTTGAGTGATCTACTACTAGGTGGTTGATATGAATAGAATCTGGTAGGCGAGAACTTCCGTATCCAGTGATATAAAATTTTTTAGGGATAACACTGATCTAGCTGTAATTCTACGGTTGATGATAATTTGTGATTAACGATGAGTAGATGAATATATTGATTCAATGATTATATAATAACGAAGAAGGACTCCTCGATCATATCTCTCTCCATTGCTTACAACTTTACTTTTAATTGTTTTTATGTTTACTTGTTTAAAACCTAAAACAAAACCCCCCATTTGTGACACTTTAAACAACTAAAGTACCTTGCTCCTCGTGGAAACGAACTTGACTTCCATGTATTATTCTTTAATTGAGTGGAAATAAGATCACTAATTTGATTGCACCTACGAGACGGATTAAATTTTAGCGCCGTTGCCGGGGAGCCGTTGGTTTTAGTTGTTATTTATTTTCATTCATTTTCGTTTTTAGGTTTATTGTTAGATTTTTAACTTTGTTTTCTAGATTTTTGGTTTTTTCAGGTACTTGATCTCTGGCACCCAAATGTTGGGATTATCCAAGGTGCGGAATTCAAACTCACAAGGGGACAATGTTACAAGAACCTCAATTTTTTCTACAAGATTCACCTCTATAAGAGATGGGTGGTTCTCAACCTCCATAGAAGAAGTTGCTAGATTTGACGTGTCCATGTTTAGATTCGCAACCACTATGCATTAATATAGCTACACCAGTAGAGATGAAGTCGAATCTGATTCATCATATACCTAAGTTCAAGGGACATGCAAGTGAAAACCCATATCGCCGCCTTCAACAGTTTCAGAACACGGTGACGATCTTAGGCATGGAACCGAAGATAGTGAAACGACTATGATGCAAGCCTTTTCATTCTCACTGATATATTTAGAAGAAGAATGGTTGAATTACCTTCCTTCAGGGAGTATTACAACATGAACGGAGATGAAAAAGTTATTTCTTGAAAAATATTTTCCTGCTTCGAAGGCAGCATCTGCTCGTGAAGATATCAATAGCATTCTGCAGATCCCTGTGGAGTCTCTTTATGAATACTGGGAGAGGTACAAACGGTTGTTGGCAAGACGCGTACACCACAAAACTTCCTCAACACTAGTCATTTAATACTTCTATGAACAATTACTCCTGAATATAGAAACTTGATTGATGCGGCTGCAAGAGGTACACTTACTGAAAAGACGATCTCGCAGGCAACTAGTTTGTTTGAGAGTATGGATTTGAATGCACAACAATTTTATACCAGGCATGACTCAAATGTCAGAAGAGTTAATGAGATAGGAAACTCTTCACATATGGAACAACGGCTGAGTACCATTGAAAAGGAAATTCATCGTATCACATCTGCATTTGTTCCTTTATATGAAGATGAGGCCTAGGTTAATGCTTTATTCCCTAATACAAGGCCAAGGTATGATCCCTACTCAAATATCTATAATCCAGGTTGGAAAGATCACTCAAATTTTAGTTGAACAAATAGGCTGCAGCTTCTATGCCAGCTTATGGGCGACAAAATGGTTTTCAACAACCAAAATTCCAACCAAAGTCTCATGATCAAGACTCTAAGCTTGATACTTTAATCTCCTTATTCCAACAAAGTCAATAGAAAGCTTATTAGAACCAGTTGAAAACAGACTCAACCATTAAAGATCTGCAAACACAAATGGGTCAGTTGGCTACAACAATGAGCAGATTAGAGGGACAAGCATCAACAAAGTTGCCACCACAACCTGTTGTGAACCCATGAGAGCATGTAAATATTGTATCTCTAAGGAGTGAGAGGAAAGTTGAAGAGCCACAACAATAAGAAAAGGGTAGTGACGACGTATGAAAGGAAGTAAAAGTAGAAACCGTACCAAAGGAAAATCCAACCTCAACCGCCAACCTAAGGACACGGTTCATACTTTTACCATACCAACTCATTTTCTTAGTCGTTTCGCCAAGTCAAAGAAGCAAGCTCAAGATAAAGAGATTATGGATATTTTCAGCAAGATCCAAATCAACATCTCATTTATGAGGCCATCAGACAGGTACCCAGGTATGCTAAGTTTCTGAAGGAGTTGTGCAAAAAGAAGGATGGATTGATTGCTAACCAGATTACACAGGTGGGTGAAAGTGCTTCAGGTATGTTATTGAAGAAAATTCCCGCAAAGTGTAGTGATCCTGGGGTTTCACAGTGCCAATTATTATTAGTACCAAGAGGTTTAAGCGTGCTTTACTTGATTTGGAAGCATCCATTAATGTGATGTCAGCCGATATTTATGATTCTTTGAATTTTTGACCTTTAAAAGGGACATGGATTATCATTCAAACTGGAAAACAAGTCTAACATATATCCTAAGGGACTCGTGGAGGACGTGTTGGTTCAAGTGATTGAGTTAATATTTCCGAGTGACTTCTATATTGTGGATATGCAGAATAAAGATAATTGTTCTTCTACTTCATTACTTCTTGGGAGACCGTTTATGAAGACTGCAAAGAAGAAGATTGATGTCCATAATGGGACACTTACTATGGAGTTTGATAAATAAATCATAAGCTTCTATATCTTTGAATCCATGTGCTATCCAAGTGATGTCCATTCTGCATTCTCTATTGATGTTATTGATTCGTTAGCCCAGCAGATGCTTGATTTGAATAGTGAAGATGAACTTGGGACCGTGTTACAACACAATATGGATATTGATGTTCATGGAATTCCTAAATTGGACGTGACATTGAAAAGGAATTGGTGGGGATGTGTGGTGCCCTAACTGCACCTACAAGAAACTAAAAATGGTAATATGTCATATATTTCTCTACCCGTAATTGATGAAATTCCTTTTACCTTTTTTTGTACAAGCACCTAAATTGGACTTGAAGCCTCTACCTAATCACTTAAAGTATGCTTAATTGGGTGAAAGGGAAGAGCTTCCAGTCATTATTACAAAAAATATCACAGTAATACAGGAAGAACGTTTGATTAGGGTTCTGAAAGAACACAAAACGATAATTGGTTGGACAAATGCTAACATCAACGGTATTAGTCCATCCATGTGCATGTATAGAATTCTAATGGAAGACGATGCAAATCCAGTACGTGATGCTCATCGTAAGCTTAATCCCTTTATGATGGAGGTCGTGAAGAAAGGGATCCTCAAAATGCTAAGTGTGGGGGTGATTTACCCAATTTCTGACAGTAAATGGGTTAGTCCAGTACAAGTGGTACAAAGAAGTCTGGTGTTACCGTTGTCAGAAATCAGGATGATGAACTTGTTCCTATACGAATTCAAACAGGATGAAGAGTATGCATAAACTACAAAAAGCTTAATTATGCTACCGGAAGGATCATTTTCCTTTGCCTTTCATTGATCAGATGTTAGAGAGGTTGTCGGGACATTCATATTATTACTTTTTGTACGGTTATTCATGCTACAATCAGATTGTTATTGCACCGGAGGATCAAGAGACGACTACTTTTACTTATCCTTTTGGTACGTTTGCATATAAACAAATGTCGTTTGGTCTTTGCATCGCGCCTGCCACTTTTCAGAGATGTATTGTTAGTATATTTTTTAACTACGTGGAACACATCATTGAGGTATTTATGGATGATTTTAGTGTTTATGGCGATTCATTTGATATTTGCATAGAGAATCTTGAACTTGTGCTTAAAAGATGCATAAACACTAACATTGTTCTTAACTGGGAGAAATGTCATTTTATGGTAAACCATGGTATAATGCTTGGTTACATTATATCCTCTCAACGGATCGAAGTAGACAAAAAAAAGATAGATTTAAGAAGAAACTTACAATGTCCCACCTCGGTGAAGGAGATTCGCTCGTATCTTGGACATGCAGGTTTTCACAGGCGGTTTATCAAAGATTTCTCCAAAATCTCAATGCCAATGTGCAAATTGTTGCAAAAAGAGGCTACTTATAACTTCCACAAGGAATGTAAAGATTCCTTTTACAATTGAAAGTGTTTTTGACAACTGCACCTATTATTAAGTCAACCGATTGGAGTTTACCGTTTGAGTTGATGTGTGATGCGAGTGATTAGGCAGTTGGAGCCGTTTTGGGTCAAAGGGTGGAAAAATTTTCCCACGTGATTTACTATACATCTAGGAACCTAAACGATGCACATATCAACTATTCCACCACGGAGAAAAAGTTGTTGGCTATAGTTTTTCCACTAGAAAAATTCAGATCTTATTTGGTGGGTACCAAGGTTGTTGTTTATTCTGATCATGCAGCACTTAGGTACCTATCAAGAAGAAAGAATCTAAGCCTAGACTTATACATTAGAATCTGTTGTTACAATAATTTGATATAAAAATTAGAGACAAGAAAGTTATTGAGAATACAGTTGCAGATCATCTTAGTAGACATGTTGTTTCTGAAGAAGAACTTCCCTTATAAGATCATTTCCCAGAAGAACAATTTTTCTCAGTAGAAGATTCAACACATTGGTACGCTGGTACAGTGAACTACTTGGTTATGAGGCAGGTATTAGTACAATATCTAGCTAAAGCTTAAGAAGATAGCCAAGCAATATGTGTTGGATGATCTCTACTTGTGGAAATAATGTGTTAATCAGATTATCCTCAGGTGCGTACTTGACTCTGAATTTCAATACATTCTATCTTTTTGACATTCTTATGCTTATGGTGGCCACTTTGGTTTTAAACGTACCGCTCTCAAAGTTCTTGAGAGTGGATTTTATTGGCCCACCATATTTGAGGATGCATATGCTTTTTAAAAATCTTGTGATAGATGTCAACGAAAGGGAAATCTAGGTGCTTGAAATCAAATGCCACTCACACCGATTATTGCTGTAGAAATATTTGATGTGTGGGGAATTGATTTTATTGGCCCTTTTGTTAATTCGTATGGACAATTTTATATACTTCTTTTTGTGGATTATGTTTTGAAATGGGTGGAAGCTAAATCCACCCCTACTAATGATTCTCAAGTTGTTTGTGAGTTTGTGAAGGAAAATATTCACTAGACATGGAACACCATATGTGGCTATCAATGATGGGTGTTCACACTTTCAGAATTCCTTCCATGTTCTTCTCAAGAAGTACAATGTCACATACAAGATTGGTACGCCGTATCACCCACAAACTAGTGGGAAAGCTGAAATTTCAAATCGTGAGATTAAGTCCATTCTAGAGAAAACTGTCAATACTACACGGAAATATTGGATTTTGAGGCTCAATGATGCATTGTGGGCATATAAAACAGCATACAAGACGTTGATATGTATGTCTCCATATTGGTTGGTTTATGGAAAAGCTTGTCATCTCCCGATTGAACTTGAGCATAAGGCTTTATGGCGATAAAGATGTGCAACATGGAGTATGATGATGCGGGGAAACAAAGAAAACTACAAATTAATGAGCTAAAGGAGATACATAATGATTCTTATTACAGTCCCCGTATATACAAAGAGAAGACTTAAATTTTCCATGATAAGATGATTTCTCGAAACAATTTTATTGTGGGACAAAAGGTTCTTTTATTTTATTCTCGTCTTAAATTATTTCCTGGAAAGCTAAGGTCCCGCTGGATTGGACCGTTTGTTGTTACTAATTTTTTTCCTCATGGTGCAGTTCAGATTACTAGTCTCCGAGATGGGAAAGTTACCAAGGTCAATGACCATAGGTTAAATCCATACTACGAAAACATAGTTTATGTGGATGTAGATGTGATTGAGTTTAGCAATTTTCTCCCTCCGGAGGAGTAATCCGGGCGAGTAGAGAGTCGTTGATAACCATGGGACGCAACACAATGATTTTGTATTTCTATCTTTATCCTTTGATTTTTACTAGTTTTGCATATCATATTAGGAATTTCCCATCTTGATTTTACATTGCAAAAGTCAATTTACATTGGAAAAGTCAATTTACATTGAAGACAATGTAAAGTTTAAGTGTGGGGGAGTGATATAAATTTTTAGTCTTTGCTTTTCTAGGTAGAATTTTTCGTATATATTTGCATGAAAACCTCAAACTTTTAAAGAATATAGAGTCACTTTGTATACTTCTAGCTAATTTTGCATACGGAGTTCTTACCGAAATAACTGAACTTGGAAGTATTAGAGAACTATATTTGGGTTGCTTAGTTGTTGAGAGGCTAGAGATTAGGGCTGTCAATATACATCCGAATTCCGAAATCCATTTTCGACAATCCGATATCTTATAGGATTTTATCCGATTTATCGGATTTCGGATTCCGGAATCGGAATTACTATCGGATTTTACCTCCTTAGCCTAACGGAACCAGATTAGGCAATATCCGAGAGGTTAATGTCCGACATCCGATAACCCAGGGGTGTACTTGTAATTTCCTACCCCTAAGTTAAAATAAAGTAACGAAATTAGGGTTAAATTCGCACCTTTCCTCTTTCGAGAAACAGAAGTATCTCTGTGATTTATCTATGTATCTTTGTGTTGTATCTCTGTGATTTGATTCTTCTTCTTCTTGGGGTTATTCTCGAATCTCGTCTAGTCGTCCCTATCTTGTAAGTTTCTCTCTCTCCCTCTCTTTCTGTTTCTCTTGATTGGTAACAAACATGTATTGGTTAACTTGGGTTCTGAGCGATTCTCTGCTTCTGTCGTTCATGCTTGTTGGAGTCCACATGTGGATAGTGAAAGTCTTGTTTTGTTAGATGGTGATGAACTGATCTTGTTTGATTTCAGTAAAGATGATGTTGAAAAAACTAGTTTAGATGTTGTATGGAAGGATTTAGATTCGGGTTCATTAACTTCAGATACGAGATGGTTGGGTTGTGAATTTGGTTTCCAAAATTACTACTGACAATGTCATCACATGCCAGGTATATCTCTATTCTTCTTCTTCTTCTTCTTCTTCTTCAAGGAATTTCCATAATTTTGATGAATTTTTAGTCCAAATTCAGTTTATAAGAATGAAAATTGTGATCTGAATTATTGTAATTGAATATGTTCAAATGATGTAAAATGCTCAATTTTTTGGGAAAAATAAGATTTTTGGTTGAAATTCATGTTGTCTGAATGATTGCAGCATGGACCAACTGAATGTGAATTGAACACAGTGGAAGCATGTGCATTACAAGTCTGGCCTGCTCAGGTAAGACAATAATTGTGTTTGTTTTTTTTGATCTTAAAGAGTTTTATGTTCGAAGTTAGGTGATTGAAGAACATGCAAATTTTATACTTTTTACTCACAATAGTTTGAATTTGTGATGCAGGATGAGCATTTCAATTTCATTAATTGTGTGGAGACCTTTGTTTATGACGGCCAGCAATCTCAATGGAAATCATGTTACTCAAAATTGGGGTATGAAGAGGAACCTATTAATGAATGCTACAACAGCGGGTTGGGACAAGAGGTATAAACTGTTCTTGAATTGCATTTTTTTTATTAAGCTGGTATGTGCTTGATTGAGCTTGTGGTTTGCTGAATTCATCATTATATGTTCAAAGGAAAACATTAGGTCTCTATTTTATATGTTTGATGTGGTTAAAGCTGTTTGGGACATGAGGACCCAAGTTGCTTTCATGTAAGGTTTAACTGAATAACATGTGCACTAGTACTTTTGTTGATCATAAAGCAAGATGGCTCAATGGAAAATGAAGTAAGTGAACTTGGCAGAAGATTTTTCCCATGCTGGAAAGTGGATATAGGAATAGTGCATTCGAGTTTTTAGGATCTGGGCAATAGAATTTTATCGTTTGCAGAATGCTGTAATTGATACCTTAGTATATATCATCAAAAAGTTGTTGTCTTTCTACAGATTTCTGCAGCAAAACAAAATTCTCTTCCTAACCAGCACACTGAGATGTGTGATTTTGTTGCTTACCTTAAGCTCCTTCATGATAAATTTTTCAGTCATGAGCATCCGATTATGGCTACTTATTTGCGGACTGTATCTTAACTTTAGCAAAGTTGAACTATATCTTTTCTAGCAAAGCTAATTTGACATTTTGCATATTTTTGTTGCACAGCTTCAGATAGGATATGCAAAGGTTACTGGTAATCTTAACCCTCCTCATAAATATGTTCCATGGGTGACTGTCAATGATGTGCCACTTTATGATGTAAGTCCATTCCTATCTCGTTTTCGCTCTCTTCGTATATGAACAAAACCGAGGAAGGTTCTTTAAAATTGACTCTATCTCTTTGCAGGAATATCGCAATTTCGAAACAAACATCTGCAATGCCTATGAAGGCACTAAGCCCGCAGCTTGTCAAGGACAGCAAATGGATATCACCTCTAAAGCAAAATCAAACCAAATGCTTGAAGTTACCTTCATGGATGAAACATCTCCAACAACTGAAATTAGGTCTCCCTTAACTAAAGCAAGGCGCCAATTGAAGTTCTGATTAATATATCGAAATGGTCCCAACATTACTTATAAGGTTTATACATATCAATACTTCATGCCAATCTTCCTGACGTTTTTACTATTTAAGGCTCTAAATTTTATCTTGTCCTAAATAATTGCAGTGTTGAAGCACTGTTGGGACTGTAATAGTGCTGTTTGCTTTGCGTTTGTTTGATAATGAATATTGATTTTACTAGCAGAAGTGATGGTGTATGAAGTCAGAAGAAGTCATTTTAACTTTGTTTGTTTTTTTTTTACCCAGAATTCGGATTTTATCGGAAAAATCCGAATTTCTGATAAGTTAAACTTAACCTTATCGGATTGGGTTTTTTAGAATCCGTCGGATTTTATCGGATTTCAGAATTCCGATAACCCTTAACCTTAACCTTATCGGATTTGTTAAAATCAGACGGATTTGTGTCCGTTGACAGCCCTACTAGAGATGAAAAAAATGGATTTAAACCGCTGCAGAGAGAATTTGGTGTTAGATTTGCTGATTAATCATTAGTGGAGACTACATATTGTTACATCAAGCGAGGCACCAGACCTTCAATTATTTGTAGGTGACTAAAATTTGTCCTTTAGAGTGTGTGTCATCATACGTTAATTCCGGGTAGAATGATGAGCTATCCAACTTCGCACCAATTTCAGCATTACTTTTTGATCTCTTGAGTGTTACTTCATCAATCACGAGGGTGCCATCAGAATTGCTAACTCTATATTGTAGTCTTATTTGCAGTTGAAACCATTTTCTCAACAACAACAGATCCATAGAGACACCATTATCATCAATAATCGGAGCATAAAAAAATTGAAGAAAGTTGAATACAGTAAAGGTTTACAAGCAACGGTACAAGAAAGAGCAAATTCCATATTCAAGTGAAGCAACAATACAAATAGAAAAATTATATAAATACATGTTGAAGACTTATGTACAAAAAAAAAAGAAATTAAAATATGAGAGTTAGTGAAGTTTATGATATCGAGACAATACAATTTGTGAAGAATCAAGTGGTAAAATCCTTATCCCATGACTGTAGTAGTTTCATTATTATTTTTCAGTTTGTATTCTATTGAGTTCATAAAAGAAAAAAAAATAGAGGAAAAATAGAAAAAAAAATATTTATCATTGCTTTAGTTATATATTTTTTTTGTATTCATTAAATAAGGTCGTGGAGAAGAAAAAATCTATAAAGAAGTTTCAAACAACAAGGAATTGAGGAAAAGAGTTATAATTGTCAAGGTTCTACGAAGTTCAAGAGTTCATCATCAATAGTTGAAGACCGAATACTAAAGACGTTTCTAGTGGATGTTGTGAGAGTGGTGCTGATTGTCGATCGGGTGAGAAGGAAATTAAGCATTCCCATCCCCACATAGTGGTTGATTTCTTTTCTTAGAGGTCACCAGAAAAAAAACGAGTTTTTTTTCATCCCACGTTCTATGGGATAACATCTTCATATAATCCAGAAGGTTACCTTTCCTTGCCACCATTCAACGTGTGGAGGATTTCTATCTTCACTCCTTCCTGCACACATGAGAACCATAAAGTGCGTCTTCAGAGTGCAATTTTATAAAACCCTACTGGTGAGGCAGAAGTCGAAACATTCGATCGCTCTCGAACCCGAATTCTTTCACGGTGGTTTTATCCTAACCCAAGAGTTAAACATGAGAATAATATTCTTGGACATTTCTAACTTCTTATTATTAGTGTGCGGAAACTTTATGTCCTTGTATCTCTTTAGATGTTTGTGACTATGAAGTTGGAGTAGGTTTTGTGGGTATACCTCTTGTAAACCCTCACGAGACTGTAACTCGTCCACTAAGGACACCTAGTGTTTTAAAGGCTTATTGCACATACTAAGTGCAACCGTATCCTCAACGAAATGGAGTTGTTATATTTTAGTATAGTTTGGTTTAGATAGTGGTTTTCTCGAGGACTAGCAAAAGCTAAATGTGAGGGAATTTGATAAGTGCATAATTCATATGTTTTTAATATCAAATCCATACTCATATTTACTATAATTCTTGCATATTATTTGTTATTATATTTTTTTTATATCTTATGTCTTATATTAGGTGAATCATCCCAATAAGATTGAAAGTGGCTACAAAAGAACTAATAAGTGAAGTACTATAAGTATTCAAACATCCCAAGTCCAAAGGAGAAGAAATGAGTTCATCGTGACATGGGAAATGCTAAGGAAATTGAGTTCTACAAGTGAACAAGGGCCAAAGAAAAATTCATCTCATTCAAATCCAGGAGTTCCTAATATTATTTTGAAGAGAATGAGAATACGAAGTGAACGCAAAAAGAATGAGGTCATTCCGAGTTTGGACGAAATGTTATGAACAAAACAGTCGAGATGAAGAAAAATGATCTACAACTCAAGAATCGGCATTGCTTATAGGAACTCAAGCAATACCGATTGTAAGACAATTTTGAGCAGAATCGGCATTGCTTATAGGAAATAAGCAATACCGACTATAACAAGTTTTGGGACAGATAATTTGAGCTATTTTGGTCTAAGAGTCGGCATTGCTCATGGGAATCGACTATGCCGACTGTGGCAAGCCTATGGGGTCCGTTTTGACGCGTTTTTGACTTCTAAGAGGAGGAAACCCGGTCCAAGAATGATTCTAAGCCCTAGGTATCATGAAGTACTATAAAAGGAGACTTCCATGACATTAAAAAGACATCTTTTTATAATTTTTACATAACTTTGCAAGTTTTGGAGGAGATCAACAACACAAAAGGAGAAAGCTAGGGTTTCGGAGGAGTTCCATCATCGTAACGATTTCTTAACTACTTTCTTATATGTATAACATGGATGCTTCTACATCCATGAGTAGCTAACAACCGAATTGATTGAGGATGAATTCTAAGTTTTAAACATGGTTTGAGTTATTATATGAATTTATTTTGAGTTCTTCATATGATTATCGTTTATTTACACCATAAAGAATGTTTATGATTGATTGATAGATTATTTAGGTGGCCAACAAAATTGATTTGTTGATTTAATCTATTGCTAGTATTTAGTTGTGAGATAAGTAACAGTCTATTGACTCGTACACAAGTAGAGAACACGAGACCTTGCAGAGAGATTTCATGGAGCAATTGTGTGTATAAACAACACTAGTAAGTGGACCTTGATCTAAGAGTCTAACTGCTAGGATTAACCTATAAACTCACAAAAGATAAAGCATTCGATCAAATTACACCCTGAGTGATCTAGTACTAGGTGGTTAGGATGGATAAAATTTGGTAGGCGAGAACTTCCGTATCTAATTATATAAGGAATTTCGGGGATAATACTGATCAAGTTGTTATTCTACGACTAGTGATAATCTGTGATTAACGATGAGTAGATGAATATACTGATTCAATGATTGTCTAGTAATGAAGAAGGATCCCTCGATCATATCTCTCTCCATTGCTTATAACATAACTTTTAATTGCTTTCATATTTACTTGTTTAAAACCTAAAACACCCCCCCCCCCGTGACACTTTAAACAACTAAAATACCTCACTCCTCGTGGGAACGAACTTAATTCTACTATATTATTCTTTATTTTAGTGGAAATAAGATCATTAATTTGATTGCACCTACGACACACATCAATCTACACGTGCAGAACATAGTACCGACAAGATTCGAGGATGAATCTTCTCCAACACCGGTAGAATGATGGAAATTCGAGAAAAATAAATATACTATATTATTATTATTATTTGTATTTTTTAATGTTATTTTAAGTAGAAAAATAAACAATTTTTGAATTTATTCTTTAGGTAATTTTATAATAGTCTAGAATTTTATTTTAAGAGTTTTAACAGGAAAGTTGTCTAAAGGTAGTAGATACCTTAGGAATTTTTTTTTAAGTTTTCGATAAGTTTAGGATTTGTGTAACAGGAGTTATCTATATAAGGAGCTCCAAAAACGAAAATTAGAGACAATTATTGATTAATTAAAATTATTTTATTTCCATTAAACTTGTTGAGTTTATTGATTTTGATTTTGATTTATAGTTGGGTTTATCCCGAAGTCTAAATACTAATCTCATATTTATAGTCGTTATTCTTAGTGAATTAACAAGGTCTAGATAAATCCGTAGATTTTGGGATATCTCCTTGGAATCAACTAATTTCTATCAATTTCTATTCATTTTATCGGTTAATTTTTAATTTTTAGTCCGCTACAATTTTATTATTAGTTTAACGCTTCCGATCTGTATCAATTTTCCAAAGTCTTCTTTTCTTATTCTTAAAAATATATCTAAAATAATCTATATTTCATTTTTTAAAATCAACAAATAGGTTTCCAAAAGTTTTGATTATAGATTATTTCTTTTTCTGAAGTTAGCATATTTTAATTCCTAGCATTTTTAAAAAGGGATTTATATTTTTTATGTTATAGCCGACCCCTAAAAATACATATGGTCTACCAGTTCTTGATTTAGAGGGACTATATCAACAAATAAAGGATTATGGTCTGAACCAACTCTAGTTAAATGGTGAACAATCGTTTTCGGAAAGGATTCAAACCAGTTCACGTTAACCAGACTCGTATCAATTCTTTCTCTTATATTTTCTTTTCCTTCTTTTTAATTCGACCAAGTAAATGAATCTCATACAAATCTTTTATCTATAAAGCCTACTCGTTGAATCGCACTTCGAATCTGACCATTTACACTAGTTAAAGGTTCATTTCCTCTCTTTTTTCCGCTATTATCTAAAATGATATCTACATTTCCGACTAGCATCCAAGGACCATTAATTTTAGAATTTGGTATCTGTATGTAATACACTGGTGTCTTTTTCCTTGAGTATTTAAAGCTCCGTACATACATGCCAAAAAAACAATTATTTCCCTTAAATGCAATAGAGACAGTATTGATATTAAACTTAATTTCCACAAGATAAACCGATATCTTACTACTCCAAGCTAAAATTTGTCCTCCGGATTTTCCTATGGAAGGAACAATAATCCAGTCTTTACAATGAACCTTTTTGGCAGTGAAATCCATTTCAGATATAAAGGATATATCTAGCTTATATTTTTCAATGAGAAATCTAAGATGAGTATTAGTCTTAGGGTTGTTACAACGTGAGCATTCCATGAGAGAATTTTCTTTTACTCTTGCTAACTAAAATTTTAAAAAAAGAAGTAAATTATACTTAAAACCAGAATTACATCACACTCAATTATAGATTTCACTATCCTATCAATTAAAATGACACACAAAGCAGAAAACCAAACTCAAACAAATAAAAAACCAACACTCAACACTCCAAATAAAGTTTAAAGTAATGATACCAAAAATTAACAAAGCAGTGAAAACAAAATAATTGGAAAGCAGCAAGTTTAAAAGACTGACCTTATCAGAGTTTTCAGTATTTGAGCTCCCTTCCTGAATGTTCATCATTTGCACTTAATCAGACACCACGACCTCTTCTCTGATTACAGATTCTGCAATTTCAATTGGCAAAGCAGTTTGTTGGCTAGCATTCCCACTATTCTCATTCAAAACTTTTGAAACAATTTCACTAGGTTTTAATCTATCTAGACTAGTATACTCAGCTAAAAGCCAAACATATCCCTGCAGATAGTGTCTTCCTGCTAAAATCTTTTCAATGAATTTTTCTTTCTCTTTCTGTTGTCCCTTCTCGTTAACATTATTTATCTGACTGAAATTGATCTTCAACTGAATTCTTATTTCCCTAACACTCTTGTCCAGATCTTACGGAATTTCTTCAGTAAGCACCGCCTTAGCCTTAATTGATGGATTAAGACACCAAGTTTCTACTAATACTAGCAACGGTTGGTTCATGTGTTTCTTATGATTTACAAAGTAAAATTTACACCGTGGAAATCCTTGGGCTTGTTTTGGATTGTCTTAGTTAGAAAGTCGTAAACCCGTTAAATTTATATCCAAACTATTCCTTTATTTTTATAGGAATTACTACATAATTCTATATACAAGATCCGTTTAATCCATAATTCATCCATCAAACCCAGTTTAACCCCTAGTCCAAAAACAAGACTGATTTTGTGGCTAGCTCGTCCAACTCACGTGAATGTAATGAAAATTATATTTTTAATATTCCATAAATACCCCTTTTTTGTTCGAACTATAAATCTAGTGGAAATCAAATTTTCCAAAAAAAATTCGGCAACTCACAGATCCTATTTCCTCTCTCTCTGCTTCAGTTGGTGTTTTTTGGTTTTAGGGTTTCGATTTCAAATCTCCAGGTATCTTTCTTTAATCTTCTTCTCTTCTCTTATAATTGTTGTTTATACTTTGTTCTGTTTTTGTTTTTTCAACTGAAATCATGATAATCAACTTGATTTCATGTTTTTGTTTGTTTTATTACACTGAAATCTCGATGATTACGAGTTCTGTGATGTACATTTTGTTGAATTCCATGATCGATCTCGTTGTTGTTCGTGTTTTAGTTTTTCTTTTGATCTTTGAAACTGATTTTTGTAATCGTTCTATTTTGTTCATGAGATCGTCGTATTCAGTTTTTTTACATGTTGTTTGATAATATGTTTTATTTGGTTTTCTTTTACTTTCAGGAAATCATGATTTTTATTCTTTCTTATGGATGTTTTGAATGATTCTTCAGTACATATTAATACGTATTGTTTTTCTAAACTTTTCGATATATACTGTTTTTATAGTATACCATTTTTGAATCAGTACATATTTGTTTCCACTGTTTGTCTGTTATGTGTGAATCTATAAGATGTGTGATACTTCTAAATGGTACATGTTATGTTGTACTGTAGATTTAGTATTCCTATCATCTTAAAATATATGTTTTGATTTTTGTGTTTGCGTTATTTTATTTGGATCACATTTCTTCAGGTTCAACATGTCAGGTGTTGGTTCTAATCCAAATAGTTTTTGCTGCTCTCATGTATACCACAAGCAACACCACATTGCATATTTGGTTACGTAATCTTCGACTTTGGAAGATTTGAAGTTTACTATTTGTAATGCGTGGAGCTGGTTGACTCCATCAACTATTGTTGTTAATTATGTTGAAAATGGAGTGAAAGTCCCTGTGCTTGCTGCATTACATTTTAAGAAGAATTCAGATTTTTTTGAATTGCATGTTGATGTTGTGTTATCTGGTGCATCTAGTTCTTTGAGAAGTGCTGATCTTGACAACAGTGCTGAGTTGGTTTTGAGTGCTAGGAATAATTATTTGAAAGATTCTAAAGAGGCTGCAAGTGTTCTTATTTCTGATGATTGGAGAATCTTTTTGAAGATAAAAACCATCTCTTCCATGGTGGTCTTGGAGCTGTTCGGTTAGCATGTGAGAAATATTGTTTGAGGACTGGATATAACACTACAAGAAAAACGGGTTTAAGCGACCGAAATCTTAGCGAGAGCTCGAAAAAAATTAGTCGCTTTAATAGTTTAAGCATTAAAATTGCAACTGCCAGAAATTTTAGCGGCTATAAACCTGTGTCCACTATTATTTAGCAACGACAAAATGTGTTTAATCGCTAGATCCTTTGTTCAAGTAATTTGTAGCAACTAAAAAAAGTGATGATGTAGCTATTTACTTTGAGGCACTGACTCGTAGCAACAACAAAATAAATTGGTTGCTCAAACCTCTCTCAGCAACTATGTTTGAGCCACAACCAAATATGTTTAATTGCTAGATCCGTTTTTCAAGTAATTTATAGCAGCTACAAGTTGATCATGTAGCTATTCACTTTGAGGCACCGACTCGTAGCAACAACAAAATAAATTGGTTGCTCAAACCTCTCTCCAACTAAGTTTGAGCCACGACCAAATATGTTTAATTGCTAGATCCGTTTTTCAAGTAATTTATAGCATCTAAAAAAGTGATCATGTAGCTAATTCACTTTGAGGCACAGACTCGTAGCAACAAAAAATGAATTGGTTGCTCAAACCTCTCTCATCAATTAAGTTTAAGCCACCACCACATGTTAAAAAATGAATTACTTGAGGGAAAAAGATAGACCGTACGATCAAAATCCATCAACGCTTTATACCTAGTTATATCTAGTCATACGGATTGTGATCCGTGTGACTCATTGGAAAAAAATCGTATATGTCCATTTTAGTACGATTATACTTGGTTATAACACCCTTTTTTGATTATTTTTTAATTACTTTTGTCTAAATATTATATATATTTTCATTAGTAAAATATTCGTATATTTTAATATCAAGGAATATGTATTTATGGAAGAAAAAGAAATTAATAACCTGAGAAAAAATCCAAAGAATAATGATTTCCTTAATCTATATTTATATCCATTGGATCAAATATTTTTGGCTTTCTATTGGCCAGATAAACAATTTAAGGATCATTGTTTGTGTGTTTTATACTTAAAAAACGAAAATAATGTTTGTGTTTAAATTACTCCATTTTTGGTCAAATTGATGGATAATGAATAAAATTTGGTGAGATTGATGTATATTCAATAAAATTGGTTACCATTAGACTTAGGTGTATAATTTAGGGTCCTTTCTAACAGCTATTTGGTACTAAAAATGATTTCATTAACCTCCATAATTAGCGGGATTAAGGATCCTGTTTGAAAGACAAGACATTGAATAAGAAGAAGCAGACATAATAATTAAAGAAGTAAACATGGTTATGAATAATGGAGGCCGAATTTCTTAATCAATATGATTAGTACATACATCTTAATGAATTACTTTTACTAATAAATATTCCATCATCATAATATGGTTATACCCAACAATAACACAAAAAGAAAACAGAATACAAATTGGTAGTAATTAAGAAACTACTGCTAAATTCCCTCCTCTCTTACATACACCCCCTTTTGTTAATTTGTTTGTTTTCTCTCTTGTTGTTCTTACAATGTTTTTACACACACACACACCATCTTACATTACATTGTGGTGGTGGTGGTGGTGTTACATTAGATCTCCCTGCTCTACTATGAGATCCTGGTTTCCTACCAGGTTTCGGTATTATCTCATCCAGTGCCACTTCATAGTTTCTAGGATCATGTCTCACAACATAAAAAACCTTCCTTGCTAGTTCGTATATGGCAAAACCCTACAGAAAGACAAGGTTCTCAATTATTTTAAAATAAACACATAAAAGATCATCATAGTAACTTAAATCCATTATTTTTTTTGTAAGTAAGTGTTTCATGATTACACAATATATTTTACAGATTATTCAAGTCATAAAGTTATGAAACTCTCACCTGCTTGAAGTGGAAGGTACCTTGGCGATTATAAAATATCGCATTGGTGGGTATCAAAAATACATCACGTTGTACTAGAATTCAATGTTTTATCAGTCGCTTGACAATAAAAAATGCAATCAGGTACAAAAAGCAGAGTCCTACTCAAAATTTATATGCCATACAATCACCAAATGTGTAGACTCAATTATCTATCAAGTATTAAGTTTCGGGTTTTAGAGAAATGAGGTAACTTAGCAGTAACATGAATCCAAACCTCAGGGTCAACTGGTTGAGAAAATACCTTCTGATCCAAACATGAGGTAACTTAGCAGTAACTCTACTACGGTAGTGAATGCTAAATGCAACTTTTTTTTATGTTGAAGGACAACCTTTTGGAAGTTTCCATGGTACATTTTAGGCTTACATTGTGTAGTGATAATATCAACACGACACTGATCAATAAAGCCATATGAACTAGATGGAAACGTAATAAGAATATGAATGTTCTAAGAATCTTAATATGTCCTCTACTATATCTTAAGCAACTTCAGAAGTCGAGTAACTAAGATGGCACTAAGACTTGAAAAGTTCTAAGTTGTAGATTTTGTGATAATGTTTTCAAAGTAATATACCTGAGTGGGTTAGTGATGGCAGGAGGAGACAGAAGTTCAAAGGAATATACCTGAGTGGGTTAGTATGGGTTAGTAAATCCTCATACACAAATATAGATATCATACGATTCAATACTATAGACGGAAACATGAGTTCAAAGGAACATTCATTTCTTAAAAAGATCATTTAAGACTCATTTCCACCATTACGACCATGTTAAATTGAAGTAATTCGTTCTCTCTTAATTGTACATCCCCAACACCCTTTGAACTCTCTTCAACAACTCAACAGTTGAAACCCATTCTCTGCTAAGACTCGACCCCATCTGCCAACTAAAAACCCATGTCATCTTCTCCTTTTACACTTTATTAACCCTGAAGGTTCATGAAACGGTGACACTAAGTACCCAATGGCTCATCTTCAAGCACACAAACCCTAGATTCTAAACCCCATTCTATACTCTAAACCCATCCAATTTAGCTTCTAATAAAGTAAAAAACTAAAAATCCCAAATTATTTTCATCAATTTTCGAAAAACCCAATTTCATATAACATAACTATAATCAAATCAAGATGAAGACAGTTAGAATTACTTAACTCGTCAAAGAAGAGAAACCCACAAACCTTTTCATCACCATAATCAACTCTAAACCATCACCGTCATCAACATCGTTGAGAATTTAGGTTTATTAGATATCCATCATCTTCGAAATGGTTAGAAGTTAGAGAAATGGTTTTCACTGAAAGTTAATGTTTGGGTTTAGATAAGTGTGTCTGAAATTTAAAGTTACAGAAGTGGTTTTCTGTCAGTGAAGTTAATTTTATCGGTGGAACCCTGTTTTTAATTTTGTCGGTGGAACCCTGTTTGGGTTTAGGTAAGTGCCGTTTTGGGGTAAGGTTATGAAAGGATTTGGATCCATAAATGAAAATCTTTAAAAGTTTATGTGTGTTATAAATCATTTAGTCCACAATTAATTTCGTAAAGAATGTTATATATTTGAAACAGTTTAAAAAAAAAACAAAAATAATAATTAAAATAATAATTTAAAAAATAATAATTAAATTTAGTCGGAATAATCAGATAATTTGGAGTAACATGCATATTTTATAAAACGAACCATGGACCTTTAACCCTGAAATCTTAACTCTTAATAACATCATCCCCTAAGTCGGATCTTCATCGGTACCCCGAACCCTGAACTCCAAAATCTGCCTTAATAACCTCATCCCCTAAGTCGGATCTTCACCGAGACCCCGAACCCTGAACTCCAAAATCTACCTTAATACCCTCATCCCCTAAGTCGGAATCTTCACCAGGACCCCAAATCCTGAACTCCAAAATCTGCCTTAATACCCTCATCCACTAAATCGGAATCTACGTCGATACCTTGAACCCTGAACCCTGAAATCCACTAAGTCGGAATCCGCCTTAATACCCTCTTTTACTAAGTCAGAATCTTCGTCGATACCTGCACCTCAAAAGTCTGCCTTAATAACCTCTTCCCCTAAGTTGGAATCTACGTTGATACCCTGAACCATGAACTCCACTAAGTCGGAATCCGCCTTAATACCCTCTTTTACTAAGTCAGAATCTTCGTCGATACCCTGCACATCAAAAGTCTGTCTTAATAACCTCTTCCCCTAAGTCGGAATCTACGTTGATACCCTGAACCCTGAACCATGAACTCCACTAAGTCGTAATCTTCCTTAATACCCCCTTTTACTAAGTTTGTATCTTCGTCGATACCCTGAACCCTCAACCATGCACCTCAAAAGTCTGCCTTAATAAATTCTTTCCATAAGTCGGAAACAAAATCAATACCCTGAACCCTGAACTCCACTAAGTCGGAATCTTCGTCAATACCCTGAACCCTGAACTCCAAAATATGCCACAATACCCTGACCCCGAGCCCTCATATTGTTTATTCACATGAGTTATAATCTTCACCAGTATCGTCAGAATCGTCATGTTCGTCATGTACACCTTATTATCCTTAGTAACCTATTACCCTAACTCGTTAAACATCAAGCTTTAAACTAAGAGTCGTAACAATAACTCTAAACTACGAGACATCAAGCTCTGCGTCCCAACTCCTTTCAATTGGGATGATCATATATTTTTTTTTATTAGGTAAAGCTTAACTTTATACAAAAAATTAAGTTACATCTCAATTTCTTTTAATTGAACATCTGTTGGGGTTCAACCCAATTCATCAAATCATAACACTAAAACAAATGACAAACTAAGATACCCTAATTATCAAAAAAAAAGAAACAAACATTTTTTATGAATCCTAATTTCCAAAATTCGTTACGTTACGATAGAAATATCCATTTTCGACATTCGAAATCCGTTACATCTTTCAAATTTTCGTTTAATTAAGATGAGAATCACAATGGTAACTAACAAACACGATGGTAACTAACACAAAATGGTAACTAACACAAAATGATAAATAACACAAAATCCGTATGAACATCCAACAACGAATCTGGACCATCAGAATCTTTCCATAATCCGTATGATGTGGCTTATCCACCGTTAATTTTTTTTTTTCAAAACCCTAAACAAAATTTTCTCTTTCATTTTCGGCATTTGCTTTTCTCTCTCTGTCTCTCTTCCAATCTTAGCCGCCGTAGGACAAAACTAGGGTTCTTCTTTTGACTGCACCATCACCATCATCACCGCCGAATCAGGATCATTCAACACCATCACGATGATTGCTCACTCGATAAGGTCTCTTTATGTTTACTACTCTTTTTGCTTAGATTGAAAAGTGATAACTAACATTTTTAGTTTTCAAAAACAACCCTAAACTCGCTTGCTTTGTTTTCTAATATTGAAGTGAACCCACGACCAGATGAAAAGAACGATGGGGGAATCGTAGTTGAAATAAAGCTTAAAGAACTTGAGCAACAGAATGCAGAAGTGAGCACATAGTGGAGTATCGTACCAGGACGTCAAGGTCGTCCCACCCTGGTAAGATATCTTTATAACCTCTAAAACGTGTTGTTCATCACTCAAAAGATGTAATTTGGGAATATTCATAAATTGTGTACACCAGCTATGACATTTAACATTAATTGGATATGAATGTTCCATTTTCAGGCTTCAATCCAACCTGGTGGTACCGTTAAAATTGAGCATCGGAATCTCCAAGGGCTGAACAGATCCTTAATTAGGTCAATAACAACCAGTAACTTCATTGATCCTCAGGTAATTTGCAAATTTTAGTTGTTTACTTTATATTTTTGTGGTAAATTTTATCTGGGTACTAGAAAATAGATTCCTTTTCTGTGGCAGGCACTAAATTTTTGCACTCACAATGGAGTCACCGAGTCTTTATCCTGCTCGGATTAACTTATACCTTTTCATACCATTTAGAGATTGTTTCACAGCATGAATATATTGATTTTATCTACAGGATGATCTTGCTTTCAAGTTTGAGTATGTACATCCGTATCTTGATGTTGTAAAAGATCCTCGCAACAAGACCTTCCGTTCAAGCTGTTTCAACAGTCGTAAACTGAGCCCAGTCTTCACGGGAGGGACATGGGTGGATGAAGTTCCACCTATATGGGTTGATCGAGCAGGTGTGAAAGCCAACATAACGGAGGTGATGCATCTTCAATAATATGTTGTTGGGTTCTTAGACGTTATCTGTTACTATATGTTATATAGATACTATACTTACAGCCTACTCTCACATTTTGATTATTACAATTTTCAGAACTTCACTCGTCAAAGCAAATTCACTTATGGTCTGGTGTTGGAGAAAATCACTACACGTGATGAAAGTATCCATATATCTCAAAATGGTCAACGATAGTTGCCTAATGGAGGAATCAGTGTGGATGGACCTCCCACAACTCTCAGTGGCACTGGTGTTGACAAAATGGGATTTTTCCAAGCAAACATCACACGAGATAACACCAAGTTTGTAAATGGTGCAATCGTTGGTGAGAGGAATGTGTTCAGGTAATTTTAGGTTAAATATTTGTTAGATATTCCAAAAACATGGCTAGCTATATCTTGGAATTTCATCTGGTTTTGATGACAAACGCCAACTATTTGGAAAGCGAAGTTGTGTTTCCCTGAAGTTCAATCCATTATTTCTTCCTTATTTGTGTACTTGTAAAATCTTGCAGGTAGACCAAGGGATCTTTGCAAATTCCCATTCTTTAACCGACATCAGTTGACATACACCAGATTCGTCCAGTTGAAGCCGGTTGAAGAAGGTGCTGATAAACCACCACCACCTGTGCTAGTCCTCCATGGTCACTATGGTGGCTGTCTCGGAGACCTCCCAAGTTATGATGCCTTTACACTTGGCGGGCCTTACTCTGTTAGGGGTTACAACATGGGTGAACTTGGAGCTTGCATGAACATTCTTGAGGTAAGTCATGCTGGAAAAACTAATATTCTCTCACGGTCACTAATAGCTTGCTTGATAGTAGCATTATATTTTCATGAAAACAGCTTCTCAAACCTTACTCATACAATTCATTCAGGTGGCGGCTGAGCTGCGGGTACCTGTGAGAAATACTCATATATATGCATTTGTTGAGCATGGATATGATTTGGGTAGCTCAAAGGACTTAAAGGGAAACCCAACAGAATTTTACAGGCGTGCAGGTAATGGCTCATCATACGGTATTGGTGTGAAGCTAGGTCTTGTACGAGCTGAATACGTTGTGGATCACAATTCTGGTAGAGGAGCCATTTTCTTACAGTTTGGTGAAAGGTTCTGAGGAAGGATTTCCATAATCCTCAGACATGTATTGCAAAGTTTTCCTTGATATTTGTTTCTATTAGTGCGGTTAATTGGAGGTTCAGGTTTAGTTCTAGAGCCTTGAAGTTGGATAAGAGTCGTTAGGATATTAGTGTAGTATTTTTTCCTTCTGTTGAATGTAAATGAAATTTAGGCACTGGCTTTTGTTTGTTAGCCGAAACTGACTGGTGTAATTTTTTTAACCAAATGATGTTGTAAATTGAATTCATTAATAATAAAGTTAAATCAATTATGATTTTAATTTGGTTCATAATTGTTTTCAGCATTAATTTTAATTTAATTTTGTTATTTACTTTTAATTATATAATCTTAATTAGTGATAATGTCTAATATTAATTGTTAATTATAATTATAACTGGGGATTATCTAATCAAAATTTATTTATTAGCGAGCAAAAAATTTGGTAGTTTGAAAATTTAAGCAATTAACTTTAGGTCGATCAAAATCAGAATTTTAAATAATTTGGTCGCTTAAACCTTTAATCAATCAACTTGAGTAAAAACTTCGATAGCTTAAAAGCTTAAGCAATCAACTTCAGACCAATCAAAATCAGAATTTTAAATAATTTGGTTGTTTAAACCTTTAATCAATCAACTTGAGTAAAGACTTTACTACCTCAAAAGCTTGAGCAACCAACTTCATACCAATGAAAATCAGAAATCGCTTTTAGCGAGCAAAACAATTTGATCGCTTAAAACCTTAACCAAGCAATATTAGGTCCAGTTGCTCCATGTATCTATCAACTAAGTAGTTTACTTGCTTTAGAATGATTGGTATATCTGAAGTGATTGATATTTTACTTGCTATATTGGTTGGTCTAGATGTTAAGCGATCACAGTTTTACTTGCTCTATGTTAGTTGGTCTAAATGTTAAGCAATGAGAAAATACTCGCTTTAGGTTAGTTGGTTTATTACTAGAGCGATTGCATGGTCGCTCAAGGCTTTGACATACATGGCTTTGGGAAACCAACGGAGCGAGTGCCACTTTTAGTCGCTATAACGGTTATAGCGACTTAAAAGGGGCTTTAAGCGAGTAGTCGCTTAAACCCATTTTTTTGTAGTGTAAGGTTAAAAATTTGAAGAATGACCTTGAGAGATTCACAGTGAGATGCAACAATGACTGTTGCTCTTGGATGCTTCACGCGGTTGCCATGAATGGGTCTTTGGTGTGTTTAAGATAAAGTATTACGTGGGTAGGCACACTTGTGGTGCTGGTTATAGGTTGAGGAGTCCAACTGTTTTGAGGAAGCTTGTAAATCATTTAGTTCATGAGCGTGTCAAGCACAACCCTCTCATAAATCCGCAAGAGATTATGAAGTATATTAAAGTTGGTGGAGGGATCAACATCAAGTATCACCACGTATATCATGCATTAGAGTTATCGCATGAAATAATTTTTGGTGACGATGTAAAGTCATACACTGATCTTGTTTGGCGGGTCACTGCTGTTCGGGAAACCAACCCAGGGTCTTATATTGATTTTGATTTCAACGACGCGACAAAGAGATTCTACATACTTTTTATTTGCTTTGGAGCTTGTATAGAGGGTTATAAACTTTGTCGTCCAATGATCTTTTGTGATGCGGCATTTCTTACGGGGAGGTTTAAAGGAGGTGTAATGGCTGCGACATGTCTTAACGACAATCAAGGTAACTTTTTAGTATGGTACATATTTTGATATGTAACTGTTTCTTATGTACTTTAGGATCATACATATCATACATAAAGTACATATTGATATACACTGTAGGTATAACATAATTTGAAGGTGCAGACATGAAGTACATATTGATATGGTCTTTTATATTTATTTTCTAGGTTTTTATCCTTTTGCATATGCATTAGTTCCTGGCGAAGATAATGATAATTGGAATTGGTTTATGGACAATCTTAAAAAAGTTATGGACTATCGTCCCATCACCTTTTTGACTGACCGAGGTGAAGGTTTGTTGAATGCAATTCCTGAAGTTTTTTCTGATTCTTATCATAGCTATTGTTTTTCCATTTGAAAAAGAACTTACCCATCAGTAAGGCTGATGAAAAATATAAAGAAGTGATGGACTGTTTCCAAAAAGTAACATATGCGCTTTCTCCAGCAAGATATGAAGAAGGTCTTCAAGAAATGGTTTATCTAGGAAGGCCTTGGGTTGCTCAATACTGCCATAACATTCCTAGGGAAAAATGGTCTAGTGCATACTTCCCAGGTTGTAGGTATGTTCAGACTTCTTCAAACATTGCCGAGTCTTTTAATAACTGGATTCGCCGTGGGAAGAAGTTACCTCCTTGTGCTCTCTCTGACACAATCAGGTTTTTATAAGTTTCTTGTAATACTACAAGTACATATGTACTATATGTATAATATGTTTGTTGTTTTTTAATTTTATTTGTCGTATAGGCTACGAGTAATGGAGTTTATGTCTGAACGTCGTGAAGAAAGTCTTTTGATGGATCTGGAACTCTTAACCCCTGTGTATCAAGCCTTGCTTGAACTACACATTCAAATTGGTCATCCTTGGAAAGTTAGTCAGTCATATGCTCACGTCTTTGAAGTTCCTTCCTCAAGGTTAGTTTTTTTAGGTAACATGCTCTTTTGAACTGAGATATCCACTAAACTAGTTTTAGGGAAACTATCAAATATGTATTGTGCATATTATATTCTTTTTTTTGTTTGTGTAGTGCAAATATCAATATATACTGCGTAAATAATATGCTTGGTTTTCTTGTTTGTAGGTCTCATATGGTAGATCTACATCAAAAGAGTTGTACTTTCCAAAGATGGCGCGTGTATGGTTTTCCATGCTCGCATGCTACTGCAGCTATTGCTGCATCTGGGGGAAAGTTCCTTGATTATATCGACGAATACTCCAAAGTTAGTTGTTATCGCCAGCTATATTCAATCACTATCAGACATGTTCCTAATCACGACATGTAATTTTTTTAAGCAGTACATATTGGTTTTTTTTTATGGTAGTATCATACATGAGAATAGTTTTAAGCAGTACATATAAACCATAAACTAGAACTACCATAGTACATATTGATATTTAGTGTAACACACATCAACAAAAACTGCACAAGTATAGTAGTTTTTTCTTATTTAGTTTTTTCAATATACCACATGCCTGATGAGTATACCGTAGAAGATACTATTCTGCCACCAATAGTAGTTAGGGCTCCTCCATGAAGAAGAAAAAAGAACCGCATCAAGAGTGCATGGGAGAGGAGCAAAAATCTTGTTATATGTTCAAATTGTAAATTGAAAGCTCATCACAACAAGGCTACATGCAATGTTATCCGTCAGTACCAATATACGGATGAGAATTAATTTCATTACAGTTTTTTTTAGTACATTTTGGATTTAAATTCTTTTAGAAGATACTTGTCGCATTTTTTTAGGTTTCTTTTTTCAGAACTTGTTTGTGTGCCAACTGAATTATGTTCTTAATGACAGAATGTGAATTTGATGATATAAATCTTATATTTTGCTCCATCTTAAAAGATGTATGAACAATTGGCTGAATGTGATTCACTCTATACGGGGGTCGAGAGGGCAGCACCCCCACGTTTTATTAATATATTTTTATTTAATTTTAGAGTTATTAGTGATTTTTATTCCCAATACATTTTTCTTTTATTTTAGTAATCTTGTAGTTGTTATAAAAACACAAAAAAATATACATAAAAAAAGTAATTTTTTAAATTCATATCAATATCTACTTCATAGTACATGTCAATATGTACTTGTTTTAGATTATGAATCTATTGGTTCAGAGTTTCAGAACAAAGTACATATCAATATGTACTTCCTAGCACATATCAATTTGTTCTTCCTTTCTATATAACTCTAAAATTTAATAGAAACCTAACAATGTTAATAAAGATCATCACACACACACACATATATATATATATAATAACTAAAAACCAAGTTGAATATTTAGAAACCAAGTTCAATAAGTAAACACAATAAGAAAGTTACTGAAGTACATACAGCATAGAAGAACTATCCACAAAACCCTGCCCAGCAAAAACCAAAATGCAACAACTTATCTCCTCAGACCAAGATCTACAAACATATCTGAATTACTCTGCAGTTAAACATGTATTTTCATTGGGAGGGTTCCCAACTGATTTCAGGATAAGCGTTTGTCAACAACCTGCATGCTAACTTGATTCTTTTCATATGAATCTTCTTCATCAGTTGTTCGTCATCTCCCAAACTTTTCCCATCATGATCAATCTTTGATCTCCTCTTTATAAAATGCATCACATACAAAAGGCAGTCTGGCCAGATTCCTTGTTATGGAAAGCCATAGTCAGTCAACCGTACGATGCTCACCATCTTTCTTTTATGCTCATCCAAGAACTGATTGATAGGGTTGAACAGGTACTCTGACATTTTCTTGGCATTCTCATAGCAATGCTCCCTGAATGCCACAGATGAGTTGTAATGTATAAATTTCTCTGTTTCAAACTCAAACTCCAGCAGGGTCCAATGCTTGTTGCCATGGCACATTGGTACAAGGATCTTTTCTATGTCATTGCTCATTTTCAGGATTGGCATAATGACAGCAGTCACTTCTGCCCCCTTTAAATAGTTTGGCTTGTCCACATGATACTGAAAATTGGAAACGTTTAATAGGTTATTTCACAAAATTATATATCAATATATATTTTTTCATAACCAATGTTCAAAAGTATAAAATAAGAAAACAACACATACCCAAGCAGCTGGATCCTGGTGCAACACCTTAAAGTATTTTCTTTCTTCCTCGGCATTTGCTTGGTCGTCTTCAGACGCCAGTTAAAGCTTATATTGAGCATAGTTGAGAAGATCTTGCTCTAATGCTCCGTTGAAGATCAAATCTTCCATTGTAGCCTCGTTGACGCAGATACCACCTCCATTCTCTACTTTCCAAGCAACCGAGCTGCACATTTATAACAAAAACACATATTGAAGTAAGTTTTTTTGATATGTACTGCAAAACTTACTTGATTCAAAAGTAAAATGATGTAGAAAGTACTTACATTCTCTTTGCTTTCTCAAAGTATGGAAGTAGAATCTCTATTTCTTCATCTGTCGTATTCTCATAGAGTGGTGACTTGTGAAGATCCATGAACTTTATTCTTGGTTTCTGAGATTTCTGAGCTTTGTTGCCTTTTCCCGTCTTTTTTCGCTTCTCAGTTTTTGGCTTCTTCTTTTCAGAAAACATACTTCCACTATCAAATAATTGATCTGTCTTCTTTCCAGGATTGCACGAGTTACCCGCCTGCTAACTTCTTCTCTAATTGGTATTGACTTATTTTCAAGAACCTTTGGTTTTTCTTTCACTTTGGCAGCAGTCATCTTGGCAAGTTTGGTTGCTAGTGGCACATCGCTTGACGTTTGGGTTGTTGTAACTTCATGTTCCTGCATTTTTGAATCCAGATTTTCAGTACTATATTTGAATAATATTTTTTCAAACAACGACAAGAAATGTAAATTACCATAAGTAGAAGATATACCTCCTGGTCACTTTCCTGCTCAGGTGTTACTTGAATCGCATTCTTCTCTGGTGTAATTTAGTTTGGCTCAACTATAGCTTGTTGAACTTCTACATGTCGCAAATCATTTCTAAATAAATTATCAAAATATTTTCGAATGTCAATCCTAAACAGAGTATTGCTTGAAACAGCACCATTGTCTTGGCTGAGAGATGCATATTCTTCATCATAAACTTCCCTGCTGGAAATGGCTAAGTCCAAAAGTTCTTCAAATGTGAACTTTTCGATGTCTTCCATCTTAGCCATCTCAGTAAACAAAGGGATTTTCATGTCGATGAAGTTGTCGACCAGGGTTTCAACATCTTGTTCATCTGGGTTCTACGACATCCATTTAATCGTTTCAAGACTCTGGTCTATAACATCAACCACCTTCTTCATTGCTTCTTGTTGAAGTTCAGCTAAATCATCCTGCAAGCATAGAGTTTTATTCATGATAGTTAAATACATACTGATATGTACAGTTATATGACAATAATAAAACACATTTGTAATCCAGTACATATTGATATTTACAGTTATATTGATAAACACATTTGTAATAAAGAGTAAAACTAGCCAGCATTACTTACCTGTGAGTTACTTTTCTCTTGCATATGTTTGACCTCTTTCTCCAGGTCAGTTTTAGCCCGTGTTTTAATAACATTAACATCAACACCATAAAACTTTTGCACTGAAGGTGGTGTTCACAATGGAACATTAAATGGTACCCTTTTGACGGTGGTGTCACTTACATCATTTTGTTCATCTTCTGTTGGAATCTGAACAGTTGGCACTTCTTCTCCCAAAACTACTTCACCTTCTGTTATATTTTCACAAAGAGGATCTGTTGGAGTAGTAGGAGATGGAAATTCTCATGTTGGTTCAGTGCCTAAATGAGTGGGACTCCCATCAATTGAGTCTCGAAACTCTTCTTCAGTTTCAGGTTGCATGGGAAAAACTTTCATGTATATGTCATTCAACATTTGCAGAAGTTTGGCGCATCAAGCGGTCCATCCTCATGATGCATGGTGTTTGCTTCACCCCATTTTTTAAAGATTGTCTTTCTCAATTCTTCATATTTTCCTCCACTTCCTTCCCTGCAGTTTCTTCTTTATCTTCTTCCTTTTCATCTTCACTCTTCTCTTCTTCAACTCTTCTTGTGATTCTATTCAGAATTTGTTTTTCTTCATTGGTGTATTGAACCCTGAAATTTTCATTGAACTGTACCAAAACAACAAAATATGTACTATAAAAACAAGTTTTTTCATGAGGTACATATTAATATATACTGTAGGATAAAAACATCATACATTCAATACATATCATCATATACTGTAGGATAACACAACATCATAAATATAGTAAATAAGTACATATTTTTCTTACCTCATATTCAGTTGTATTCAATGTCTTTTTGGAGTTCAGCACATAACTTTGACAGATTCCATTTGACAGCTCTTGGAACAAACATTTTTTTTTGGAATCGTCTTTATTTCCTCCGGTTCCAGCAAATATATATACTCTGCATACCAAATCCGTTTTGGAAAAAGAAAATCACCAAAACAAAGTTAAAAGTAAATCATGATTTTCATTGAGTAAACTACTAAAAATATTTTTAGTACGTATTCTTACCAACAAATAGTTCAAACACCCTGTAGTATTCTCGACTGTGTTTACATTGTCATTTAATGACTTTTCTAGGTAAGAATGTATCAAATCTGGCCATGATACATTCTTTGCACCTTCGAGATCCTCCACAAGACCAATGTACTTTTCAGTCAAGGCATGTGCATCTTTTGTTGTGAAAAACAAAGTGATACAAATGAAAAGGCATATAAGCCTTACAAGGTCTTCAGCATCTCTGACTTCTTGACTTTTTTCCTCAATCCCTTCTTCACTTTTTTCTTCTTCATTTTCTTCATCACTCCCAATTTCTTCAGCTTCTTCATCACTTTCCTTTTCTTCAGATTCTTCAACTTTCTTCTTAGTTGATGTCTTTTTTTTTTTAGAAGTTTCAAGACTTCTTCCTGTATCCTCACTCTATTTACCTTTTTAGTCTTTTGTACATCAGAAAAGAACCTCTGGAAGAAAGCACTGTTTCTATATCCACCCCTTGATGTCAGCATTATATCTTCATGTTGTCTTTTTCCTGCTCTTGGCATTCCAAAGATAACACCTACTTTCTTCAGGAGTGGATGTCAGAATATGTGAAACTCCATGCCTTTTGAACTCAAATGTGACCTCATCCGCAACTTTACTTCTCTTATAACACTTTATAAGATTGGTCACAACATTTTCATTCTTCATCCAGTGATCTGCACCCAGATTTGTGTACCAGAACATCAGAAAGAGGCTCCCATATGATTGCTCACTAATTATCCGCAACTGAGTTTCACTGAACTCAAGCTTTTCTGCCTTGATTGCTTTAACAAGTGAGAAAATCCCCATGAAACCACTTCTGTATATCTTCCTAGCAGGTGCAGGTGCTTTTGTCTTCTTTGTGTTTTTCTTCACACCACCTGCATAATGAACACATTGTCAATATCCCTACAATATATCAATATGTACTATAATATAAAACAAAGTATATATTTTTGATATGTTGATATGTATCTGCTATATCATGAACAAAGTATACATTGATATGTACTGATCCAATTCAAGATTAGAACAAAGTACATATCAATATATACTTATCATGTATGCAAGATCTAGATGCTATAATATAGAACAATACACATGTATATATATGCTTTATATCTATAACATGAACAAAGTATATATTGATATGTACTGATCCAATTCAATATCTAGAACAAAGTACATATCAGTATATACTTATCCTGCAATCAAATCTAGATGCTATAACATGAAAATAAGCATATACTGATATGTACTGATCAGTATATACTAAAAACCAAGTACATATCAATATTTACCCTATGTTGCATGCTAGATCTATGTGCTATAACATGAAATAAATAAATATATATATATATATTGATATGTACCCATGATGTATGCTATATCTAACTCCTATAACATGAACAAAGTATGTTATATATTAATATGCACCGATGATTAGAATTAGTACCTTTTTTGCCAGAAACAACAACACCCTTCTTCTTCTTATGTGATGTAGATGGAGAACGAACAACAAGAGCTTTGTTCTTCTTCTTTGTAGATGGAGAATCTACAACAAGTGTTTCATCTTTTTACAATATTGTTGGAGAATCAACAACTTCATTGTTCTTCTTCTTTTATGATTTTGCTGGAGAATCAACAACAGTTTGTTTCATTCTTTTTGATCTTGTTTGAGAATCAATAACCTCTTTGTTCTTCTTCTGTTTTGATTTTGCTGGAGAATCTACAACAGGTGTTTCTTCTTTTTCCAATGTTGTTGGAGAATCAACAACTTCATCGTTCTTCTTCTTTTTTGATTTTGCTGGAGAATCAACATCAGTTTGTTTCATTCTTTTTGATCTTGTTTGAGAATCAATAACTTCTTTGTTCTTCTTCTGTTTTGATTTTGCTGGAGAATCAACAACAATTTGTTTCGTTTTTTTTATGTTGTTGGAGAATCAACAACTTTATTGTTTTTCTTCTTTCTTGATTTTGTTGGTATAGAATCTACTGTAGAAGCTTTCTTGTTCTTCTTCGGTGGTGGAGATTGAGGAGTATCTTGCTCTTCAATCACTGTTTCTTTTATACTTCTATTGATTTTTCTCTTTGTACCCATTTTTAGATGGAAAATATGCAGTAGTATAATTCTGATAGTAGCTTAGGTTTGAGTTGTATAATGCTCAAGAAAATCAAAGCCTGCTATTACAGATTTCGATTTTGGTTTTTTGGTCTCTGTTTTTGGATTTTTGTTTCAGGTGTTTCCTAATTTTGATTTTGCCTTAGATTTTAAGGTTTTAGTGAAGTAATGAAGTCGAGTAATGTGGGTGGAGTAGATGAAACTAAAATTCCGTTAGAATGCGAGTAGTGTAGGGGGTGGAGGACGTGGGCTGGTTACACGTGATGGGTATAATAGTAATTAGGAGGTTTCAAATGATTTTTGGACTTATAAATGGGTTTTCCCGGATGGACTTATGGTTAACTTGGTCCGGATTTTTTGGACTAATCAGTAAAAATCGTTTTATTTTTTTAATAACGATATCGTTTATGAATGTGAGATACGTGACTTTCAGTTATATCAGGACCGTATACAACTTTGGGATGAACGTACTCATAATCGTCATCCTCACTAACATCTTGAGTGGATGCAGGTTTTTACTAGGTTTTTGTCTTTTTCTTATTCTCCTAATACTGGGTTGAGACAATATAATGATTTATTGGTGAAGTTAAAAAAGAATTTAATAAAGGAGAATTAGTAGAGAAGGTGTGAGTCTATGGTGAGAGCTAATTAAGCGGAGTATATATATCCAATTCAAAAATATACTCCGTCCGTTTCAGGAAAAAAGTTACTTTTCTTATTTGCACAATTATTAAAACAAGGATGAGAAAGAGTAGTTTTTCTAATTTATTTCCAAATTTACCCTCAAATGAAGAAGATGATGGAAAATGAAGGAAACTTTTAAAAAAAGGTAGTTTTGGAAGTTTGTCATAATAAAAATGAAAATAACTCTTTTGCTGGAATAAAAATTTAAAGAGAAAATAACTCTTTTTCTAAAACCAAGGAAGTATTTGTTTTTTCGCTTTTGTAATAACCGTTGGCGATAGCTACACAATCATCTTATAAGCTGTTTGTCGCGTTTTCCTATTCACGCGGCCCTTCAAATTCAGGTTTTTGCCTATTGCCATGGGAATTTCCCTCGTATAAATTTGAACACAGTTATGTAATAATAAAAGAAACATCAGAGGGAACAACCAATATTTTCTCAACACAATAATCAAAATAATTGAGTAAGTCAGTAAGTTTTATAATGTAGGTTCCCGAGGAGTTTTTTTTCTTTCTACTTCCTGTGTTTTTTCTTCAGTTTTTGACACTCCCGATCGAAAATGATGGTGGTTTTAACACCAGTTCATTTGAGATAGGTGCTTAATAATATAGTCTATATATTTGATATTCTTCTTACTTTTTTTTCCTTGTTAATAATAAAAAATATAGTATTGTGTTGATAAGTTCCGAATTTTGATAATTGGTATATATTATCAATCCGAAAATTCACCATGATGCTTTTTTATCAATGTTTTTTATATTTTTGTTGCTAACTTACTATATTTTTGTTGGTCAATTAATAAATTTTAATTTATTCAAATCAAAATCGTGATTATATGAGATAATCAAAACTTTAATACAAATAAATATATCAATTACAAATAAATCGTGAAGAGAAAGAGCCATAAACCAAAGATATCAAATTTATGTACATGTAATAGGAAGGATGATGATATTATACGGAACAAATCCGACCATTTAATCTGATTTTCTTTTTTAATAAGATATGTTCCTACAAGAAAGGAATAATATGCCCATAATCTTGTAGATCCAAACGAACTCGGATGCTCTAAATCCCTTCGATTGAACACGAATTCAAAGCAAAACCGTGTTGAATAGTTGATGTTCTTAAATCGAGAATAATAAGCCATGAACCAACGATCAAGGTTTGAATAAATCGCCCTCAAAGTGAATAAAAATCCCCTCAAATAGCGAAAGAATATGTCGAACGATATTAAAAAATAATAAAAAATAACTTTTATTTAATAAATTACCTACTAAAACTTTAAAAAAAATAATTGTCTATATCCGGAACCAAATCTGAACAATAAACTAATAGACACTAGATTTTTTTTTTCCTCAGAGAAAAGAGGAAAAAAAAAGGAAAAAAAATTGATATGATATGAACTCAATCTACTGTACTGGTAGTTTGGAGAGTATATATTCCATGAATAGACCAGTCAACAACCTTATACTAAAGACGGTTCAGCTGAGCCTGTTCCCGGCCCTTTACAAGTAGTGTACAGGAGGAATCTCTTAATTTTTCTTGAAACATGCAATATTTTTACTTAGCCATCCTTTAATATTAAAATCCACTAAACAAGCATTTACATTCCTTGCCAAATAACGCTGTATCATTTTCTTATATATTCACATAAAGAAAACATTAGGCAGTTGTTAGTATTTTACTAATAAAATTAACTGGAAAAATTAGTAGGTGGTTGTTGTAAAGAAAGATTCTTATAGGAAGAAGGAAAAAATAAAAAAATAAACAAAAATGGAAAAGAAAAAAGAAACAGACTCTCATTAGCTTTACCACTATTTTAGACTGTTTTTATTTATAATAACATATGAGTCTAGTTGCATGCACTCACGCGTAATACAAATGACACTTATGTGTGAATACGTCCGAAAGATGATCATAATTTATTTACTTTTGGAACCATCAATTAAGTTAATTATTATAGCTAAAGGGACTTTTAAGGGATGATAATCAGAGTATAACATGCAATTATACATAGATCAAAGTAATTACCATAAAGAGGAACAGTAAACGCGTTAACTGCATGTGAGGAGGATTCTGTGCGATGAAACTGGAAAGAGCCATTTTACGCTTTAGAATGCCTGGATCAACATACTAATCCAGGGTTTGACGATGACAAAATTCTTCTTTAAAGTCAAAATCGGGGGGATAATTCTACAGGTTAAATGGTCTTTCGGCTGTTATAAAAGGGGTCATGTATGGCGCTTATGGCGGAATTAAACTTTGATGACACACACTCTCCTTGACTAAATGATCATTCATTGATTTTACATGACTAAGTTTGTCCTCCTTTTGTCTCCAGACTCTCCACCTCTATTAATTAAAATTTTGACCAAGAAGGTTAACTAAGTGGTATAGACTGTTTTGTAGTGCAATTATTTTTTTATAAAGGCGAGTACGATATAGACTTTTCCCAGAGAAAAAAAGGGGTCTCTTGAAAAGGAGGCATAATAGTTATTGAAGTGGAATACTCGTAAGCATATTGAATATTGAATATGTTGTGCCTGTGAACTGATGCACAATACAATTAGGAACCACCTAGTAGTAGCGCAGTGGATTCCGATCGCCTTCTTTTATTGGGAATTTGAGGAATTGCGCCTCTAGTCCTGCCCATCTAAATGGCGTACAGTAACTCAACTAGAGCATAATTAACCTCGTGAATTCGAGGGCGACCCAAAACTAATTAGGGGCGACCTTTTTACCCAACTCTATGGATGTGGCTAAGGGGTAACCTAGGGATATGTAAAAATACTAAAACACCCTTACATTAATCAAATAATTACCAAAAAACCTTTCACTAATAAAACCCTTTACTAATAGTTTTTTCTTCTTCTTCTCTCCACTTCAAACTACCGATTGTGACATTTCAATTTCATTTTCAACCGATTAATCGTAAAACAATTCATCGTATAATCGTAAACCAATTAATCGTCGTTATTACAATCTAAAAATGGTTCGACAAAAGCAAACAAATCGTACATTATAAGTTTGCAATCGATTTATTTTTAACAAGTTTTTTTCTTCAAATTGTACATTATAATCGGTAGTTAACGGGTTTGAACAAACTACTGATTGTGTATATTCAGCAACAATCGGTAGATAACAAACTACCGATTGGGTAAGCGTAATACAATCGGTAGATAAATATCTACCGATTGCATTTACCCCAGGGACTGTCTGTTCCTGGCCACTTTTTGTATGATAATCAGTAGTTTAAGAATTTCTTAAAATACCGATTGTGTCAAGACAAAATGATGAAATTTTTTAAAAAATTTTGAATTCCAATTTGGGGATACTTATGATAATCGGTAGTTTAAGAATTTCTTAAACTACCGATTGTGCCAAGACAAAATGATGAAATTTTCTTAAAAAAATTGAATTCCAATTTGGGACTATTTATGATAATCGGAAGTTTAAGAATTTCTTAAACTACCGATTGTGCCAAGAAAAAATGATAAGATTTCAAAAAAAAATCGAATTCCAATTTGGGACTACTTATGATAATCGGTAGTTTAAGAATTTCTTAAACTACCGATTGTGCCAAGACAAAATGATGAAATTTTTTAAAAAAATTCGAATTCCAATTTGGGGCTACTTATGATAATCGGTAGTTTAAGAATTT